>JAUPFT010000027.1:21656891-22074391 GCA_036936625.1 Parnassius smintheus behrii
TATTAAATCAGGTTATTAAAAAAAATCTTTATCAGAAAAAACTTTACCTGTAGGTATTTTCATGAAATACTTTAAAATTGTTTTCAATAAACTTTAACTTTTGAAGATATGACAGAAATACGTGACGTACCTCGGGCTGATGCAGTTTGCTTGAAGTCTCCTCATGCATCATTATTAGATTTAACATCGATATGTGGCACTCCTAGAAAAGGGTATTTAAAAAAGAAATTGACGACCTTTCAATGAATACCTACTACTTTTATAAATCGGTCAAAATATTTGCCACCATACAAAACGACCCTTGCCCTAAAATATTTATATTCTGCAACTCTACGTCTTTCAATACTCACTGTGTTCCGAGCATTGAAATATAATACCAAGAACTACGTCTACTACCAAATTAGAATAAGCACGAAAATGTCAACATAATGTTTTAACCTTATTACTTAAGAGTTTAAGTTTCATTTTAGAATAAATATTTTTTAACCTATGACTTTTTATTTTCAAGCGACATTCTAAACTTATTGCTATTAACCTTTCTCTGATGAAAGGACTTAAATAAATATATTTTGCAATGGTGATTAAAGTTTATATTTGAGTGTTATTAAGGTTTATAATAAACTGAAGTTGTTAATGTTATTAAACTTTTTTCTGAGATAGATAGATGTTTATGTGTATGCAAACGTGGCCACTTGTGCAACTTAGTTTTGTTCCTGATCCTTAATCTAGTATATAATTGATCGAAGTTTGGTTCGATCCCCGCAGAATGACCTTGTACTTCAAGATACTTGAAGTCTTGTAGTAGCATGCTTGGACTTGGATATAACTTTTAACCCCCCGCGAATACAGAGGGGTGACATAACTTCGTAGGGTTTGTCTGTGTGTCTGTCCGTGGCATAGTAGCTTTGAAACGGATGAACCGATTTAGACTAAGTTTTTTTTTATTTTAAACGGGACTTTGTCGAGTGTCCTTAGCTATGATTCAAGAAAATCTTTTCATCCGTCTGAAAATCAGCAGCTTTTTTATTTCGGAGCTTTTTAAATTTTTTATAAAAATTATATTTAATATGTATTCGCGTAAATATAAGGAATAATTTAGGTAAGCACGAATTGGAATGGTGATGACAGAGGTGATGAGAGAGAGAGAGAAAAATCATCATCCCGTTTGGTCCGTGGGTGTTTTAAGTGAAGACAGTAGAACTGCTTTACTCCAGGAAATCCGATACAATTACAGGCTGTGATGTATTACGTCTTTTCGAGGGACAACGCATTTGTGTATAAAGTTGGCTGCATGTATTCCACAGACTGCAGAAGCCGCTTGCCATCGGATGAACTGTTAGCCCGCTGATCGCTTCAGATTAATAAAAAAAGTGTTATGCGTGGTAGACTTATGCTGTAGATATATTACAGTTGCAACATGAATCTGTCGGCTCGCCCGGGGAAGGACCACGCTCTCACAAAATAACAGCGTAAAATAGCATCTTTCTTCTGCAGTGTTTCGTGTGGAGAGTATAGAGACTGCAGACCTTTCTACTGGAAACGAGGCATATCATCTTAGTTCTTAGGGGTGATGATGACTATGGGTCACAGTAACCGTTTACCATTAGGGTCGAGTGCTCGTTCGTCATCCCTATTATTTAAAAAAAAGTTATTGAAAACGAAAATTATTCCTAAACTCAGGTTCAGCTGCCGTACGTACCTTTCGAAGAGTGCCAAGCTTCCCTAAGGAAAACAAGGCTGTCCGCAAGGTACAACCTACATCCGTCCCATATTTGCGCCGGCGGTGAAGAAGGTGTCGATACCTGCAAAGGGGACGGTGGGTCGTCTCTTGTGTGTCCTATTACGGTAAGTTTTTCATTTCAAGTTTAGGACTCTTTATTTTTACATTAACTCTTCAAGAATCTCCGTGAAAGCAATACGAGTGTGTGTTTGTACTAAGTAAGACTAAAATTTACAGCCTCTACATGTCATAAATCATCACGCTGCGTTAATCATCTGCAATATGGGCTTGGGTAGAAAATATCGATATATCGAAATATCGACAATCTCTCAAAGAGATATATATCGTCGATGTTTTTATTTCGATATATCGTTATTCAATATTAATTTTAGGGTATCGATTCTTATCAATTTCGATATATTTTGAAATGTTGTATTAATCGACAAAACATTAAACAACAAAAGCAGTTAGAAATGCATTCATGTGCTGTTGTCGTTGTTGTTCGTCGTCTAAGCGGCCGGTAATAAAAACACTACATCATACAATACATGACGATATATCGATACGTTAAAAATATCGATACGATATATATCGATACATTTTCACTTGGCCATACTTACAGCAATAGACGCGAAGGCACACGCCGCCTCTCATCTTGGCACATTTCACATGTTTACGAAATATTTTTTTATTTCTCACACAGTCGGGTTTCTTCACGATGGTTTCATTTGCCGCCGAGCGCTTGGTTAATCAACATTAAAAATTGCAATTAACAATTTTATGCCAGCGGGAGGTATCTGAACCGGATTGAAACTTCCTTGGGGCAACCCTTAAGAAATAAGAGGAGGCCTAGGTTCAGCAGCGGGACGTATATGGTGACTTAAGTAAGGCTGTAACTTGAGTGATTGGCTGAAGTTATTTTTATTTTTCTTATTTTAGGAGACAGGTGAAACGACAAGGTATGCTGTTTATGGAATGGTGGCATTTGGGCTCGGTTGTGGTAAGCCTATTCCTGCTGTCTACGTCAACATTCCTCATCTGTACCGTTGGATAGGAACGAAGATGACAGAAGAAGGCCTTGACCGTTTTTCTTATAGATATTAAGATACCCTTATTAAAGTTAAAAATGAATACATTACTAATTAATTAATATCTCATAAATGTGTTTTTTTTTCTTGACCGTTACCTCTTGTTGTTGCATATATGCTTATTTCTCTGTTTTTTCTCTAAGCAATGTCTATACGAATGGCATTCAATGCAATTCTGGGTATAGCAGCTGTATGTCTATTTTTCACGTTTTTCTACTTGTTGACGACACAAGCATCGATTTCAAAAGCTATTAGGTATATAGAAATAATTTATTTTTGTTCCTTTTAGTTTTTGACGTTGATTTTTACTAGAGATGGGCCGAATTTTCGTTTCATATTCGGTATTCGGTATATTCGGCAGCTTTACCGAATATTCGTATTTGGCCGAATATTTGGCTAAATCACCGAACATTCGTTAAAGTGGTAATCAAGGTGTCCACTGTATTGAAATGTACGAATTGAGTTGTATGGGCTGCGTCGGGACCCCCACGTGGTCGGTTGACAGTTGTTGATAGTAAATGATTCAAAATGCATTATTGTAGCGTTATAGCGTAAACTGCCGACGCCACAAAAATGTACGTGCTGCAGCCCGTACATGAGTAATACCATGTCTTTCATAATTTTACTGTTAAAAGTGTGTTTTATTATGGGTTAAATCTACTTGTATAGCGTTATGTTTTTGAGGTACTGTTGATTTATTTCCAATTATAACAAATAGAAAGCTTGATAAAATGTTTCTGGAATCAAACAAAGAAACATTACATTACACTATTACATTTCAATTTACTTTGGTCGTTAGTTTCTCTAAAATAAGTCCAAATAGAAGATCTGCCGGTCATTTTTATCATATAATTATCAATTTACACTAAGAATATCACAACGAAATAATTTTTTTAGCACAAAAATAGTCAAAGCATATGTCGGCAAACATGTCAGGTTTGGAATTGTCTCGCTCCCAAGCAGGGCCCGGCGCTAATCCCGAGCGCTTTACGGTAACAAATTTCGACATAAATTGGTTAGGTACCGAGGTGACCCTGCTGAATAATGTTCGGCCGAATATTCGGTTTGATATAAGTTTTATCGAACTTTCGGCCGATTATTCGTGTTTGCTGAAATCCATATTCAGTCCATCTCTAATCTTTACTTTATTAAAAGCCCTAACGGGTGAAGCTCATACCCTGCAGACTTTAACAAGCTACTCTTAATAAAGGAGAACCAAGGGGCTTAAAAAGGCAATTCTTCCCATTTTTAAGTTACCGTGATTTCGTTTGTGGGATTCAATTGGGTGTGGTCGGGAGTTGAGTTCAAGGATGAGGGAACGTGTGGTGTGGGCCTAACGTTATAAAAATTAGGTAATATTGTGACGGTATCGTAAACAGTATCGGATAAGTAAGCTGAAGTGGCAATGGGCCGGTCATACAGCTCGAAGAACCGATACCGATGGGGAAGAAAGGTTCTCGAGTGGCAGTCTCGTACCGGTAGGCGTAGTGTAGGGCGACCCCCCACTAGATGGAGTGACGACCTGGTAAGACATGCAGGAAGTCGATGGATGCAGGTGGCTCAGGACCGTGCTTTGTGGCATTACTTGGGACAGGCCTATGTTCAGCAGTGGACTTGTGAAGGGCTGTAATGATGATGATGATGATGATCGTAAACAAACAACATAAATAAGTTTCTTATTAACCCATTCCTCCCCACTGTCATATTTTTAGGACACTATTTACAAAAAATATTTTTACGTATTAGGACTTTTATTTTTATTATTTCTGATCAAATTCATATTTTTACTCTATTTTTCTAATAAAATAATTTTTTTTTCGCAGTAAAAAATGTTTACGTAATTTTAATATAATTTTTTAAAATTGATCAATATTGTTGACTGAAGGAGAGCATTGAGTTCCGATTGTATATACCGTAAAAGAAAAACGTTGCCTACTTCACAGTACAGAAGACTTATTCTTAGATCTCTATTAAATATAAAACAAATAAAAACAAAAACAAAAAACAATTTTTGAACTTGTGATGTACATTCAAAATAAGCCGTCCTATAAATATGACACTGGGAACCTGTCTGTACTATTTGCCGCGATAGCGTATTCGATCCTGTCACGCTAAGTACAGGTTCAAACTGGTCAATTGTTTGTTTTTTGGGGGTCTTGCTTGTGTTTACATTAGTCGATTATCTACGCCGAATACATTGCATCTTGTCACACAAAACGATTGTGATTATTTATCGCCCTAGAGTAAAAAAAGTTTACAAGGTTGAGAAATTATAGGTAAGTAAAAATATTTTATTTTTGTTCTTTATCTAATTGTAAACAATATACCTGTCTATAGGATTATAAGTATTCGTGTGGCTATATATTTATATTTTCTATTTTTCATTATTTATAGACCATGGATCCATGTCTTCAAGATATTGAAGATTCTAGTGATGAGGAGTTGAATGACATTGAATTTGCCATATTGCCGCCGGATGAGGTAGATGAAATGACTGACATAGAAGAAGGTCATGACGACGATATGGGAGTTTTGCCAGTGTCTGATGTAGCTGGTCAAGTGGAATTTTCGTGCATGATCGATAACGTCGCGGAAAATCATCCTATTCAAACCACATCTCAGACAAGCAAGGCAGTCACTTGGCGTAAGTGTGAACCAGTATATTCTGAAATACAGCCGGAATCTAATACTGCTAAACAATGTTTGGATAATATGATTACGGAGTTGGAAGGAAAATCAGCGGTAGAAATATTCGAAAACTTGTTGTGTGACAAGATTCTAGAATATATTGATTGTGCACCAAATTGTAACCTACGCCAAACATTATAAAAATGATTTGAACTTCAATCTGATTATAAATGAGTTAAAAGTCTTTATAGGATTTTTTTTTCTCTTATCATCACTTGCCGCAAAGTTAACTTTATTGGTGTAGAGATGAAGATGTACATATTCCATTTGTTGAACAGGCAATTTCCCGTAATCGTTTTCATAAAATTAAATCCTATTTACGTTTCAATGACGACTCACAAATTGATAATACTGACAAAGCTTTCAAAATTTGCCCACTTATCGAAAAAGCTAACGAAACCAATTTAGCTGTTGACGAAACGATCGTTAAATACTTCGGTCACCTAATTATAGGTAAGGTATAGGTAAGGTTCGGATATAAGCTTTGGGCACTGTGTCGAGTCAGCGGATATTGTTATAACTTTTCGCTTTACACGGGCAAGGATGCTCAAACCTCTGCTAGTAGTAACGATGGCTCGGGTGCAACAATGGTAAAGAAGTTGCTTGTAGTTTGTACAGATCCCGGAGTACATGTAGTCTACTTCGATAACTTTTTCAGGAGCATGCAATTGTTGATTGATTTGAAATCTCAGGGGTTCAGAGCTACAGGGACAGTCAGAGAAAATAGGACTAAAAAATATCCTGTCATGACCAAACGGGAGATGAAAAAGAAAGACCGAGGTTTTTTCGATTATCTTTTTGATAAAAATAATGAAATTTTGTGCGTAAAATGGCATGACAACAATGTTGTTTGTCTTGTGGCGAATTTTGATTCTGTTGAACCTTTGGTAAAAACGAATAGGTACTCATAGAAAGAAAAGGCAAAGTAGCCGTGAATCAGCCAATGCTTATTCATAATTATAATAAAAATATGGGAGGAGTGGATAAACATGATTGGCTGATTTATAAATATCCAATCTGCTTTAAAAGTAAAAAATGGTATTGGTCTTAGTCATCCGTGTTTTAGACATGTCCCTTGTGAATGCATGGATTATCTACAACCAGATAAATAAAGATGAGACAATCCCTCTGCTAGATTTCAGAGGAAGTGTTTGTTTTGCTTGGATGAAAAAATCGAAAGGCAAGGCAGTAAACCGACACCCGGTTCTTCAGAAGTTCTTTTACAACCTGTCAGGTTTGATAATGTTGGTCACTATATGACAAAGAGGCAACAAACAGAGACGTTGTCAAGGACAAGGTTGTAAGAAAAAACCTCTAACCTTTTGTGCTAAATGTGAAAGAACACTTTGCAGTGTTTGTTTCATACCTTATCATACAAAATAAGCTCATAATATTTTATTTTTAAGACTGTTTGTGGACATAATTTTCAAATAAAGCAGATTTTCTTATAATAGTTAACTTGTATTATTTCTGATCACATGTCCCCACTGTCATATTTATAGGACAGGCTGAAACAGGGATGAAGGTATATTTTTTATTATTTTTTTGTCGTATTCTTTTTTCTTAATGTATTATGAACTTAATTTAAGCAATTGATCAAACAATTCCAATGTTTTCGAAGCTTGGGAAGTAATGGGTTAACATTTATTTATAATACTAATAAAATGTACGTACAATATTTATTATCATAATAACAAAAAACTTAAATTATCACATTAAAGTCCTCCACAAGGTTTGCCAAGAACGCTGGCTGCGTTTCCTTGTCTATATTTAGCCTTTGAGTGAGGAAAGAACCACCGTCACCGATGGTGACGACAAGTCAATGAGTACAGTTCCTTCCGTTCCAGAACCGAACCACCACACGTGGACCCCACGGACCAATAACCTCTACAGCAAGGGGCACAAAAACAAATACTACTTCCTATATAAATAAGCGACCCTAGGATCTATTATTGTGACGTTATTTAAATGTTGGATAGTTATCTAAGATTTAAAGTTATTATAACAATTTTTTGAATTTAAAGGAAATATTCAATGTTTTTGTAAATAAATTACGGCCTAGATTACCTACTCCTGGTATTCCTATCTACTCTGAAAATAAGCTCGGAGTGAAGCAGGCGGAGGGACTGGAATTTTGAAAATGATTAGTGATCACTGATGTCTTAATGGCGCGCAAATAACCTCTTGAGCTTAGTAGGAACCAATTATTTGGATATTTAAACATATTTTATATACATTTATATGTATAGGAATACTCCAAATTGAACACCAAAATGCATCTTACGCTACACTTAAATATCTCTAATTGCCCAAAGTAGAAAGAATTAAATAAATAAATAAATATCTGTTTATTTCCACATTTGCTTTTCGTATGGTGAGTGTAGAGAACCGGTACCCTTTCAACTGGAAACTAGGCATTCCATGTTAGTTTTGTGGGATGACATTATTTGCATTTTAATTTTTAAGTGAGCACAGACGTAGATGTCCTCGGGCCAGCTTCCACTAACCATCGGGTGGACTGAATGCTTGTCAGCATTATACTATAAAAATACTAAAAAGTAAATTAACATGACCAAGAACTTAATGTTATTTAAAAGTTAGCATTCGAAGGAGACACAGTTTTAGTTTACACGGGGTTAAATCCCGTCCTATCCCATCCCCTGGGATATTAAATAGGTGTCCTGAGAATTACGGATTCCCGATCACCATCTAATTATGTAGAATTTACAGAATTAATTCAGTGGGTGAAAGTGCTTGAAATTGACAAGCCTTCTAACTGGTGTTCGACCAGCTCGGAGGGCGTAAAGTGACTTTTTCGATATGATAAACCGCCTTCCATTACTTTCTCCAGAATAGTCTGGAACACCTGGAAGCACTACTTCTACGTGTCACGAAATCTGCAGGAAAGCACCGAATACTTAAAACCCTGCTCCACTCATATAAGCTGGCGAATGCGTAACGAAAGCGTTACAAACGCGTTCGGACGAGGCGAACGGGAGTTGAGTGGTGGATATAAACAATAAGCTGGCGAATGCGTAACGAAAGCGTTACAAACGCGTTCGGACGAGGCGAACGGGAGTTGAGTGGTGGATATAAACAATAAGCTGGCGAATGCGTAACGAAAGCGTTACAAACGCGTTCGGACGAGACGAACGGGAGTTGAGTGGTGGATATAAACAATAAGCTGGCGAATGCGTAACGAAAGCGTTACAAACGCGTTCGGACGAGGCGAACGGGAGTTGAGTGGTGGATATAAACAATAAGCTGGCGAATGCGTAACGAAAGCGTTACAAACGCGTTCGGACGAGACGAACGGAAGTTGAGTGGTGGATATAAACAATAAGCTGGCGAATGCGTAATGAAAGCGTTACAAACGCGTTCGGACGAGGCGAACGGGAGTTGAGTGGTGGATATAAACAATAAGCTGGCGAATGCGTAACGAAAGCGTTACAAACGCGTTCGGACGAGGCGAACGGGAGTTGAGTGGTGGATATAAGCAATAAGTTGGCGAATGCGTAACGAAAGCGTTACAAACGCGTTCGGACGAGGCGAACGGGAGTTGAGTGGTGGATATAAACAATAAGCTGGCGAATGCGTAACGAAAGCGTTACAAACGCGTTCGGACGAGGCGAACGGGAGTTGAGTGGTGGATATAAACAATAAGCTGGCGAATGCGTAACGAAAGCGTTACAAACGCGTTCGGACGAGACGAACGGGAGTTTAGTGGTGGATATAAACAATAAGCTGGCGAATGCGTAACGAAAGCGTTACAAACGCGTTCGGACGAGGCGAACGGGAGTTGAGTGGTGGATATAAACAATAAGCTGGCGAATGCGTAACGAAAGCGTTACAAACGCGTTCGGACGAGGCGAACGGGAGTTGAGTGGTGGATATAAACAATAAGCTGGCGAATGCGTAACGAAAGCGTTACAAACGCGTTCGGACGAGACGAACGGGAGTTGAGTGGTGGATATAAACAATAAGCTGGCCAATGCGTAACGAAAGCGTTACAAACGCGTTCGGACGAGACGAACGGGAGTTGAGTGGTGGATATAAACAATAAGCTGGCCAATGCGTAACGAAAGCGTTACAAACGCGTTCGGACGAGGCGAACGGGAGTTGAGTGGTGGATATAAACAATAAGCTGGCGAATGCGTAATGAAAGCGTTACAAACGCGTTCGGACGAGGCGAACGGGAGTTGAGTGGTGGATATAAACAATAAGCTGGCGAATGCGTAACGAAAGCGTTACAAACGCGTTCGGACGAGACGAACGGGAGTTGAGTGGTGGATATAAACAATAAGCTGGCGAATGCGTAACGAAAGCGTTACAAACGCATTCGGACGAGACGAACGGAAGTTGAGTGGTGGATATAAACAATAAGCTGGCGAATGCGTAATGAAAGCGTTACAAACGCGTTCGGACGAGGCGAACGGGAGTTGAGTGGTGGATATAAACAATAAGCTGGCGAATGCGTAACGAAAGCGTTACAAACGCGTTCGGACGAGGCGAACGGGAGTTGAGTGGTGGATATAAGCAATAAGCTGGCGAATGCGTAACGAAAGCGTTACAAACGCGTTCGGACGAGGCGAACGGGAGTTGAGTGGTGGATATAAACAATAAGCTGGCGAATGCGTAACGAAAGCGTTACAAACGCGTTCGGACGAGGCGAACGGGAGTTGAGTGGTGGATATAAACAATAAGCTGGCGAATGCGTAACGAAAGCGTTACAAACGCGTTCGGACGAGGCGAACGGGAGTTGAGTGGTGGATATAAGCAATAAGCTGGCGAATGCGTAATGAAAGCGTTACAAACGCGTTCGGACGAGGCGAACGGGAGTTGAGTGGTGGATATAAACAATAAGCTGGCGAATGCGTAACGAAAGCGTTACAAACGCGTTCGGACGAGACGAACGGGAGTTGAGTGGTGGATATAAACAATAAGCTGGCGAATGCGTAACGAAAGCGTTACAAACGCGTTCGGACGAGGCGAACGGGAGTTGAGTGGTGGATATAAACAATAAGCTGGCGAATGCGTAACGAAAGCGTTACAAACGCGTTCGGACGAGACGAACGGGAGTTGAGTGGTGGATATAAACAATAAGCTGGCGAATGCGTAACGAAAGCGTTACAAACGCGTTCGGACGAGACGAACGGGAGTTGAGTGGTGGATATAAACAATAAGCTGGCGAATGCGTAACGAAAGCGTTAAAAACGCGTTCGGACGAGACGAACGGGATTTGAGTGGTGGATATAAACAATAAGCTGGCGAATGCGTAACGAAAGCGTTACAAACGCGTTCGGACGAGACGAACGGGAGTTGAGTGGTGGATATAAACAATTAGCTGGCGAATGCGTAACGAAAGCGTTACAAACGCGTTCGGACGAGGCGAACGCGAGTTGAGTGGTGGATATAAACAATAAGCTGGCGAATGCGTAACGAAAGCGTTACAAACGCGTTCGGACGAGGCGAACGGGAGTTGAGTGGTGGATATAAACAATAAGCTGGCGAATGCGTAACGAAAGCGTTACAAACGCGTTCGGACGAGACGAACGGGAGTTGAGTGGTGGATATAAACAATTAGCTGGCGAATGCGTAACGAAAGCGTTACAAACGCGTTCGGACGAGACGAACGCGAGTTGAGTGGGGGATATAAACAATAAGCTGGCGAATGCGTAACGAAAGCGTTACAGACGCGTTCGGACGAGGCGAACGGGAGTTGAGTGGTGGATATAAACAATAAGCTGGCGAATGCGTAACGAAAGCGTTACAAACGCGTTCGGACGAGACGAACGGGAGTTGAGTGGGGGATATAAACAATAAGCTGGCGAATGCGTAACGAAAGCGTTACAAACGCGTTCGGACGAGGCGAACGGGAGTTGAGTGGTGGATATAAACAATAAGCTGGCGAATGCGTAACGAAAGCGTTACAAACGCGTTCGGACGAGGCGAACGGGAGTTGAGTGGTGGATATAAACAATAAGCTGGCGAATGCGTAACGAAAGCGTTACAAACGCGTTCGGACGAGGCGAACGGGAGTTGAGTGGTGGATATAAACAATTAGCTGGCGAATGCGTAACGAAAGCGTTACAAACGCGTTCGGACGAGGCGAACGCGAGTTGAGTGGTGGATATAAACAATAAGCTGGCGAATGCGTAACGAAAGCGTTACAAACGCGTTCGGACGAGGCGAACGGGAGTTGAGTGGTGGATATAAACAATAAGCTGGCGAATGCGTAACGAAAGCGTTACAAACGCGTTCGGACGAGACGAACGGGAGTTGAGTGGTGGATATAAACAATTAGCTGGCGAATGCGTAACGAAAGCGTTACAAACGCGTTCGGACGAGACGAACGCGAGTTGAGTGGGGGATATAAACAATAAGCTGGCGAATGCGTAACGAAAGCGTTACAGACGCGTTCGGACGAGGCGAACGGGAGTTGAGTGGTGGATATAAACAATAAGCTGGCGAATGCGTAACGAAAGCGTTACAAACGCGTTCGGACGAGACGAACGGGAGTTGAGTGGGGGATATAAACAATAAGCTGGCGAATGCGTAACGAAAGCGTTACAAACGCGTTCGGACGAGGCGAACGGGAGTTGAGTGGTGGATATAAACAATAAGCTGGCGAATGCGTAACGAAAGCGTTACAAACGCGTTCGGACGAGGCGAACGGGAGTTGAGTGGTGGATATAAACAATAAGCTGGCGAATGCGTAACGAAAGCGTTACAAACGCGTTCGGACGAGGCGAACGGGAGTTGAGTGGTGGATATAAACAATAAGCTGGCGAATGCGTAACGAAAGTGTTACAAACGCGTTCGGACGAGGCGAACGGGAGTTGAGTGGTGGATATAAACAATAAGCTGGCGAATGCGTAACGAAAGCGTTACAAACGCGTTCGGACGAGGCGAACGGGAGTTGAGTGGTGGATATAAACAATAAGCTGGCGAATGCGTAACGAAAGCGTTACAAACGCGTTCGGACGAGGCGAATGGGAGTTGAGTGGTGGATATAAACAATAAGCTGGCGAATGCGTAACGAAAGCGTTACAAACGCGTTCGGACGAGGCGAACGGGAGTTGAGTGGTGGATATAAACAATAAGCTGGCGAATGCGTAACGAAAGCGTTACAAACGCGTTCGGACGAG
Organism: Parnassius smintheus behrii; assembly: GCA_036936625.1. NCBI lineage: Eukaryota > Metazoa > Arthropoda > Insecta > Lepidoptera > Papilionidae > Parnassius > Parnassius smintheus. The sequence continues at coordinate 21,669,536 of JAUPFT010000027.1, forward strand.
GCGAACGGGAGTTGAGTGGTGGATATAAACAATAAGCTGGCGAATGCGTAACGAAAGCGTTACAAACGCGTTCGGACGAGGCGAACGGGAGTTGAGTGGTGGATATAAACAATAAGCTGGCGAATGCGTAACGAAAGCGTTACAAACGCGTTCGGACGAGACGAACGGGAGTTGAGTGGTGGATATAAACAATAAGCTGGCGAATGCGTAACGAAAGCGTTACAAACGCGTTCGGACGAGGCGAACGGGAGTTGAGTGGTGGATATAAACAATAAGCTGGCGAATGCGTAACGAAAGCGTTACAAACGCGTTCGGACGAGGCGAACGGGAGTTGAGTGGTGGATATAAACAATAAGCTGGCGAATGCGTAACGAAAGCGTTACAAACGCGTTCGGACGAGGCGAACGGGAGTTGAGTGGTGGATATAAACAATAAGCTGGCGAATGCGTAACGAAAGCGTTACAAACGCGTTCGGACGAGGCGAACGGGAGTTGAGTGGTGGATATAAACAATAATCTATACGACTTTTAAACACATTTAGATAAAAATTTTAATTGTTCTAAGAACTGAACTGAACAAGATTCACCAATCTTAAGCTCACAAAACACTTTTTTCTCACTTAAACCAATTTGTAAACTCCTTAAATCGCTACGCTGTTAAAGTTGTTTAGCAAATTGTACTGTTGTTTAAAAAACCGGCACGGAGAAAGGGACAAACAATCACACCGCTCTATGTCATTTCTATGCAAGACGTATGCATAAATCTATCTTTTTCGTGTGCGAATGCGAAAGAAGGCGTCAATTTGTCTATATCTAGGTTTCTCTGTGTACGTGATAAAACGTATGAGTGTTAACCTGCACCTGAACTATTATAAGGAACCAAGGTCTTACATCCAGAGCACTGCAAAATTCTTCGAAACTAGGTTAGAACTGTACAACAACAACTTTACGTTTCTAATATTTTTTTCGAGAACTAACTCGCAACTTATTCTCTGTAAATAAATTATGTGTGTGTGCCAATGATGTATAAACTTATAGATACGTTGTCCGCACTCTAAAATGGCAAGATGAAATTAAGCCAATTGGCCACATCGCGCTTAGTCACGCACCAACCTGTCGCGCGACGCTACGTTTGTTTTTAATTTATTATATCGTGATTCGTATGTGTAAACCTGTGCAAAACATAAAGAAAACATGCCGTCGTTTATTTTCAGACGATGTACAAATTATACCCCAATAGTTAAAGACAAAAATGTGTCATTTCATGCGTAAGTTCACAAAACTACCTATTTTAATTTCATTTTATTCGACGACGCCGTCTAATGGCGGCCGGCGCATGCAGCTAGTAGTCAAGCAACAGGCATCCCGCCGTACGGTGTCATATTTTCTTTCTCTTTCTTCAGGCGTATAAGTAGTTCTAGCAATTTCGCCGTTTTTAAGGGCCGCGATGTTCGTTCATGACGTGTCTATATATAATACGTCATTGGTGTGTGCACGATACCGTGTAGGGGCGGTGTGAGATAATCCCGTATCCCATGTCGTCCCGTGGGTGTCGCAAGAGGCGACAGAGAGAAGAGAGAAACAAATCAGGAGGGGCAGCAGCGTCTTCCTAATAACGTCGAGCGTGGCAATTATAGCCAATATCCCCCTATGAGGCAATCTATAGGGGAGGTTTATGTTCAGCTGTGGGCTTTAATAGGCTGTAACGATAGGCATTTGTGCCATTTTACGAAACGATTTATGTATATTCCTATACCTTTAAACGAGCAATTCTTATGTATATATATATATATATATATATATATATATATATATATATATATATAATCGGAATCTCGGAAACGGCTCCAACGATTTTCATAAAACTTTGTGTGCAGAGAGTTTCGGGGGCAATAAATCGATCTAGCTAGGATTTATTTTTAGAAAATGTCTTTTGTCCGTGTTTTTAGTCAATGAAAAACTGCTACAATATCGTTAGAATAAGAAGGTAAATTTTGACAGTTTATTGATGATTACAAATAGCTTAATTGGTATATCGGGCGGTCACAAAATCGTAATACCATGGTTCGAGCCCAGACCGACCGACTTTTTTTAATTTTTTTTTCAAGTTCCTTTCTTTTTTGAGAAAATCTATTTTTTCGAGCCCTTTTTTTAGTATTTTTAAAAACACGAAAATTTTAATTAAACTTATTGCACTCATGATTTTTTATTCAAATAACCAGTTCAGTTTTTTCTATTATGTCGCTAAGATCAAAAAATATTATTCGTATTTCATCAGTATGTAATTTGTATCTAAATATAATTTCCAAAAGACATGAATTAAAAAAAGCGAGCGAAAAATACCGAGCAAAGCTCGGTCAACCGGGTACTGCAAAATTACGCGTTGTACATGTTATTCCTCACGCACACAACGTGATAATTGATAGCCCGTTAAGGAGATGTTTTCTTTTGTTATCTTTTTTAACAATAAACACTTAGTATTACTGTAACCGTGAACTGATTTGTGTGTGCCTTCATCAGCGCTGATTACATATTATTGAAACAACTGCAAACATTAAGCATGCGGTGAGTTATTTATTCTCTGTCAGTAAACATTGAAAATTTGATGCTTGTGAAATTACCAGATTTTCCTAGCACAGGCTTTTGTAAGGCGATAGAATAAAAGTTAATTTCTGCCACAAAGAGTAGCGTAATTTGATTTATTTTTTGATTGGCTATGTAGTGGTGAATTAAATATATCTAGCAGTCCATATTGTCCCATGGGCGTCGTAACAGCCGAGCAAAACAAACCAGACTAACAACAACTAAAAATAACTGTGATAAGTATATATTCCCTATGAGGCTATCTATAGGGAATTGGACGTTTACGGACTGTAAAGGCTAAACTAGGGCCTATTTTGTGTCGTGGCGTATAACAGGGTTCACACGAATCGATTCTAGTTCATCAAGTGCTAAATCGAAGACAGTTTAAACAGACATTCAATCAAATTAAAGCATAGAAACTCAATTTAATAAAAGTTTGTTACTTTTCAACATTTATTGCTCTAATCTTTGGTTAAAAGCGATTCAATTCGTTTGAATTTCGTTGGTAGTATTATTTATGCGGAGGTTATCTGTACTTATTTTAATGTGCCATACTTAACCTTTGTCTATTCATCTCTCAACTACATATGAAATAAAATATGAATCAAGCTAAGGGATTTAGTTGCGGATGATTGCGGGCAAAATTCACTGACGCAGGACTTTCACCATGTAAGTTTATACTTTGATAATGTTGGCTAATCATATAGACTGTTTCGTCTATAAGAAGCGATTTATGATGCTTTTTTATGCGATTTATGTTTTATCATCGCTTTTATGGATAAAACGACAGATGCGAGAACGACATGTTTTACCACAGGCCTAACAAAACAGCGCTGTTGTTTCGGTAATAGTATGGAGTGTAGAAGGAGTACAGACTGTGTATTAAAAAGTGTCCATAGAAAAACCTTAAATAAGGGTGGTGCCACTATTGCTACGGCCTAAATTTTAAAGAACGTGCCGAAAAATATTAGTGGGATAGATGACTTTTTCGTGGTTATATTTACTAAATAAAATTATTTTAGATTTTAGAGCTACTGAGCAGTTTAGCAGCACACTTCAAACCGTCGACAACTGCTAAGATCATTTAATTCCAGTTGCTACTCCAGCACTGTTGTGGAGAATTTTTGAACTGTTATTTACTGCTTATAATAATATATACTTTTATGAATGTAATATCCGTCAAATTGTGATGCCTTGTCACCCCTGAAGACTAAGATGGAATGCCTCGTTTCCAGTAAAAAAAGGATCTCCGGATCTCTACACTCACCATACGAAACATAGCAGTATTAAGCTGCTTTCCCTTTTTAAAGTTTTTTTTTCAAACTTTAGACATTAGACTTTCGTATAATGTCTAAAGTTTAAAAAAAAAAAACTTTAAAAAGCCAAATCTCCGAGTCCGACCTCTCGTTACTTACTTCATGTTACTTAATTTTACTGACTCACCATTTCACAGAAAACAAATAACGAGTGCATGTATTGTTTTCATTAAATTAATAAGTCGCTCGTTTTGTTTCCCAAAATTATTAGGTAGGAATAAATTTTAAAACTTGCTCTGTTGCGTTAATGTTTCAAAAACAATCAATGTATGGAAAACATCGATGGTAAATTTTTTTGTACACACCAAATACAGGATTCTTTGTAAATTTTAACGACAAAAAAACCAAAAGTAGGTTCAAAATTATATTTATATATATATATATATATATATATATATATATATATATATATATATATATATATATATATATATATATATATATATATATATATGTGTGTGTGTGTGTGTGTGTGTGTGTATGTATATTTATATTATATTATATATAACCACTAAACACTTTATCATCTATTGTTTAATGTTGTCAATTTTAAAGTTAACTTCAGAAAATATAAGTCAAAAACAATCCACTGCCAAAATGTATTATTATATATAATAAATTTATTATATATACAACTATATCATTGAGAATATCTGTCTAGCTTTCATGACTTAACTGCTGAACTGATTTTGATAAAAAGGAGTTATGTTATATGGTTAAGTTCGAAAGGTAAACTATCACAGCTAAGTAGACTTTATAAATTTGGTCGTTATAGACCGTTGAATCGCAAACTTGGGGAAATAAGCTATGGAAGTAAACACTAAGCCACTCAACCAAATTTCACGACATTCAGTGGTATTCAGATTTTTGGAAACATTAAAAACTAGGATAACTTTTATCCTCCAAATTTACTATAGAGAACGCGATATGACCGACTTCCATGCGAACGAAAGCTAGTATTCATATAATTTTTTTAAATTATTGTTTCCGTATTATTGCAAAGAATACAAAAGTGACCAAAATTATTATTGGTTCATTAAAAAGGCGGTATAGAGCCACCAACTTTATTGTTCAGTTGACAGAGTCGCTAGTGGAGTGCTTACTCCCACAGAAAATTTACCAAGGAATTAGGTGACTACATGTAAATATTTATTTGCACTTTTCACAATGAAATCGAAAAAAGCACAACTTTCACAATGAAGTCAAACAAAACACTCACCTCACAGCACAGAATAAACAACAGCTTACAGCGAAATGTCATTTATAAAATGGCGGCCTTAGTTCCAATTTTGTCACACAACAACAGAACAGATAAGTTGGTGGCACTGTACTTACTTCGTTTAATAAATAATATAGTATTTACAGAATAATAAAATTTATTAAAAAGTTTGTGTTATAGTAATCATTAAACGTTGTAGTAGACATTTAGCAAGTTTTATGTTTGCTGAAAATTTTTAAAGCATGTCTTTCATATTTTATATAGATTAATTTTTAAAAGCTTTTTCATTAATCTTGGAATATATATATTAGTTTAGCAGTTGCCGTTTGGTATTTTTAGGTTTAATATTTTTTTAGCTTGGTTTTTAGTAGTTAATAATACAGTATTGGTAAGCCAACACCATGCAAGAGCAAAATCGGAAGAAAAAGTATGCAAAATACATATTATGAAGTTTTTTTAGCTTCTAATACCTATATAATGGGGCTACAAAACCCTTATTGGGTGATTGAGCGTGAAGTGAACATACAATATGTAATATTTTATTGAAATCTTTTAATGATACTTAAAGAGAGACCGAAATTTCAATTTAATAAAAAAATGTTGTACCATTTTATTCGTAGGTCATTAAATTATAATTTATCGCCGTATTTGATTGCATCTATTTAATTTGTTGTGTAAAGTACAATTTTAAAAGCGAATATATTGTCCGGTTTACCGGTATCAGTAAAAATTCGTTATTGTTGTTTTACCCATAAATATTTCTTTATTTTGAATTCTAATATGTATAAATGTTAATCGTTTCGACTAACTGATGGAAGGAACCACTTTTATTTAAATTTCACATCTGGCTGTTTTTCCGGCGCGTAATTGTCGCACTAATCGGTGTTTTTGAAATAAATTACACACACAAAAATTAAGACGTCAAAAAATACGATGACATTCATAGGTGTTTTGTAGCCCATTAATTTACTTTTTTTAAATATTTATTTCAACCCAACAACAACCCACAAAATCTTTTTATTTTGGTCTGCCGATCTGACATTCTGTGTAATGTATAAGTCAATGCATTCAATAGGTACCCTTGAATGAATTACTACTATCTGGAGCTGAGAAACTGATATCAATAGCTTGTATTTGTTTCTTTTTTTTTATAGAAGAGGAGGCAAACGAGCATGCGGCTCACCTGATGTTAAGTGGCTACCGCCGCCCATGATCAACCGCAACACCAGGAGAATTGCGGTTGATCATGGTTTTTATGTTATTTATGGTTTCTGGTGTTTACATAGTGTAATATATCACTTTTTTATTAAAACTACTTTTATTTTATTTATTTATTTATTTGTATGGATATCCAACATAATACAACATAGTACATACTATTTACATCTAACACGTGCCTTACATCATTGAGTTATATGTACTACGTACTAGAGAAGCTATTCCAAACAAAAAATGTGCACTACTCTGTAGCGGCACATGCGCGGGAAACAGAAGAGTCGCGCATGCGCAGTTGATATTTTTTAACGGATAAGATGACAAACGAGCACACAGTCCACCTGATAGTAAGTGGTTGCTGTTGCCCATAGACATCTACATCCCTCCTCGATTACAAATCAAAATGCAGATTCGTTGTCACCCGTTAGGACTAAGATGGAATGCCTCGTTTCCAGTAAAAAGGGTCTCCGGTTCTCTATACTCACCATACGAAACAAAGCAGCATTAAGCTACTATTTCATGCTGGTATTCTGTGAGAGCGTGGTCCTTCCCCGGTCGAGCCGACCTATTCGTGCTACAACTATCCCACTAATATAACTGCAGCATAACTCTATCACGTATCAGATTGATATAAACGCGCGCGCACTGCATGAATATCGTACCCACAATAACAGGTGTACGGATTGCAGTACAGTTCAATTGAACATAGTGAGTGTTCGGAATGCTATATCTAGTGAGTAGTACATATATATATCGATGCCTTACATTATCGATGCCTTACATCTACAACTTACTATGCACTACCAATTATAGGAGAGCACATTATTTTATAACAAAAACAGTGTTTATAATTTGACTATAAGAGATTAACTTGTTTTAAAATGGTAACGATTTTGATAGTAGTTAGGACAAAAATATGTTTGGTGAAAAAAATATACATAAATTTTAAAATGGTGAAATAGAAATAATAGATTTTATAACAAAATTAAAAGGTAAGTTTTGCGTTTAGTTAACTATTTCGTGAACATACATTGAATTATAATAAATATAATGAGAGGTCAAAGTTAATCTATTTTTATAACTTTATATTACACTTCATATTCAACTGAATTCGGTATCTAAACTTTTAGAAGTTATCGTTTTTACGTTTTCGCTTTAAACTTATATATAGTACGTGAGGGTGATATGGTCATCCGGTTAATATGGTTACTCTCTTATAACTCAAAACAGCCTTTTTTAGGGTTCCGTAGTCAACTAGGAACCCTTATAGTTACGCCATGTCTGTCTGTCCATCTGTCCGTCCTCGCTTAATCTCTGTGACCGTTAGCACTAGAAGGCTGAAATTTGGTACCAATATGTGTATCAATCACGCCGACAAAGTGGTAAAATAAAAATTGGAAAAAAATGTTTTATTAGGGTAGCCCCCTATATGTAAAGTGGGAAGTGATTTTTTTTTTAATTTCAACCCTAACGTGTGATATATTGTTGGAAAGGTATTTAAAAATGAATAGGGGTTTACTAAACTCAATTTTTGATAATGTCAATAATTTCGAAAATAATCGCTCCAAAATAAAAAACAATGTGTCCCCCCCTCCTCTAACTTTTGAATCATAAGTTTAGAAAATATGAAAAAAATCTGAAAAGTAAAAATTTATAGGGACTTTCTAATAAAATCATTTTGAACTTGGATGGAAACAACATTTTTGTACAAACTCATAAGTGGTAACACTTATTGTGACGGACGGGAAACTACGGAACCCTACACTGAGCGTGGCCCGACACGCTCTTGGCCGGTTTTTTGCATAGATGGTTTTGTAATACGACAGCTCTTCATCAATCAATCAAATAATAAATGGTTAAAAAGGCGCTGCTTTATCGACGCCATTTTGACAGTTGATATTATAGTAAATATTTTAGTCGATTTTAGTATGGTGCAGTGTAGTTAGTTTTTTAAGTATATTTTTCGAAGTAAGGCGAGAGAGGTATGTCAGGATCGTGCCAAATGGAAGTCTGTAGTCTTTGCCTACCCCTCTGGGTGACAGGCGTGAGTGTTTATGTTATGTTTGTGTTTTTTTTCGAAGTGTTCCCAATTATTGCCAATGCTTGTTTGCTATTTTTTTCCTAATATATTAATTATTAGGGCCCGGATTAATATGTATATATAATATCAAAATATGTACATTTAATATGGACTTAAAATCCTAAAATATGGAAAAAATATGTGTAATAAAAGATAACGACATTGTACATTAAAACGATTTCCTATTAAGAAAAAACAAAAAAAATACGATTTTACTTAGCTTAGGTTCATTATTATTTAAATTACAGTATATAATTACGTGTTTCCTTAAATTTTCTGTTTGGACGAAATAATGCTTTATTCTAGCTGAATGATTTTTCATCATAGGATGTGATTGGAGCTTATTTAAATTTGCATAATTCTGCAAGTGAGTAGGGCACATCTATGGTGCCTTCTAATGTTCCACACAGCATGCTGTTGATTTTCTTTAGGATCCTTTCCTAAAGAAAATCAACAGCATGCTGTGTGGAAATCCTTTGTTTTTTTTTTCAGTACATAGAGTAATTTTTGCCTCGCTACTTCAGCAACGGGACCTTCTGATTCTAAAAATATTTTCGATAGTCATCAAATTATCATTTAAAGAAGTGGAAGAATTTTCGAGTGCCTTTATATGGTATGATAAAAAGCAATAATTAGTGTTTATGTACATAAAGCAAATAGTTACGTAGGGTAATCTTGGAGAAGTTCTTTTGAGATTGAAATATCAGCAGCTTTATTCTCCAATTCAAAGATAATCATTTTGATTTCAGTGTAATACTGGGCATAGTATTCATTTGCTCTCAGCTAAGTTCCCCAGCGGTTCAGCACTGGCTCTAGCGGTAAAGAAATGTCGGGATACCAACTCTTTAAATTTTAAGATCCTGCTTGCTGCTTTCAAAAACTTTTTCTTTACGTTTCATACTAAACTGTCAGCCTTTTTAAACTGAGACCTTATTCATTCAGCAAATCTATTCATACCATGAGCCAAGCACTTCATATGAATAATTTTTGGATACAAAACTTGTAGGGAATCTACAGCTTTTACCATACAAGGAGCAGCATCACTAAGTAGCAAGACAACTTGGTCATGTTTAACTCCATAAGGCCACAAAACTCTCATTGCATCATTAAAAAGCTTTACTGACGTTTGGTGGTTGCATTAAAGAAGTTCTTCACACGCCAATAAAAAGGATTTGCTGGCATTTTCGTCATCTAAAACTAATTTTTAGTCATTTCACAGACCTTCTCATCAACCTAACATAAAATAATGAAGATATGGATAAATTTATTTAATTTCTTGTGGAATATGGATTTATACTTGAAATATGGAAAAATATGGAAAATAGAAATTGCATTTTCTTGATCAAAATATCATAATTTATGTAGAAAACATATTCAAGAACAAAAACCATTTCAATTAAAAATATGGATTTACATATTAATCCGGGCCCTATTAATTATAGTATACGACTTTGTTTTTTTCTCTGTCCTTCTTCTAGTTTTGGATTTATAGGGCAGCAGAGCTTAATATCACCTACCTTATTTTTTGATATCTATAATAAACATTAGTTATTTTTTATAGCTTATCAAACTTTTACGAATAAAGTCACACTACACACACTAAATAGCTCATTGCCACTTCATTATCAAGCATACGAGTAAATATTATATCAGATTCATAAAATATGTTCTACATTTTGCCAAAATAATATATTTGTTGTTTATGGTGACATTAGTTAGATAACCAAATAAAAATTACAAACATTTTTATCGCATTTTAGTAAATCCTCTAAATTATAATTTATTATTACATTAATTATCTGCAGGCGAGAATGCACTAAAAAACTTAGAGTATACGTAAGAAATTAGAAATTACTTATATAATAAATAATTAAATTAATTTAAAAAATACAATCTTTTTAATTTAAGACGCACGACAATTGTTCGATGTACAAAAGTGAATCAATAATCCTGAAATAAGCTCGACAGTGGTAGCATTCGCACGGTCGCATAGTCTATCTGGGCACTGCTTTGTAGGTAAGCGACGAATCCCTCCCAGCAGGATGGTATGCAACAGCGGTTCCCACAGTGGATCATCGCTTTACATTTCCCAGCGTAAGATCAGCCTGTATTTGGAGACTTAAAAATGGTACAGGGAGTTATGTAGGATCTCTAGTGCCGCTGTTAGAAAGAAAGAAAAAAATAATGGAAATTATTACTTGTTATTATTTATCCACCCCAAACATATCCTTATTGACTGCATTCTACTCTCGTGCTTATTCTGCCACAGCCAACTTCACTACCGTACAATAATAATAATAATAAAATAATATCCTCCAGACCGAATTCCGGTCACGGTAGCCAGTCTCAACGGAGACTAGTCATCTGCCTAGGACAGGATTGAAGTACCCGAGTGTATGCGTAAGCACGGGTTCACTCTCTATGCCCTCACTCTCATAGCCCTATGGGACAGCGATCCCACACGACCGGAGGTAAATGAGTCGCAGGATCAACATCTTAACGTGCTTTCTGAGGCACGGTGGCAAATAATCGCTAACTTCCTGTCTTCGGCTATTACTGAAAACTTCTTGACAAAAAAACTAATTAACTGAATTTTGGTTCGACCTGGGATTCGATCAAGGGATTTTTTATAACAAACAGGGGTGCTAAACGAGCACACACCACACAGTACACCTGATGATAGGTGGATGCCGTGGCCTACAGACATCTACATTCATCCTCTATTGAGAATCTAAATGCAGATGCGTTGTCACCCCTGAGGACTGAGATGGAATTCCTCATTTTCAGAAAAAAGGGTCTCCAGTTCTCTACACCCAGCATATACAAGTACAAAAAATACAAAAATATTTATTCATAACACAAGTCTCATTTACAGTGTTAGATATGGATCTCACCCTTTTAAGTTTGAAAAACCTGTATTAGGATGAGTCCGCTTTTCCTTTAATCAGTAAGTCATGTTAGATATGACTTGTATTACATAAAGATAAATAAACAGACAAAAGTAACAATAATTATAATAGCTGTGAGTGTGTGTGTGTGTGTGTGTGTGTGTGTGTGTGTGTGTGCGCGTGCGTGCGTGCGTGGGTGTGTGGGTGCGTGCGTGCGTGCGTGTGTGTGTGTGTGTGTGTGTGTGTGTGTGTGTGTGTGTGTGTGTGAGAGAGAGTGAGTGAGTGTGTGTGTTTTTCAATTTCTACATAAAACAAAATAATAAATGTAATATAATAAGATTCATACGAACAAACGTATGCTACGTGTTGTGTGAAAGTAATGATTCAGTACTGTCATAGTCAAGCTGTTTCAACCAAGAAGTAATCAATTTTTTACACTCAAAGTAATGTTTGCTGTAAAACTTGAGTTTCCCATTTAATTTGTTATACAATAAGTGAGATTGCGAATTGAAATTTGTACGAGCAAATTTTGTTTTAACAGTGGGGTAGGAAACGACAGAATAGCATATGAAACACAGCAGAATTAAGCTACTATTTTACGCTGGTATTCCGCGAGAGCATGGTCCTACCCCGGTCGAGCCGAACCGTTCGTGCTACAACTATACTATAGGTACCATATTCTCCATTTTGGCCATGTAGTGGCGACGGAGAGAATTAAAACCTATCGAAATTCAAATCATATCCACCCTACTTTACGAACGGTAATAAAACAATACATTTAGTAGGCATATTTGACCTTGTCACTTCGCGGGGTCACAGACCCAAGGGCAAAGGGCAAATTAATTGTTCAAAAACGCTTTTTCAAATGTTTTATTCCAAATTTTTTAATGTAAAATATCAGTGCCATAGGCTTCTACTCCGTTCACATGTTACACCCTATTTTTTCCAGACAGTAAAAAGGGTCACCAGTATATAAAAAAGATCCGTTTTCTGCCCAGGAGATCGTCTGAGACCTACTTCGTCCATCCATTTATGTACTTCGACGCCAAAGCAGTGCATGCATTGCTGTGTTCCGTTCTGAACGGTATACAGAGCCTGTACATTGTTCAGAAGGGTATAATTACAGAATGTGAGGCATCTTAGTCCTCAGAGGTGACAACGCATCTATAGCTTTCTTTGTTTGAAGTTGGCTGCAGTGGCCATTTACCATCAGGAGAACTGCATAAGTTAGTTTCTCACTTCATTTAAAAAAAAAAGAAAAATAATACATCCAATATCTTACAGGTACCTAGAGGTGTTACTTTTTTGTGTGCTCTTCGGCCTGTCCCTCGCCAAAGAATACGAAGAGGATAGAAGCGACGACGCGTATTGGATATCATGGTTAAAGTACTACACCACAGAACCAGTCACCATAGGCTCACGGACTGGAGGTATTGTGCCAAATTAGATATATTTTACGTATTAACATGGTCATTTGGTTAATATGGTCACTTTTTTATAACCCAAAAACTACAACCTTGTTTGCGCAGGTAGCTATTCATCAGTCAATCATATAATAAAGGGTCAAAAGGGCGCTGCTTTATCGACGCTTTACGACGTTTAATTCAAACGTAGGCTACGAATTTTATACCTACCGTATACTGCAACATCTTAAGCGTTTTTAAAAGATCGAAATCAACTTATTTACAAACTACACAGAGTAATATTTACAAAATTACATTATTAAACTACATTATTGCTGTTTGCAAAAAATATCTTTTTAGCGATATCGCAGTAATTGTTCAAAATGTCCGAAAATTCATTCGGTGACATGATTTTTTTGTACATGGATTGAATATGGATTTCACCGAAAACGAATATTTGGCCGAAAGTTCGGTAAAAGTATTACTGAACCGAATATTTAGCCAAACATTATTCGGCAGGATCGCCTCGGTACCCAACCAATTGATGTCAAAACTTGTTGCCGGATTAGCGCCGGACCCTGCCCCTCGTTCACCCGCCACACCTGACTTATTATTGCATCATCTAGTTTTGAGCAACTTGCCGGCTAATGCTTATGTTTTGACTATTTAGGTGAGAAAAAAAGTATTTCGTTGCGTTATTCTTAGTGTAAATTGATAATTGTATGATAAAAATGAGTGGCACGTGATCTACTAATTGGACTTATTTTAGAGAAACTGACGACCAACGTAAAGTGAAACGTACTTATGTAATATAATGTTTCTTTTTTGATTTCAAAAATATTTTATCAAGCTTTCTATTTGCTATAATTAAAAATAAATCTACAATACCTGAAAAACATAACATTTCAAGAACATTTAGCCAGTAAATAAAATATACTTTCAACAGTAAAATTATAAAAGACATGGTATTACTCAATTCGTAAATTTCAATATAGTAGCAACACTTAGTACCACTTAAACGAATGCTCAAGGATTTAGTCGAATATTCGGCCGAATACGAATATTCGGTAAAGCTGCCGAATATGCCGAATACCGAATATGAAACGAATATACGGTCCATCTCTAATTTATATAAATTTTTATAAATGTTTCTGTGATATTTTCTTTAATTGAAGGCTCCGTGGCGCACTGGCTTAGTACTAAGTCGCGGCCCTGAGAGTCTCGGTTCGATTCCCTCACGAAACAAGTATTTGTACGGCACACATATAAGTATTCCGGGGCTGGATGTTTGTCCTTGTGCAATTTATTTTTGTAAACAGCCTCTTAGATACAGGAGAGAATCCTAGTATGGAGGTAACGTTTTTAAAAATTTGTGAACCGGTTTTAATCACATAGTGGAGAGTGGAGTTATAAAAGAGAACAAAGACCAAAAGTATTGAGAAAATGTTATAAATGAAAAGAAGTACACCAATAAAAAATTCCAAGAAAGGAGTTAAAAATATAATGAACGAAGAATTAAGTTAAACATGTGGAAGTAGGTAAATGAGAACAAAGACCGAGAATATTTAAAAAAAATATAAAATAATAGAAGTACACCAATACAAAATCCAAGAAAGAAGTTAAATTTCTTCAGAATTTGACACGCTGCAAGAGAAGGAAGATACAATAATATTAAATACTCTTCCTATGGCTTGGATGTATCCTCACCCGAAGAGACCGAAGATACTCTGTGTGGTGTCCACGTCCGGTGGTTATATTTGTGATTTTGTTAGGAATAATAGATCGTGCGTGGGTTAACCCAGGAGTCGCAATTACCCACACTGGTTTCCGTATTTACCTTACCTATATGCACCGGGAAATTACGGACAGCGAGTATTTTATTTTAAATATTTAATAGCAATTGATCAGTTAAAAACAAAATATTAAGTAAGGTTAAACAATTTTGTAAGGTTATAACCAAAGTTTAATTATTTCATAAAATATACTGATTACTGCTAATGTTGTAGTTTTATTATAATAATAAGTGTCCGCAATTTCTCCACTCTCCCATCCATCCATACACCATCACTACTCTCAACACCACTCCACTAGAAACCCATCTTTAATGAAAACAGTTGAGTCCTACAGCGGGAGAGAAAATGGTCTGTATAGACCTTTTTAGGGTTCCGTAGTCAACTAGGAACCCTTATAGTTTCGCCATGTCTGTCTGTCCGTCTGTCCGTCCTCGCTTAATCTCTGTGACCGTTAGCACTAGAAAGCTGAAATTTGGTACCCATATGTGTATCAATCACGCCGACAAAGTGGTAAAATAAAAGTTGGAAAAAAATGTTTTATTAGGGTAGCCCCCTATATGTAAAATGGGAAGTGATTTTTTTTTTAATTTCAACCCTAACGTGTGATATATTGTTGGAAAGGTATTTAAAAATGAATAGGGGTTTACTGAAATCATTTTTTGATAATGTCAATAATTTCGGAAATAATCGCTCCAAAAGTAAAAAAAACAATGTGTCCCCCCCCCCTCTAACTTTTGAATCATAAGTTTAGAAAATATGAAAAAATCTGAAAAGTAGAACTTTATAAGGACTTTCTAGGAAAATCATTTTGAACTTGGATGGAAACAACAGTTTTTGTACAAACTCATAAGTGGAAACACTTATTGTAACGGACGGGAAACTACGGAACCCTACACTGAGCGTGGCCCGACACGCTCTTGGCCGGTTTTATTTAGATGATAAGATGATGTAATTAACCTAAAAGACTGCTAATACTGGGATGCTCATCAATAACAACTCAATTGTTAAATTTAAATCTATACAATCTGTTTCAGGTGATGAAGATTCTATACCCTATGATAAAATCATAGCCCATACGAAAGAGAAGTTATTACAGCAGTTGAAGGCTGAGGAAAGTAAGTAATCGAGCATAAGGTTGGAGTGTAAAACACTGTCCTGTGACACACGGTCAATTCAACTGATCATTTGAACTGACGTACATCCGAAAACTGACAGTGAGTTTGAAATTTTAATTGAAATTTAAAGCTAGTGATCGGGAAAATCGTTTTGGCTTACATACGTTTTAATTAATCAGTTTAATTGACCGTGTGTGTCGAGCTTCATAGCGTCCGCTGACGCCACACTCGTAAAGTAGGGTGCACATGATTTGAATTTCATTATTTTTTATTTCTTTTTATTTATAGTTTTAATATTAAAAAGAATACTTTAAAAAATGTCTATGCCATAAATATCTACTTCGTTCACCTAACATGCTATTTTTTCTTCATGGTAAAAAATCAATACATCATACGTTAGTAATAAAAAGTGTTTTGCAGAACAGAAAAGTGACCAAGAGACGAGCGCTTTGCTACAAAATATATTTAACACATATAAAGAAGAACCGCCAGTTGAAGTGGAAGATGCGACAGGTTTAACCCAAGGTAAGATGAGAGTGCGTCCTCTCCTCTACTTCTGTCTTAATCCTCAAGAATAGCTCATCCATATTGATATCTTTATAGCCGATATTTTACCAAGACCATAGATCTTGAATCCTGAAGAATTCGAAGTTTGTCCTCCGCGTAAGGGATATTATAGTATTTAAGCTGCCATGTGATGGTGGTGTCACAGAATTATCATCCCATTTCATCCTGTGGGTATCGTAAGAGACGACTTTAGTAAAGGGGTATGTTCTGAAATACAACGCAGTGTACTGTCCAATGCAAATGACGTCATAAATCGACGCTATACTGGTGATTCGTTCCAAAACATTGGAACTTGGATTTGACATTGGATATGACGTTATACTTTTGCGCCATTTAGAAAAGTGTTCGCGATTATTTTGTCATTTTGTGATCCAAAAATCATTATATCCTCCTAATGGATATACCAGCAATTATTCTATAATTTTTTGTGTTTGAATAAATAGAAACAAATTCTGGCATGCTTCATTCAGTACACACACAATTAAAAATTGTTTTATTGTGGCCGGATATCCGACGCAATATGGCGGCGGCACGCCAGTACAATATAGTGTCAATTGATGACGTCATTAGCATTTAACAGTGTACTGTGTTGTATTTCGGAACATACCCAAGATCTACCTCATAAAGATCGCATAGCTTCTGACAGATGGCGGTAGTATATATAACAGGGTGCAATGCCGTGCGACGGCGTCATCAATCACCTGATCTCGTTTCTTTGGTGTCGTAAGAAGAGACTATATGACACGCCAAAAGATCTTATGGCTTCGAATAGAAGGTGGTAAAACCATCTTATTAACGTCAGACGTGAAGTAATAAGGCCGTGTGGTGGCGGTATAAGAATATGCACTACTCCACATCGTCCCGTGGGTGACGTAAGAGGTGACAGAGGGAAACGGAAGCAGGTGATGCGCAGCAGCATCTTCCTGACAACCCGCTCAATAGACATGTCAACTGTGGCGAAATCTCCCCTATGACACAATCCACGGGGAAGCCCCATGATCAATTAACACTTTTATAGGCTGTAATGGATGAATGAATGGTGACTTACCCAAACCAGCGACAATTCTCCTGTCAAATGGAACGTTTAAGCGAAATTCTCTCTTCAATGACGGAGTCTAAAGTCCAGTAGTGACTCTTACCTGCTGAAGAAAGAGAAGTCTCGTCAACAACCTGTCGTGAATATGTCATTATCATCATAATTACCTAGATATTTTTTTGTAATTTGTAGAGCCACGCTGCAGCTATAATATGGTTGTAGCAAGAAAGGGTCAGCTCAACCAGATCACAGAATACCAGTGTGAAATTACAGCTAAATACGTGTATACGTGGTAGAGCAATGCTGTAGTTATTTATATTAGAAGTATAGTTGTAGCACGATTGAGTCGGCTCGACCAGGGAAGGACCACGCTCTCACAGAATACCAGCGTTAAATAGTAGCTTAATGCTGCTGTGTTTCGTATGGTGAGTGTAGAGAACCGGAGACCCTTTTTACTGGAAACGAGGCATTCCATCTTTGTCCTCAAGGGTGACAACTCGTAATCAAGGATAGATGTAGATGTTTATGAGCCATAGCAACCACTTACCATCAGGTGGACCGTGTGCTCGTTTGTCACCCTATCCTATAAAAAAATACTGCTGTGTTTCGAATGGTGAGTGTGGAGAAACGGAGACGCTTTTTACTTGAAACGAGGCATTGCATCTTAGTCCTCATGGGTGACAACGCATCTGCATTTTGAATCTTAATCGAGGATGACAATTTGACAATGGGCCACAGCATTCACTTACCATCAGGTGGACTTTGTGCTCGTTTGCCACCCTTATTATATAAAAAAATCCTTGAGTATTTTTTACAGTCTTACTTTTCATGTCATATGTACCTTCAATCGCTCTCCAACGAGTATATAAACCCTTCCAAAACAATAGAAAAGGCAAAAAAGGTTAGGTTTAAAAAGCAAAATAAAATTCCATTTATTTGAAAGCTGAAAATTCTGTTTTGTCGCAAATTCTTCGCTTTGAAGTTTCTATCGACACAGGTCTAAGCCTGAGAAACCCAGACCTTATGCCACAAAATAGCAATGAAGGAAGGAAGGAAAATATGGGGTAACTAAATTTGTGGTAAAAACTTAAAGGAAGGAAAAATGTATTAGGACGATGTTTTAAAAAAATAAAATTAAATTAAGTTGATTTTTCTTGCAATTTTAGAAAAAAATTTACGAGTGAAAGTTGATTATTTTTTGCTTTTTCCCTAGGATGTCATTAATTTGTCCACTCGTAGGTGCCCGCTTAACGTTGAACTTTGAGACAACTTGTATGCATAAAAATGCATGTATTAAAGTTGTGCTTAGATAAACTTTACAAGTTTTGCTAGTTAGGTGTAATCCTATAGATTTTTGTAACGCTTAGCTAACGAGTGGTTCAGGTACAAAGTTCTTAAACAAATTTGAAAGTGTAACTATTAGGTAGACTTTAATATAAATAAATATTTTTCTAAACAAAAATATTTGTTTTGACGAATAAAAAATATTTGTGTATGTGCTTATGTGTCTCTCCTCTCTCTCTCTCTCTCTCTCTCTCTCTCTCTCTCTCTCTCTTACTCAGTGCCATTTTCAATCTTTAAGTCCTTTATGTGAATTCTACCTAGGATCATTATTAAATGTTCTATTTTACTCTCAGAACCCCAGAATGATGATGGAGCGACAACTTTCCTGGTGATGAGTCTTTTCCAGGACAAAGAAACCCTGCTTAAGGAAGGTAAGGTCTCGATATTATTCAAAATATGTCTTTTTTTTTCTTATAGTATATAGTTTTATAGTATAAAACTTGATTACATCGGAACGTCAAACACCTCAGATACCCTGTGACTATAGGTACTGTAAGGCACCCGAAACTTCGGGAATTAACACTTACATTTCGGCGTTACACAAATTTAGTGGATGAAACATTTTTGTTGTGTTTTTTATGTTATTTAATTAATTCATTATAATCTATTTTGATATATTTTTCATTATTTATGAACTTTAGTGTCGACATAAATATTTTAAGTGCTGCGCGGTAATCGATTGTTAACCAATGTTGGTAAGTAATCGATTAAATCTATTAACGGTAGCACAGTGATATAAATAAATAAATAAATATTGCATATAATATGCCATGCAATAATATGGTTGCAACTTGTTTTAAGAAATAAAACAATCAAATGTTACAATTTTTTTAATCGGTACTTATAGTCAATTACTTTATTTTTATTACCATATTTTTTATAATAAAAATATTATTATTAATATTATTAGACTGAGCTTATCTCGAGTCGATAATTTCAGGCAATACACACTTTTCATAAAACGCTTGTAACTTAGGTAACATAATATTCAATATCCAAAATTGGTCGCCTTTGTAGATTTTTAGTACTTTTACCAGTAGTCCATATGGCAAGCATGCAAATATTTTTACTCTCCATTATTATTTCTCCAGAGATAGGATATTTCTTAATGATTTCTTAAATTTACGCGAACACTACACATTGAATAAAACTATTATTTACGGATTTTATCGCGTTTAATTACTTTTAATTTATTTTTATTATTATCCCGACGTTTCGGGAGCTTTACAGCGCCCATGGTCACGGGGGGGACTGAGATGTTTGACGTCCCAATGTCATAGTTAGTCCGGCTACCTTCAGTTTTATGACCCCCCGTGACCATGGGCGCTGTAAAGCTCCCGAAACGTCGGGATAATAATAAAAATAAATTAAAAGTAATTAAACGCGATAAAATCCGTAAATAATAGTTTTATTCAATGTGTAGTGTTCGCGTAAATTTAAGAAATCATTATGTGAACCAGTACGGACTGGTAATAGCAAATAAAATTCGCCGATTAGAAGATCTTAAAACCAAGCGCGCAAGATATATAACATCTTTAAATTTCTTGAAGAGATGCAGAGACCATAATCTCATTCCTACGTGTGTCAAAATATCAACAAAGAAGGACATTCGAGGAAGCGCTAAGATCTTAAATCAGGCAAGTAAAAAGTTGTTACGGACGGTGATTCAGCAGAAACGGTTCGATTTACATTTCGTAAACAACACCATAGACAATTTGTCCAGTGAACTAAAGACAATTTTAACGACATTTGATTTTAATAATTGCATCGAAACTTTAAACAAACGAGAAACATCAAAATACAATGAATGCAAAAATAAACAAATAGAAAAATATCAAAAATTAACGATCAAATCAAATGCCAAACATCCAAGTCAACGCCAGAACAATAAACAACCGTTGACCATAGACACAAACTATAAACAACGCACTGTCTATAACTTGTCAAAACATACACTGGACGAACCGACAATGAAAGTATTAGCGAAGGGAATGAACTTCGCATTAACTCCGCGAAAAATCCCGTACGAAGAAATTATCTGCAGTGTTGAGGATTGTCTGTTTAAGAATAATATCGGTAAGGAAGATTTGGAGGCCATACGTCAAGATATTTCGTCCTTGTTACGTCGTAGTTCAGTGCCGAAACCAAACCTTCCTAAAGACGAATTTACAGCGCTAAATAACTTACGGAACAGACCAGAACTCACGATTCTCCGCGCGGATAAAGGAAATGCTACGGTAGTAATGGACGCGTCGGAATATAATTTTAAAATACAACAACTTTTATCGGACGAAAGTACATATAAAAAGGTCAAAACAGACCCTACAACCAACACGCTTAAAACAACTAGCGATTTAATAAAGAAATACTCCGAAAAATTAAATCTCGACGTGAATTCGCTAATACCATCATGTGTCAAACCACCGAGGTTGTATGGGTTACCGAAGATACACAAACCAAACGCTCCACTACGTCCCATAGTGAGCCAGATCGATTCTCCAACTTATAAGCTGGCACAATACTTAGCAAAAATACTATCACCACTAAGAGGACATACCAGAGCACACACAAAGGATTCATACCATTTTGTGAGTGAGATAAAAGACCTACATCTCGCTAACAATGAAACTATGGTCAGTTTTGATGTTCAGTCACTATTTACATGCCTACCTATTGTGGACTGCATCTCAATTGTAACTAGGAAGCTAGAAGAAAATAACATGCCTCAAGAATATGCAATACTACTTGAACATTGCCTCACATCTGGCTATCTATTGTGGAAGGAGGAGTTCTACAAGCAAGTAGATGGTGTGGCGATGGGCTCACCTGTGTCTCCCATAGTCGCCGACATATTCATGGAGGACTTTGAGGAGAAAGCCCTTCTTACTGCTCCTATAAATCCAAGGTTCTACAAGCGGTACGTAGACGACACCTTCACAATTTTACCATCTGACAAAGTAACTGCATTTTTAGACCACCTTAACTCCATAAACTCTAAAATACAATTCACAATGGAGTTAGAGGCAAATAATTCTTTAGCTTTCCTAGATGTTTTAGTCATCCGAAATCCTGATAACACTATTGGTCACACTGTGTATAGGAAAAAGACCCATACCAACCGATATCTAAATGGTGAATCTCACCATCATCCTTCACAGTTAGCTACCGTGGGTAAATCTTTGTTTCAGAGAGCACGAGGGATCTGTGACAGAAAACATCTGGCCGCGGAGCTTCAGCACGTCAAGCAAGTATTGCAAGACAACAAGCTTCGGGTCCCGCGCCTACGTCACAGTGAACGAGTGAAGCCGGCCACAGTCGAGCGCGCGCCTGCTTTACTACCATATGTTAGAGGAGTCACGGACAAGATTGGCTACATCTTGAAGCGAGCGTCCATTAAGACATACTACAAGCCGCTGAAGAAGATTAGTCAATTTTTACCATCCATCAAATGTAATATTCCTCTACAAGATGCAGGTGTGTATAAGCTAGATTGTGAATGTGGTCTCTCTTACATAGGTCAAACAAAGAGATCTATAAAAACCCGCGTGAAGGAACATATAGCTGATGTGAAGCACCGACGCTCTGGGAAGTCTGCAGTCTGCGAACATGTTCAAGATCGTCCCCACCATTACATTAGATTTGATAAACCACAAATTCTCGCAAAAGAACACCGATTCCTACCAAGGATGATACGCGAGGCTATTGAGATTAAAAAACATCCAAATTTCAATAGAGAAGATGGTTGGGTGCTACCATCTGCTTGGGATCCTATAATTAACAAAATTAAACCCAAACCCAAGCATACCACTGCAAGACTTCATGATACTATAAGCTCGTTTTGCGTAAATCGGACCAAAAATTAATATTAAAAAACTGAAGGTAGCCGGACTAACTATGACATTGGGACGTCAAACATCTCAGTCCCCCCCGTGACCATGGGCGCTGTAAAGCTCCCGAAACGTCGGGATAATAATAAAAATAAATTAAAAGTAATTAAACGCGATAAAATCCGTAAATAATAGTTTTATTCAAGGATATTTCTTTTTTAGGGTTCCGTAGTCAACTAGGAACCCTTATAGTTTCGCCATGTCTGTCTGTCCGTCTGTCCGTCCTCGCTTAATCTCTGTGACCGTTAGTACTAGAAAGCTGAAATTTGGTACCAATATGTGTATCAATCACGCCGACAAAGTGGTAAAATAAAAATTGGAAAAAAATGTTTTATTAGGGTAGCCCCCCTATATGTAAAGAAAGAAGTGATTTTTTTTAATTTCAACCCTAACGTGTGATATATTGTTGGAAAGGTATTTAAAAATGAGTAGGGGTTTACTAAAATCATTTTTGATAATGTTAATAATTTCGGAAATAATCGCTCCAAAAGTAGAAAACAATGTGTCCCCCCCCCCCCTTCTAACTTTTGAACCATATGTTTAGAAAATATGAAAAAAAACTGAAAAGTAGAACTTTATAAGGACTTTCTAGGAAAATCATTTTGAACTTGGATGGAAACAACAGTACCAACTACCGGGAGCAGTTGCAGGAGCGCGGAGCGCTGCTGAAGCGCGAACATAATGGATACCCTCCTTTAAACTCATAAGTGGGAACACTTATCGTGACGGACGGGAAACTACGGAACCCTACACTGAGCGTGGCCCGACACGCTCTTGGCCGGTTTTTATTTGTGTTTAGTGACGCATTGATACAACGATGCTCTAGCACGCACAAAATAGCAGCGCCTATACGGCAATCTACGCAAACTTCGATAGTATCGAAACGATGCAGCGCGCGAAATCAATGACGCAGTTCCAACTCTCATAATAAATAATAATCTCGGATAGCCGGCGCAGTGAAATATATGGCACTTTTATTTAATTAATTAAAAAATAGTAGTAACGATTTAAAAATTAAAAATAACAATATAATTTAAGCATATATTGATGATTACTTTGGTAAGTATAAATTTTGCGTGGAAGTGATGTAGAACTTTGTAAATATTGGGGCTTGTATCGAAGCTTTTTCGATCGTTAATTGAAATATTAATTTTTTTCCTCGCGTGTTAGGCATATAACGAAAATGTATTCTATTATTATTAAAGTATAGGATTGTAAAATAATTTTTTGATGGTCGATATTCAATAAAATCTCAAATTAGAACTCCCAAATCATGTCTCAGAGTTTTGGCCTAAATATGCACTGGGAGAACGATTATTACTAAATAAATAAATAAGCTATCTAAAATTTGCTCTGTACTTATTATAGTAGAGAAAATGAACTATTTTTATAAATTTATTTAAAACAAGAAACGAAAAATATACAATTTCAACGAGGAAACCATTTCGCGGTTTTTTGTAATTCCTCTTAAACACAATAAAATGCGTAAATAATAATTTCATTTTATTTGTAGTGTTTACGTAAATATTCTTATATTTACGTAAATCATTTGACTCCAATGTCACAACACAAAATCATAAATACCAATAAATTGATATATAAATCAATTCATGACCTATTAGTTTAACACATTGTGGCATATTATAATACACCGAATCTCATGATGAATAACACACCTCAAATTTCGTAAGCATAGACGGAACAGCCAATTCCACTAGGAGTGACGTACAGGATATTCATCATCATTATCATTCACCAGTCCGCTGCTGAACACAGGCCTCCCCCAAAGAATGTCACAGAGCACGACCCCGAGCCACCTGCATCCATCGACTTCCTGCATGTCTTACCAGGTCGTACTCCATCTAGCGGCCCCACACTTCGTCTGCCAGTACGAGCCTGCCACTCGAGAACCTTTCTTCCCCATCGGTTATCGGTTCTTCGAGCTACATGACCGGCCTATTGCCACTTAAGCTTACTAATCCTTTGAGCCATATCAGTGACTGGTTCTACTGTAAATATCCTCATTCCTAAGTTTATCAAGCAGAAAAACCCCGAGTATAGCCCTCTCCATAGCTCGCTGAGTGAAGTTGAGCTTTTTCATACGGTCAACAGTGAAGGACCACGTTTCAGGTCCATAGGTCATTACTGGTACGAGTAACAAGCACTGGTTGTACAATTTCGTTTTCAGGTTTTGAGGTATACCTAACGAGAAAATGTGTCATAATCTCCTGAATGATGCCGAGCCAAGTTGAATCCGTAGATTGGCCTCTCGATTGAAGTTGGACCTAACCAGTTGGACTAATTGTCCCCAGGTAAACATACTCGCAATCAACTTCGAGTTTAGTGCTCCCAACAACCACCGGCATACGTGTGATATGGACATTGCTCATGACTTTTGTTTTGTCCATTTTCATCTAAAGACCTATCTGTTGGAGTGTCTTCCAACAGATAGGTCTTAAGATGAAATTGAGGTTATTGAACATTGTGCTTAGGTTCTTCAGCGATTCTGCCATGAGGACTATATCGTTGGCAAATCGAAAGTGATTGATGCACCTGCCATAGATGTTAATACCGTATCCTTTCTAGTCCAGTAGCTTGAAAACGTCTTCCAATGACCACCCTGTGTTACACATCTCTGCACAGTTGGATAGGTTTCGTACTCTGGTTCTGTCCTCGGATAGCCATCGTAATCCTACTGTACAAGCACTTCGATATACCGACAAACAACTTGGCACCGCTGAAGGGACTGTAGCACCTCCCAAATTTTGACGGCATCAAATGTTTTCTTATAGTCTACAAACGCAAGACAAAGTGGCAGATTGTACTCTTCGAACTTCTGTACCTTTCTGTCAATTTGTCGAAGGGTATATGTGTGGTATATATAGTAGTAAAGCCTTTTCGGAAACCAGCTTGTTCGGGAGGCTGAAAGTCGTCGAGCCTGCTTGTAAGACGATTCGTAATGACTTTCGAAAACAGCACGTAGACGCGGCTCGTGAGGGAAATCGGTTTGTAATTCTTCAAGAGAGCCTTGTCACCTTTCTTGAAGAACAAGACCACTGCACTTCCGCTCCACGCCTCCGGATTAGTGTAACCATCTAGGAGGGAATTAAAGAGCTTCTCAAGGACTTTAAGTTTCCACCAGCTTTCAGAAACTCTTCTGAAATGCGATGTAATTTCAAATGTGCGTAATTTCATCCTCACCCGGGGACTTGCCGTTTTTATTGTGCTGAATAACACAGACTGACATCCGGGATAACATCGGGATAGTGTCGGGTAAGACTTGCTCTTGGATCGTTAGCAGCCCATATAACCTCTCAATCTCACTCAAAATATCAGGGGTCCCCAAAATGATGCTGCTATATTCAGTCTTCAGCTTCGACAGTTGACTCTCTCTGACAGACAGATCTCTAGCAAAGACTTTGTAGCCCTGGTTCCGCAAGATCGCTTCTTTAATAAGAGATGTATTGAGGAGATTTGTCTGTTGAGTTACCTGTATGCTGTCAAATCTGTTGACGACTGCAACTTCATCTCCCATCTAACAGACAAGAGAATAAGAGTATGGTCGAAGATTTTTTGTCTTCTTCTGCAACGGGTCTTACAGAACTTAGCTCCAATCGCATGGACAGTTTCCACAAGCTTGTCATTCATATTATCCACTTCATTACAGTCTTCTAGGCACTGAAAACGATTTTGTAACTCGAGCTGAAAGTTTTTTGGAACTTTAGATTAGAGCACGAGGGGAACAAACTGTTGACTTCATTAGAGGTGACCTCTCCAACTTCAAGTTTAGGTTTAGCGTGCCTCTCAGTATTCGTTGATCGCTACTAGTTTTACCTTTGCGATCACTGAGACATCTCTGAACAGTTGTCATCTGGTCGTCATAATGAGGTCAATCTCAGTCATTTTTGTCGAACCGTCGGGGCTCGACGAGGTTCACTTTCTGTGGGGCCGTTTTTGTCAGAAAGGGTTCATTATAGAGTCCCTCTTTCTCCATAAAGTTGGCCAGCAACTGGCCATCTGTGTTTCGTTGCCATAAGTTTAAAACTTTAAAACGTTGAACATAAAATTTTAAAAACTTTCCAAATCCCAACGCAACTATAAAGCCCTGGCTTACCTCAGGATTTTTACGATGCATGAGGAATAGAAACAAAATGCAATTAAAACTACGATCTGAACCACACAATGAAATTTAAAAAATCACTTACACAAGATATCGAAATCATTGCAATAATCTATTAAAAAAATTAAAACGAAAATACAAAAAAGGACAATTAGCTAAAGTAGACTTGGCTGAAGACGTATGTATCAGTAATTCTGATCTCCCAAGCGAATATGCATTGCCTACGCTTTCATCACAACCAAGATTTTTGTTCTTTTGGATACCGAATCAATGGAAGTTAATGAAATTATAACTAGTCTCAAGTCCAACAGTGCTCCCGGCTGAAATAATATTTCTATTCAATTTCCAAACTAGCTAGAGCACACGTAGTTTCTATAATTAGAAATTTAGCCAATCTTTGCTTCCATAAAGGCATCTTTCCGTCATCTCTCAAAAATGTATAGTTTCACCGCTGTATGAGGATGGGAATATATATGACGTCAGCAATTACAGACCAATTTATGTATTACTCACCACATCAAAAATTATGGAGAAACAAATAAACCTTCGTCTAATAAACTACTTAAAAAATATAACATTCTTTCGGAAACGCAATTTGGCTTTAGACGAGTAAAATCAACAGAGGATGCAGTCCTAGCCCTAACCTCCTTTATCATTAAGGAATTAGACCAAGGTCAAATATTTCTTCCTATTTTTATTGACCACAGAAAGGCATTTTGTACTATTTCTTTACCAACCCTCGTGCGTAAACTCGAAGCAATTGGAGTGAAAGGGAACCAGTTAAAACATTTGAATATTAATAGTAATATTCAAATGTTTTAACTGGTTTAATAATTAGTAATCGGAAGCAACAAGTGAAGATTGGGGATCATATAAGTGAAAAAGCTGAAGTTCTTTTCGGTGTTCCTCAGGGGACTGTATTGGGACCCAGCCTGTTTCTCATTTACATAAATGCTCTCACTAAGATGAAATTCGAAAATGGTCGGGTATTTTATCCAACGTTGACGATACTTAACTAGTCTTCACGGGTACAACTTGGAAATCAATTTTCAAGAGCGCGGTGCTTGGACTTAGATCGGTTAATAATTGGCAACAGCATAATCTTATCAGGCTTAATTTATCCAATACCAAATACATATGTTTTACGATCAACAATAGAACACAACCTGCTAGCAACATTGCTCTGAGAATTCATAGGTGTACTTATAAAGATACAGCCAACTGTTCATGTGCGGTGCTTGAGAGAGTAGAGAATCTATTAAGAACCTAGGTATTATTTTGAACCAGCGACTAAGTTGCCATTCTCATATTGACTGTACAGTAACAGAGTAATAAAAACAATGAACAACGATATAGAATTAATGCTTCAAGAAATTGACAAAGTTAATGAATAAAATTAACTAAACACGCACTCACGCACATGCGCACGCACATTAATTTTAATTTTGGAATTTGCAATTTTGGAAAGACCAAAGTTAGATAACCCTATTTGGGCACCAATAGGCCCTAACCTTTGATTGTAATAAAAGCATTTTTACGGTGCATTTCAACCAGTGGCCTGAATGATATTCAGTCTATGCGTCTAATACAACATTGTATATATCTCGTAATATCAGCGAAAGTAGGTTAGGGGTGGCTCTTATGCCACACTAAAGTCGCATATATCTTACACACAAAAGAGACCACATTCACAATCTGACATAGGTCGAACAAAAGGATCTATAAAAACCCGCGTGAAGGAACATATAGCTGACGTGAAGCACCGATGCTCCGGGAAGTCTGCAGTCTGCGAACATGTTCTAGATCATCCCCACCATTACATTAGATTTGATAAACCACATATACTCGCAAAAGAACACCGATTCCTACCAAGGATGATACGCGAGGCTATTGAAATTAAAAAACATCCAAATTTCAATAGAGAAGATGGATGGGATGGGGGATTAAACCCAAACCCAAGCATACCACTGCAAGACTTCACGATACTATAAGCTCGTTTTGCGTAAATAGGACCAAAATTAATATTCAAAAACTGAGATTCAGAAACTGTGAACCGGACTCACTCAGCACCACTAGCGGTGTTTAATGAAATTATTTTACGATTTAACAATAACATCTATTAACTAAGCACGACATTGCTATTTAGCAAGTTTAGATATCATGGCACTGCTAGTATAAGTACTTACCTACGTAAGTGAAAATATAAGTAGATATCTATGTACGATTTAACGGAATAAGATATCGTTTTAGTCTTAATCCATACAATAGTAAGCTTTAATTTTGTAATGTGCTTATTTATATCAAAATATGTCTGCGAATTAAATCACCTTTATCTTTATTTTCAGCCTATCTTTGACGGACCTGTAAAACTAAACGTCGGGCGTTATTGTTACTTGTTAATATCGCCAAACAATCCATATTCATTGGTTTGGTCAAGCTATATCATGATATAGTCAACAAACACTGTAAAACTTTATGCAATACCGCTATTTCTCTTTCAATAATCAATTAATTTATGATATTATAAATTCTTCGATCTGACCAATACGTATATAAAACTCTTTTTATTTAAACTATAACAATAATAAGAGTTTTGTACATACTAATTGCAATTTTATCAGTTTATTTATTGATAAAAAAAACTAATACCTACTAAAACTGTTTATAGACCAGAAATTAAACTTAGAAACATCCTTGATTTTATGATTTTCGATAGATGTCACCACTATCTATTTAAGTAGTAATTAGTTAATACAAAATTTATATATTTTAATTTAAAATTTTCATTAGAATTTTCAACTCAATTATAAATTTAATTAAATAACTTTATAATGGCAAATGAGGCAAAATGTCACTACTTTTTTATTTTACGTTAGATAGCACTGTCTTGAAAAATTGAATACAACAATAATATCGTAGATTGTCGGCGTAGTTAAATTTATTACACAACGGTTAAAACTAATTTTGGGCTTTATTTAAAAATATTTTATTTATTTTAATAACACACATGAATCGTATAAAATAGAAATTAACATCTAAAGGGAAGGAAAATACTTAACCCTCACATTTTGAAGTTCCACAATCTTACAAAAAGTAGCCTATAACCGTGTCCCTAACTACCTATACACAAAATTTAATGGACATCTGTTCAGTAGTTTTTGCGTGAGTTTCTAATACACAGACAGACAGACCCTTTAGTGCCCTTTATTTAGTCCCCTTTGCTTGTTTATTCCAGAAAATATTAGAATTACAGACACGACTTTTCTACAGATGTATTATATGATGTATAGATAACACACACACACACACACACACACACACACACACATACACACACGCGCGCACACACACACACACACACACACACACACACACACACACACACGTATTTCCCTCAAAGTCACTGTAATTCTTCTGCGTCATTCATAGTCTGTTTTTATTTTTTTCAGTACCGGGTTTTAAAAAGGTGCCGATTGATTTAGAGGGAAATATAATATAAATGGTAAGTTTTTTAAAAATAAATAAGGTAGCGGTAGGTGCCGTCTCTTCCTCTCTTTGTTTTGTTTTGTTGTGAGGTGTTCCACCTTACATACTCCACCTTGACAGAGAGAAATCACTGCTGAGCATAGCCCTCTCCCTCAGATGGTCTCTTAGGGAAAATGTTGCCATAGTCACCACGCTTAGCAGGCGGACTCGCAATTGCAGTTTTTATTATTATTTGGTGTTGTTATCAGTAAGATGAGGCCATCTCTTTCTTTCACCATACGAAACACAGCAGCATTAAGCTACTATTTTACGTTGGTATTCTGTGAGAGCGTGGTCTTTCCCTGGTCGAGCCTAACCATTACTGCTACAACTATACTATAAATATGACTGCAGCATGGCTCTACCACGTCTATATATATCTCCTGTTTCAGTTTTCGTCTGTCACGTCTTATGACACCCACGTGACGATATGGGGTAGTGGATATTCTTACATCTGACAGTACGGCATAATCTGCAAGTACCATATGAAAGAGTTTTTAGTAATCTCCCGCACCACAATGCTTTTCCAACCCACCAATGACAATGAGGCTTACACCTAGTTACAAGTGTTCACGAACTTTAGTAATATATACCATAATTATAAGATGTATTATTATGGATGTGGGTAATATGGTCATTCGGTCGATATGGTAAACTACAAAACTATGGAAAACTGCTAAACTACAGCCTTGTTTGCAAAGATGACTCTGAGATACGATAGCTCTTCATCAGTCAATCAATTTTTTTTTTTAAATAACTATATGGCCCTTGGTATTGTGATAATGTCACAATAATTCTGCCAATGTCCGGTCGAAACAATCAAATATTAAGGAGTCAAAAGAATGTCAAAAGTCATGAAGGTTAGAGAACAGGAGAACGATCGCCGTAGAAAATAGTGTCCCAGAAATATGGACACCATCAGTGAGGCGCTGCGATCACTAAGTGCAGTCAATAAAAGTCATTTTCAGTCTATTTTTCCAATCAGATGCTCAACCACTTGCACATCCACGCACAATAAAATATTTCTCCATTTTTTTAATGTTTCTTTTTCTCAAAAATTACAAAATTACGGAGCATGAAAATTTTCTACGAAAAAATGAAATGAAAATTTGTACAATATTCAACTAACTTCACCTACTTGTACTCATAAACAGCTAACTTCTCAGTCACTACTAACCGACGTCAGCGCCGCTATGTATTCTACAATTTTCAAGGACAGGTGGGCTATGCTTTAGTACGTAGTGATCGTTCTCCTGTTCTCTAACCTTCATGGTTATAATATACGACTTTGTGTTTTTATCTATGCCCGCCTCCTTGTTTTGGTTTTATAGAGTGGCATCGCTTACGGTGACCACATTACCCTTACGTACATGTAAGTATAAACCCCACACCAACAGTAATCTATGCCCCACACATTGGGTGCGTTTGGCAGAAAAAAGGGCTAGCAAGCGCTTATAAGCGCCAAAATAGTTTTCGGCCAGGACACGATTGCTACTTCAGTAGCGCTGACACAATCCGCCATTTTGCTTATTTAATTTGTTTGTTTTGAAGTAAAGCTTGTAAGTTGTTTTGTGCAATATTAGTTTCAAGTAATATAATGACATGAATAAACTTATACATGTTAATAAAAATTCATCATTGGTAAGTTTTTAATATGAATACTTTACAAACATATATTTAAATTAGGTTAGGTTCCCCGGTTAAAACTAACATCGTGTCCTGGAGGAAAATAGCTACTTTCGATTTGACAGCGCTTACCGCTTACGATCGCCATTTTGCTTACAAGCGCTTGCTAGCGCTTTTTTCTGCCAAACGCACCCATTGCGACTGGCGACCATCTTAGTGACGTAGTCGAATTGTCAGTACTTGTTACATATTTATTTATCTATGGTCAGTACCGTTCGCAAGGTCAGCCAGCGCTTACGCGTATAGAGTAACCTCAACCACGTGTTTTCATAGCTTTTTATTTTCGTTATCCTGTTTTATTTCTGTTGTTAATTTTTATTATTGCTATCATACTTATTCTGTTACAATGAGTAAGAAAGTAATTAACAGCCGTGCTCGTGAAATGATTATTAAAGTGGACAATTATTTTGTAAAGGGGAAAGAAAATATTTATAATTAAATACCTATATATATACAAGCTTGCCAGGCAGACGTTGTTCTGCCCTTTTCGACGACCCGTTTTAATGTCCTTTCAAAAATCCTTAAATTCGCAAAAAAAAAATGTGGGTCATTCATGGGCAAAAGAAAACTAACCTATCTCTCAAGTTGGACTAAACCGCACACGGTGTGCAAATTTGATTAAAATCGCTGCGGCGGCAGCTGTTATTGTGACGAGGTTCCATCGCAATATTAACGTGCGGGGCCTATACGTTAATTATTTGTGTTTGTATCTTGCACTTACATATTTGACTGTCTCGTTGATCTAGTGTTCGTAAGCGCAACTGCTGATCATGTGGTCCCGGGTTGAATCGCGTTAAACAGAAACAGAAAAACAGTTACCTATTGAGTTTTTCTGTCAATAAATTCCCAATAACAGCAAGGAGTCAGGAAAGTTGGCGTTGTTTCACCCCCGTGCCTCCCAAAAGCAAGTGCAGCCGTTGGTCCTGTGCCTGATGTCCCTCCGGTCGTAACCGATTACCGTCTTATCGGACTATGAGAGTGAGAGAATAGAGAGTGCATCTACGCTTGCGCATACACTCGGGCACTATAATCCTATCTTTTGCAAATTGTTAATTTCTGTTGAGACTGGCGGCCTTGATCGAAATTCGGTATTGGGTAGATTATTATTAGGTACTAGCACAATTACTAATTCTGTTGTACTAGCTCAATTGCCTCTATCTGATAGTAGGAATAAAGTAGCCAAAACTAAAAGTAATGTAAAGTAGTTTTTTCACGTGGTAAAGCCATGCTGCAGCTATATTATGGTTAGCACAAATGGTTGGATTCGACTGGGATACGATCACACTCTCACAGAATGCCAGCGTAAAACAGCAGCTTATTACTACTGTGTTTTGTATGGTGAGTGTAGAGAACCGGATACCTTTTATACATGATAGGAGGCATTCCATCTTAGTCCTCAGGGGTAACAAAGCATCTGCATTTGGATTTTTATCGAAGATAGATACAAACGCCTATAGGCCACGTAGATTCCCCTTATTCTATTAAAAAAAAATATCTAAACAGACTGTTGTTTTTTTTTTTCAGAATATTTCATAAATCGACACGGTGCCTTCGACATCCGTTGATTAAATATTGAAATATTTTTATTTTAGCATACAATAATAAGTAAGTGAAATAAACAATAAGTAAATAGTAATATATATATAGTAAGTAGATAATAGTAGGAAAAATATTGTTGCGCGTTAGAATTAGTTGTAAATCTCAATGGAAAAATAAATAAAGCTGTGTTTTTACGAGGTAGCAAATGTGCGTTTCATTTGAGTTCACTAAGTTCATTGCGGCAGGCGGATTTTGTTCCGCCCTTTCAGACAACCTTAGGTATATGAAGGTCTAAACAACTTTTAGTCCATTTTTATTTAATTATCTCTTTTCATTGACCTTTAAAAGTATTGTTATTGCTGTTTAGCAGTCTTATACCTTTAAACGAGCAATTCTTGTTGCGTTAATTACGTTACGTATCGTATATAAACGATACGTAACGTAATTAACGCACACCCTCAGACACCCTAATTAGAATATAGTAAGTATGTTATAATCATAATACATACACTGAACTTTTAGTTAAACATTTTTATGCACTGATTATTTATCAAATTAGTTATACTAATTCCGGAAGAATGTTGTGGTCACAGTAAAAATCCACGAACGCAAAGACTTTAACGTGCTTGAAATAAAGTTCATTTTTCTTTATTTTTATTGAATGACAGAATTAGTAATAAAACAAATAAAACTGCACTCTTAATAGTCTTATTGCCTTAAGTTACGGTCCATTTCACTTTGTTTTGACTGTACAGATTTAGTGTGACTGTAATTTACGTAGTTTTAATTATTTTTGGGATAAAAAATTACCCATATTAAAATTGATAGGAATCGATTCAGTAAACGATTCCGAACAAACTACTTTCTCAAAGTGCGTTAATTATGTTACTGTTGTATAATCGGAATCTTGGAAACTGCTCCAACGATTTTCATAAAATTTGGTGTCCAGGGGTTTCGGAGGCAATAAATCGATCTAGCTGGGATTCATTTTTTGAAAGTGTCGATTTATTCGTGTTTTCAATATATATAATAGAATATCGTTAGAATAAGAAAGTAAATTTTGACAGCGTGTTAATGGTTATAATAGCTCAAATGGGTTATCGGGCGGTCACGAAATCGTAGTACCCTGGTTCGAGTCTAGTCTTCTCTTTTTCCTTTTTTTTTCAAGTTCCCTTCTTTTTTGAGAAAATCTATTTAACTTAAACTAATTGCACTTATGATTTTTTATTCAAATAACGAGTTCATTTTTTTCCATTATGTCGGTAAGATCAAAAAATATTATTCACAATATTTCATCAGGTTGTAATTTGTAACTAAATATAATTTCCAAAACACACGAATGAAAAAAAATACCGGTAAATCAGATACTGGTAGATAATGTAATAAAAGTCAGCAAAATTATTGCGCGGAGTATTGCAGTCAATGCTGCTTGGCTCAAAGGCTTAATATGAATTGTTCGACAGTCCAAAGGCCTGGTAGCGCTATCAAGAGACCCGTAACGTAAAGAGAAGGCCTAGTTCTAAAAGAAAGTCGTGTATTGAACAACGGGATGATCGTTTTCTAGTAAGTCGATCTCAAATCTTAGGAACAATCTCAAAGAAGTAATATATGTGCAAATTAGTCTATGGACGGTCATGAGAAGGTTTTTCGTTGCCAATATATGCAGTCCACTCTCAGCCCGTGACTCTAAATTACTCCGTCAGCACCGAGTTGCTAGGCTTAACTTTGTTCGAAATTGTGTGTAATATGGACTTAAAGAAGGCTGAGATTGACTCATCATTCATCATCATTACAGCCCTTCACAAGTCCACTGCTGAACATAGGCCTCCCCCAAGTAACGCCACAAAGAACGGTCCTGAGCCACCTGCATCCATCGACTTCCTTCATGTCTTACCAGGTCATCACTCCGTCTAGTGGGGGATCGCCCTACACCACGCCCACTGGTACGAGGCCGCCACTCTAGAACCTTTCCTCCCCATCGGTTATCGGTTCTTCGAGCTATATGGCTGGCCCATTGCCACTGCAGCTTACTAATCCATTGGGCTATGTCGGTCACTCTGGTTTTACTTTGGATATCCTCATTTCTGAGTCTATCACGCAGAACAACTCCGAGCATAGCCCTCTCCATAGCTCGCTGAGCGACCTTGAGCGTCCTCATACGGCCAGCAGTGAAGGACCACGTCTCTGATCCGTAAGTCATCACTGGCAACACGCACTGGTTGTACACTTTAGTTTTCAGAGATTGAGGTATACCTGACGAGAATATGTGTCGTAATTTCCCGAACGCTGCCCAGCCGAGTTGAATCCGTCGATTGACCTCTCGGTCGAAGTTGGACTTATCTAGTCGGACTATTTGTCCCAGGTAAACATACTCGTCAACAACTTCGAGCATAGTGTTCCCAACAACTACCGGCATAGGTGTGACATGGACACTAAATATGATCTTTGTTTTGTCCATGTTCATCTTAAGACCTATCCGTTGGGAGACACCATTGAGGTCATTGAGCATAGTGCTAAGGTCCTCCAGCGATTCTGCCATAAGGACTATAGCGTCGGCAAATCGAAGGTGAGTGATGTACTCGCCATTGATGTTAATACCGTATCCTTTCCAGTCCAGTAGCTTGAAAACGTCTTCCAAAGCAGCGGTGAAGACTTTCGGGGATATAACGTCACCCTGTCTTACACCTCTCTGCAGTTGAATAGGTTTCGAACTCTGGTTCTGTACTCGGATAGCCATCGTAGCCCTACTGTACAAACACTTCAGCACTTCGATATACCGACAGTCAACTTGGCACCGCTGAAGGGACTGTAGCACCGCCCGACGGAATCAAAGGCTTTCTCATAGTCCACATACGCCAGGCAAAGTGGCAGAGTGTACTCTTCGGTCTTCTGTACAATCTGCCGCAGGGTATGTATGTGGTCTATGGTACTGAAGCCTTTTCGGAAACCGGCTTGTTCGGGAGGCTGAAAGTCGTCGAGTCTGCGTGCGAGACGATTCGTAATGACTCTCGAAAACAGCACGTAGACGCGGCTCAGAAGGGAAATCGGTCTGTAGTTCTTCAAGAGAGCGTTGTCGCGTTTCTTAAAGAACAAGACCACCGCACTTCTGCTCCACGCCTCCGGAGTAGTGCCACCATGGAAGACGGAATTGAAGAGCTTCTGAGGGACTGCAAGTACCGGTGTTCCACCCGCTTTCAGAAGCTCCGCTGTAATTCCATCCTCGCCTGGGGCCCTGACGGTTTTAAGGTGCTGGAGAGCCATTCTAATCTCGCTCAGACTGACGTCCGGGTTATCGTCGGAATAGTGTCGGGTAAGACTTGCTCTTGGATCGTTACTCACACTTGCCGTGTGGCTCCAACGATGATGTCTACAGCTGCCCATAGAACCTCTCAATCTCACTCAAAATCTCAGGTGTCCCGGAAACGATGCTACCACACTCAGTCTTCGGCTTTGACAGTTGTCTCTTTCTGGCAGACAGATCTCTGGCAAAGACTTTGGAGCCCTGGTTCCGCTCGATCGCCTTTTTAATACGAGCAGTATTAAAGTTGCGTAAGTCTTGCCGCATGCGTGTGGAGATCTGTCTGTTCAGTTGCATGTATGCTGTCAAATCTGTTGACGATTGCAGCCTCATCTCCCGTCTAACAGCCATGAGATTAAGAGTGTGATTGGAGAGTTTTTGTGTTCTTCTGCGGCGGGTCTTGCAGAACTTAGCACCGACCGCACGGACAGTTTCCACGAGCTTGTCATTCATATTGTCCACTGCATTGCAATCTTCTAGGAACTGAAAGCGGTTACGTAACTCGAGCTGAAAAGTCTCGGGATTCTGGATTAGAGCACGAGGGGGATGGAGCGTTGACTTCATTAGACGAGACCTCTCCAACTTAACGTTTAGGTTCAGTGTGCCTCTAACCATTCGGTGATCGCTGCCGGTTTTCACCCTTGCGATCACTGAGACATCACTGAACAGTCTCCCATCAACACCGTGTAGTGGGTTTTGGAGGAATGCATGGCTTTAGAAATATCCTCATACATTTCCTCCACCTCCTCATCGGGATGTGCCGAGGTTGGTGCGTAGACCTGTATGACCTTCAGCGAATACCGTTTGGTGATTCTCAGTATCAGGTACGCGACCCTCGTCGACACACTCCCAATTTTTACAACGTTGTTGACGAGAGACTTGTGGACGATAAATCCGACACCTCCTTGGGACAGATGGTCGCCCTCCCGGTTATAGAACAAGTTGCCGGACTCGAGGATTACCGTGTCCTCCCCCTCTCTTCGGACCTCAGATAAGCCAATAATATGCCAGCGCAACTTGTCTACCTCTTCTTCCAGCTCCAGTATCTTGTCGTCAGTCCTCAGGCTGCGTGCGTTATACGTTGCCAGGTCGAGTCGTCGTAGGTAGCAACCGAACCTCCACCGGAGATTCTTAGCATCCCCTGAGCCGCCGTTACCATGGTCGCCACCGTAGCCAGGAATAGCGGGGCTCCGGGGACTAGGGGCTGTTTATTTGCGTCGCTGCTCATGGGGGGATATTTGCCATAGTTGCCACGCTTGGCGAGCGGGTTGGCAACCGCAGTTTTTTGTTATTAGGATGATGCTGCTGCCCATCTCCTTCCTGTGTCCCTCTGTCGCCTCTTACGACACCCACGGGAAGATATGTGATAGTGGATATTCTCAACCGCCACTACATGGCTGAGATTGACTATTAAGCAACAATGGAGCCAGGATATCTCTATACGATGAATACTGAAGTTAGCCAGTGCTACGAAGACAATGAGAACGCTTAGCAAAGGCATTTTTTGAAGAAATCACACCTTTAGTTTGGGGGCTCTATTATGTTTTGGGCAGAAATAAATTCGTTGGACTGGACGGAGTTGGATTTCACCTAAAACGGTACACTGACTGGACATCTATACATTTAGCAAGGTCTAATTTCTCAAGCTCATACCTAATTGGCTGCTCTTGGCGAAACTAAATCTTTATTTATTTATGTGGGTTACGGACAGATGATACACAAAAACTAAAAACAAGATACAGGCATTGTG
Source organism: Parnassius smintheus behrii (assembly GCA_036936625.1). NCBI lineage: Eukaryota > Metazoa > Arthropoda > Insecta > Lepidoptera > Papilionidae > Parnassius > Parnassius smintheus. The sequence continues at coordinate 21,707,899 of JAUPFT010000027.1, forward strand.
AAACACATACAATGTGCTTACTCACCCAGTTATAGACAACCACAGTTAACACAGAGTAATGTTACGAAAAGGTAAATAACGTAAAATTTTGTAGTACAATTGCAGACTTGGGAATACATGAAAAATTAAAAATGTTTACATTTATCACTTAAATAAAGTAACATTTTTCTCCTGAAATTATTTAAATTGATATTGAAAATATCCAAATCAGGTAGCCTAGATATATCACTATACAGTCTAAATATATACATAATGCTAAATTTAGACCAAGATTAGTCTTGTGAGGTGAGACCATAAACAAATTGTGAACATTGAAACAAGGTACTGTACTTACTTTATAGAGGGTAACGCCCACACTCACTGGTCTGGAGATGTGGAAGCGTAAAACTACAGTTTTAATATTTCAATTTTATTAGTTCGATTTATTTATTATTCTTACCAGGTTATCACAACATCTAGAGGGTGCCGCACTAAACTTCACTTATACCCCTATTACACTACCCTGAATCAGGCTCCCTACGCTCTGATTCAGGGTGGTGTAATAAGGGAAAGGGAATAAGGGTCCCTAATTAGGGTGACAAAGTGCACCCGGTCTGCAGTGCCCTTGCCACCGTGTAGTGTAATAACACTTAGGGTAGTTAGGGATGAAAACGATACATCAATTCTTTCAAACATCGATATATCGTTCATAAATATGGCTCGAGGTCAGTCGAGTTGAAATTCATGCAACTCGAACTAAACTCGAGTTAGCAGGACGAAACAGAGTAAATTATTTGTTACAAATTACTTTTTATGAATTTGTTTTTATCTAACTCTTTGGTGGGTTGGGTCAACTATCATTACTAAACTTAGTAGGTAGTAAAAAGGTATATTTAGTATGTATTATATACTTGTGTATTTTTGATTTTAATCAATATTAGTAAGTACCTTAGTATGTTTAAAAACAAAATTAGCTTTATAACAGTCTTCACAAAACAACGTCATTCTAGTTTTAAGATGTAGGTAAATAAGCTATTTAATAGTTCAAATATTCTTAAATAACTTAGCTGTCATAAAATTCTAAATAACAAATTATTATGGTAGTAGCTAATACTCTTTGTAACACAAAGTGCCCACACGAATACACGCACATAAATCGCTAGAAATCTTAAAGTTTGCCTACGTAAGTGTAGGCAAAGACTCTTTCTTTAAACCGTATTCTGTTTCTCGATATAAGGAGCTAAACTTAATTGCTCCTCGAACCGTTCTTCCCATATTCTCAGGTATTCGAAATTCATTGGGCTCCAGAACTCCGATAATCCGCATATTTGAGTGATTTCACCTTAGTTTTAAATAGTCTTTCACCCATATCTTTCGTCTAAACACGACAATAGAAAAGAGTTCTTTACTATTAATTGTCATGTTTTTTTTTCGTCTTCAAAACGTCCAGAAATAAAATTTTGGCCCTTATCCAACTACGTCATGCAAAACATGACGATATATCGATATTAATTATGCAATAATACTGATAGTGTTTAAAAATATCGATTCAATATGTATATATATATATATATATATATATATATATATATATATATATATATATATATATATATATATATATATATATATATATATACATATATATATATATATATATACATATATATGACTGAGAAAGGGCGTAAAATCAGGGTAGTGTAATAACTCAGGTCCCTAATTTGGAGACACGCCCACCCTTCATTCAGGGCCCTGATTCAGGGTAGTGTAATAGGGGCATTACCCGTACGAGGCTGTCACTCAAGAAAGTTCCCTTAACATTAGTTTGTGGTCTGTCGAGCTATATGGCCGGCCCATTGGAACTTCAGCTCACTGATCCACTGGGTCGGTAACTCTGGTTCTACTGCGGATATCCTAAGTATATTACGCAGAGAACCTCCGTGCATAGCCCTCTTCATAGGTCGCTGATCAACCTTAAGGTTCCTCATACATGCAACAGTAAAAAACCACGTTTTAGATCCATAATATGTCTTCACTAGCAGCACGCACTAATAATACAACTTTTTTTAACGTTAAAGGTATAGGTGACGAGAAGATGTGTCGTAATCTCCCGAACGCTGCTCAACCTAGTTGAATCAGTCGATCGACCTCTCGATCGAAGTTGGACTTACCTAGTCGGACTACTTGTCCTAGGTGGTATTATAAGGTCCCATAACTTCGGGCGTAGTGCTCCCAACGAATGCCGGTAAAGATGTGACACGGACGTTAAAAATTACCTTTGATTTGACCATGTTCATTTTAAGAGTTATCCATTGGGAGACACTAGTCCACACCAGTGATTCTGCCATGAGGACTATACCGCTAGTAAATCGAAGGCAAATTATATACTCCATATTGATGTCAATACTGTCTTTCAAAGCAGTGAGGTAAACTTTCGGAGATACAACGTCACCTTATATTCCACCTCTCTGCAGTTAGATAAATTTCGTACTCTGGTTCAGTACTCGGACAGCCATTGTAGCTCTACTACTAAAGAAGCTATGTAGTGTAGAGGTAAGGAGTACAAACTCGTACAAAAACGTTAAATAAGGGTGGCGCCACTGTAGCTATAGTCTAAATTTTAAAGAACTTTTTATAATTTTTTATTGCACAGATTTAAATTAAATAGTAAGTAAGTAATAAAAAATTATTTTATTGCTTGCAAAATGTTTATTTTCAAAATCACTCTCAACGTATTTTACGGCGATTTAACATACCCCGTAGCTACTCGAACGCTGTAGTGTAGAGTTTTTGAACTGTTAGTTACTGCTTACAGATGGACACACACAGCACTTTGATACGCCGACAGTCAAATTACTATTGCCTGTACATGTGCCTGTAGTTATTGGGAGCACTACGCTCCACAAGGCCGCGATGCTTAGTAATCAAACATTTTTATTGTTTAGTTCGTATGATAAAGTAACTTTAAAAACCTTAAACCTGTTACTGGCTGTAATTTTTATTTTGGTTAATTTTTAATTAAAGATGCTGCAACATTTTATTGTCTATAAAAGACAAATGCAAGTTTGTTTTAGCTGCTACTGCGTATTTTTATTACAAAACATAATTCGCTACTGCGATTGGTGACTTATAAAAAGATATCATTTGTAAGCCAATCAGAGAGAACTATACGGATTTTCAATGAAAACATATTTATTGCGTACTTATAAAACGAGAACATTCCACTATGGTCTATGATTTTCATCTGAGTGGTATTATTCGGTAGAATCCACTAGTTAGTCTGTGGTGGTATTTTCCATGTGGCAAGAATTTGCAACTCGTAGTGTATCATTCATAAAAAAAAAAACTAAAAAGATCTTTCTTGCATGGAGTTGCGTCATCCACATGTTAGTTAAAAGTGGGATATAACACGAAATAATTTGCTGGGACATTAATAACGAGTAAAAAATGCTGACCGCTACGCGGGTGATTGGCCGAAAGGCCTTAGAGTGTTCTGGTCTGACTTCCGACTTTTCTACACACAGAAATTTTACTACAATTCTGAAAAATGTAAGTATCCATTTTTCTTTAAAACGAATGAAAATCGATTGTCACATTTATATAATTTTTTTCAATTACACATATTGCTAAATCAATTTATTTTTAATGTATCAAACGAGCTAAATATTGATGGAGTATCCCATGTTTCTACCGGTGTCGTAATGTCGACACATGGGTTTGAATAAATATCAGTTTCGCTTAATAGTTGAAATGATTTTATCTTATTTCAGGTTGCAGCGCCTACAGTCCCAATTTATCAACGCCATGCAGTGCAATACAGACAAAAGTAAGTAACTTATTCAAATTTACACTACTATTTCATCATAACCTATTTATCTTTTGTAATGATCTTTGTATGCTTAATTAATGATAGTAATAACTTAAAATGACAAAACCAAAATCTTACTTAAAAACAACTCGCTGATTTATATATACTCTCATAACTCACAGTTTCTCTTTTTCTTATCTTTGGTAATGAGGTTAGACTTTGGTCAGTAACCAATCACCTCATCTTCGTTAATAATATATAATTTCCATCGATTATACACATTAAACAGATTTCTCTATATTTCATGAAATGAATGTTTTTTTTATTCAATATAGATTATTGTATAATACTTATTAAGTAATTTTTTTATTTACCACTGGTTCACAAAAAAACCTATGTCCCCTGGGCCTGGGAAGAACCAGCAAGAAACCCAGTGGTATTTTTTTTAAAAACATATTTCAATTTACAATAATTTATTTTGTATGATTTTTTTATAGAACCAGCATGGTGGCGATCACCTCATTCCCAGGGCTTATTTTCATTTATGTATTCATTTATATTATAATAACCCTTTTTGTGCAATTTTTGTTTGATAAAACATTTAAACATGTTTAATAACAAATTTTGTATGTTTATATGATGTAATTATTTGTGATATATAACATAAAAAGTAACCCATGATTACATCGGGTCAACCACTGACTGACCACATATTTTCATAAATAAAAATAAGGGCAATCCTAAAGCTGCGAACATTTAGGAAAATCTAGTACAGTAAACCCTCATTAACACGCACACGAAAAAATCAGACAAATAGTTGGTGTTACAGGGGAGTTCGTGTAATCCGAACAATGCAAAAAATGAATTTGTGTTTCTAAACTCAATATTATGATTCATCATAGAAACATTTTTATTAATAACTGATATTATTGTTTTATATTTACAATAATTTTTATTATAAATTTTTTTACTTAACATTATTATTATGTTCATCAGACATCAGTTTATATGTACACTTCTTAACAAAGCCAAATTCTTAAGAAGCCTTTGCTTTTGTTAATTAGTTTTCAAAAGTTTATAACCTTTTCAATAGCTTTTGTAAGACGGAAAGAAAATTTGAGGTATTGTGTCTATTATTAGGTACTCGAGTGAATGTTTGATATCCTAATCCTTTGTCTATTTTTAGAAACTCAAGTTAATGACTTTTCTAACCTCTTCAGCCATTGTTTACTGGTATTTGTATTGACCGACAAAGGACAAAAAATATACAAAATACATGATTTGGGAATTTTTATAGTTCATATTATCTGATAATTAACTATGAAGTGACGAAAAAGTTGTTCGAAGTTCGGATTAACAAGGGTTCGTCTTAACCGAACGTAATTACATTGAAGCTTATGGAACTATTGTCTAGAGCAAATTTTTGTTCGCCTTAAATCAAAATTCGTGTTAACCGTGTTCGCATTAACGAGGGTTTACTGTATAGCCTAGTATAAACAAATTTGTTCTAGAATTGGATTTGGCTGGTAACTAACTTTTTGAAGTCAATACTTCATTATAATCATTGTGATTTGAAACTTCATGAAACAAAAAAGCTACACAAAGAAGAGAAACATACATATATAGGATTTAGCCTGTGTGCCGGACGGGCGAAACTCTCCGGAGTAAATGTTGTCGAAGATACTTCGCGAGTCGCTCACGTCCTACACCTATAGGTTCCGGTGGGTACTTTCACCGCCGTCTTTGTGGCTGCCGCTGAGGTATTGTGGACTGTGGTTCAAATCAAAATGCACGATTAACAAATACAAATAGCAAGGTAGTGGCCAGCGGTTTGACTGATTGATTAGTCGCGAAATTTTATAACTATAACTATCAATCACGGTTGTTAAACTACGGTTGTTCACTATTGGTTGGTCACTGTATATTTCGAAAGATTTCTTTAAATTGTACGGTGGTATCAAAGATCTATTGGTAGTAGCTGGTTTTCTAACACTACTGACTAGCAGCTATTATCAACTAAACTAGTTGATTTTATCACTTGTGTAACTACGGCTATCAGTTACCACTTTCACTATAATATGTAACTGCGAATATCAGTTACGACCTTTTTAGGCTAGCTAACACTTTCACGATGTGTAACTGCGAATGTCAGTTACGACCTTTTTAGGCTAGCTAACACTTTCACGATGTGTAACTGCGAATGTCAGTTACGACCTTTTTCGGCTAGCTAACACTTTCACTATTCACTATATACTGCTACTAGTCACTTCAGCTACCACCGGATACCACTCACTTCACTTCACTGTCACTGGTAGTTCTTCACACTACTACGGGTACTGGGTCCCGAGCCCCTAAGGTAGACTTGGGCAATACTTTGCAGTGAGCCGCTTGCCATTTTCCGTTTGCCTCTTTATTGCATAAACTTTTCACTATACAAATGGCATAAATTGCAATATTTTCTATACAAAACTAATTGCTACACTAACATGCTATACATCATTAAATCGGTAGTCTGGTACTTTATTAGTATATCATAAATGTTACTCAAAATATTAACATTGTAAAAAGTTATTAAACGAAATGTCCAAAATTTTCATAATATTTGGGTACATTAATTCTTTGATTTTTTTATATCTACCAAATGCGTTTAATTATACAAAAATATCCCTATACTTCTTTAATCTATAAGCCATATGCTAATTGAATGTCATATTTATAACTCTTTTAGAACAGAAAATTATTTTCCTTATTTTAGTATGAACTATTACGCAGTTAATTAAAAACTTTTCCACGATAAGACGCGCTGTGATTGGTCGATTTTTTGGTATATAATAAAAGTTGTTTATATTACTTGTTATCAAAACGACATTCTATACAAATATACTAAGAGTTATAAATATGCTAAATAAATATATTAATACACGTTTTCACTCAGTTTTGTCGGTAATTTCATTATTAATACAAAAAACAATATTCTTTATAACTTCGTTTCTTAGCGTTGTTAGGCCGTCGCGAACATCTCTCCCGCCGTGCAGCGTCGCGACGATTTTCTCACAGCGGCGCTGCATCCATTTCGGTGAGCGACGTTGCTTCTACTTCGGCAGCGGCACGAGTTTCCTGGTTGGTCTCTTGATTAGGCCGTTTGCTGTGCGTACCTCCACAGTGCGGATCTGTCCGTCCGCACCGGGGTAAACAGCTTCCACCCTCCCTCGTGGCCAGGTGTTACGAGGTAACTGGCCGTCAGCTATGAGGACTGGATCGCCCACCTGGAGATTGGGACCTCGCCCATGGACCTCCCGCCGGTTTTGAAGTTCCGGTAAATACTCTCGGACCCAACGCTGCCAGAACATGTCAGCGAGTATCTGGGAGCGTCGCCAGTGTCTTTTGCTATTCATATCCTTTTCATCAAATACTCCAGGTGTCGGCAATCTCGCAGATCCTCCTAAAAGGAAGTGATTTGGAGTGATGGATTCGTCATCGTCGCTGTCTACAGAGATATGAGTCAATGGTCTGCTATTTACTGTATACTCCACCTCGCAGAGCAGCGTGGCTAATACTTCCTCATGCGGATGTCTCTCATGAAGGACGGTGTATAGTGCCGTCTTCACGCACCGTATGAGACGTTCCCACACTCCTCCCATGAAAGGCGCGGAGGGGGTTATAAAACGCCACACTATGCCTCGTCGACTGGCTTCTTCTCGAAAAGCCTCCCGAAGTTCCTTGTCTGCGCCGTGCATGTTGGTGCCATTATCGGAGTAAATCTCGGTGGGGCACCCTCGGCGAGCTGCGAATCTTCTTAATGCCAGTATTGCGGAGTCAGCGCTAAGATTTGCGACAACTTCTAAGTGGACAGCTCTGGATGTGAGGCAGGTGAAGAGAGCTACGTATCTCTTCTGATGTTGACGTCCCACCGTGACTGAAAGTGGCCCAAAATAGTCCAGACCGGTGAAGGTGAACGGTCTCTGGTGATGAGCGAGACGTGTACTGGGATGGTCACCGGTCGCTGGCACTGATGGTTGTGCTTTTCTGATGCGACACTGTATGCATTGGCTCACTATCTTTTTCGTGGTGGGTCGAAGTCGGATCACCCAGTAGTGCTGTCGAACCTCGTTGATTGTAGGTTCGGTTCCGCAATGATGCAGGCTACGATGCGTCCAGTCAATGTATAATTGCGTGATGTAATGATCACCATCCAATATAGCTGGACCCTTCATGTCTTCTGTGACTCCCTTCACCGCGGCTATGCGACTTCGTAGCGCGATGATCCCGTCTTTTAATTCTATTTGGAGCGGTCGTAGGCGGCTATCATGAGCGACCTTTTTATTATTACGGAGATCGGTCATCTCTTGTGAGAAGGAGCCCTCTTGTATGGCACGTATCAAGAGCTTTTCGGCCTTTCTGATGAATTCGGCCTCTAGTGTGATGTACCTTTTGACATCTGTATTTTTCATTTGACTGGGAGGCTGCGCGATTTGTCGCGGATTATTTTTCGATTTCCTCCAGTCGGGATCTTCCTCTTTGTCCTTTTTGGTTCTTTTATAGAACGTTCTATCTGTGGTTTTGCGGCAGAGTGTTATAAATTGTAGCACTCTAGCCGTAGCTCGCAATAAGCGTTCCCATTTCGAAAACCTTGCTGGATCGGGAACAGCTTCTCGGAGTATGGGAGCTTGATACGATTCCTTAATGGTGAGGGATCTTTCCTCACCTGTAGGTTCGGATGACGTGGGTCTTTCGGTTGGCCATGCTGAGGGTTCTTTATACAGAAACGATGGGCCGTTGTACCACTCGTGATTGGAGTCGAAGTTCGGTGGTACGTCCCTCGTGGCAATGTCAGCTATATTCAATTTGGTAGGTACCCAGCGCCAGTCCTCTACTTTACTATGTTCCTCGATTGCTGCTATTCGGTGGGCAACGAAAGGTTTGTAACTCCTGGAGCCCTTTTTTATCCACGTGAGGACAGTTTTGCTGTCAGTCCAATATGTTACGGCTTCGGGCGTCACGCAATGTGCCTGGATGACGGCGGCAGCTACGCGGCTTCCCATCACGGCGGCTTGTAACTCGAGGCGAGGTATGGACGTTACTTTCAGCGGAGCTACCTTCGCCTTAGCCATGATGAGGCTCACATGTACTGTCCCATCGGGTGTGGTTGATCTCCAGTAGACTGCCGTTGCGTAGGCGCTCTCACTGGCATCGGTGAACACGTGGACTTGGAGTGAACGTGCGTCGCTGAATCCCGGGTAGCATCTTGGGATGCTTACTGATTTGAGCTGTTCCAGATGTTGGATCCATGTGAACCATTGTTTAGTCAGGTCTTCGTCCAACTCCTGGTCCCAGTCTGTTCCTCGTCTCCATGCTTCCTGCAGTATTTGTTTTGCTCGAATTGTAACCGGGGAGGCGAGGCCGAGCGGGTCATACAGCGACATTACTATTTTAAGTGCTTCCCTCTTGGTCGGTGTTTTATGCAGCAAATTGATTGGAAGTCGAGCGAGCTTTAGGTTGAAGCTCAGCTGATCGGTACCTGGTTTCCAGATTAATCCGAGTATCTTTTCCTCGGTTCCTTTGTTTCTCAGATCGACTGACTCAGATGCTTCATGGTCAGGTTCTAATTCTTTTACAACTTCTGGTGCGTTGGAAACCCATTTTCTTAAGTTGAAGTGCGTGTTTTTGTGTATGTCGCGTACTTCCTTCGATATTCGCATTGCCTCTTCCAGAGACTGGAAACTGTCGAGATAGTCATCCATATAGTGGTTTTGAATGATAGCTTCTACGGCTTCTGGATACTTGTCTTTGTGTTTTTTAGCGTTCCAGTTCTTCGCGAATATGGCTGTGCAGGGTGAACTGGCTGCACCGAAAATGATCGACGTCATTCTATATTCCTGTGGAGCTTCATTACGTCGATCCCGACACGACAGCGATTTTATGGCGGCGAAAATGCATCATGACCCCTGGTTGTGATTGCAGTAGGTCTGGACCCGTGAGCAGGAAGTCGTTCAACGACACCCCCTTTGTTTTGGCTGCGGCATCGTGTACTATTCGAAACTTCTCTGGTTTCATTGGGTTATGGACGTCGAAATGGGGTAGGTACCATGTTCTTCCCGGTGTGCTAGCTTTCGGTGCTATCTCGGCGTATCCTTTTTGTACAAGGGAATTCATTTGTTCATCATACTTCCTTTTTAGATCTTCGTCTCGATCTAATTTTCTTTCAATGGAAACGAGCCGTTTTATTGCTGTTTCATAATTACCAGGCATCTCGATATCCTTTTCCTTCCAGAGAAGCGCTGTTTCTATGTGCCCGTCTTGTAACTGACGGGTGCTGCTATTTAGTATATCTTCAGCTTTCTTTTTTGGGTCGGAGTCTGGTCTTCTCGGATTGATAATGAGAGATTTCAGCGCGAAATATTCGCGGAGTTGGTCATCTATAGTTTCCTCGCTCTTGTGCAGCTCATTGGCCGCGTGGACGCGCTGATACGGGGCTTTAGTGTGTGCCTCGTGTAGCACCCATCCTAATTCTGTGAGCGAGGCGATTGGCTGGTGCGGCGGACCTCTTCGGATTTGAGAGGCTATCAGAAGTCTCCAATTGTCCTGTCCTATTAGGATCCTTGGGTTGCCGGAGTCATATATTAGCTGCTCCTTTAGGTCTTTCAAGTGGTTGCACTTGGCTATGTCTACTGCACGCACAGTTTGTGGCCCCAAGTTTAGGCTTGCGACCGTGCGTGCTCTGAATGGCACCCTTTTTCTGTGGAGACTCTTCAGCGATACTTTGATTCTTCGGGATTCCGGTGAATCGAGGGTAGTGTTCCCGATAGCGGTGATCTTAAACGGGTCCAACCGCCCGGTAGCTCCAATTTGTTTGGCGATCTCTTCATCCATTAGTGAAACTGTTGACCCATCATCCAGCAGGGCGTGTGTGTTTACAGCTCCCGCCGGTCCAATTACTCGCACTGGAATTATTTTTAAATACGCTTGATGCTTTGACACAGCGAATGAGTTAGCTACGGTTTCTTGAAGTTCTTTTTGTTTGACCTCAGTCTTCTCCTTTGTATTATTATGGAGTAGTCGATTGTGTGTCGCGGTGCATCCTTTTATTGCACACTTATTTGTTTTGCATTTGTGTGTTTGATTTCGATAGCGTAAACAGCGGAAACATAAATTATTTTGCCTTGCGAGTTCCCATCTTTTATTGATATCTGCTTCCTTAATTTTTTTACATTCGGATCCGTAGTGACCCTCCTTTTCGTACACTCTGCATTTTGAAGACGGCTTAGTAGTAGCCGCGTGTGCTCTATGTATTGAACGATTGTTTTGTGCTTCGTTTATAATTTCTGGAGGCGCAAATGCACTGCAGAAGCGAGCTTGCTCGGTAATAAAATCGCTGAAGCAGCCGAGGTCTGGTCTAGAGTCATATTTTTCAGTGTAGATTCTATACCACTGGGCACGTATAGAGTTTGGCAGTTTGTCGGTGAGGTGTCGTAGCAACTCTGCGTTGACGAGGTAATGATCTCGCTTTAGGGCTCGAAGAGTGACGACGCTTCCCCTCACTTTACTCGCGAATGTGCAAATGTCTCTGGACGCTTCTGTACAGCGTGCTAATCCTCGTAACTTCTCGGTTTCTGCTTGCGCAATTGAATCTGGACGCCCAAATTGTAGCTCCAGTTCTCGCATAATCTCATCTGGCTTAGCATGCCCGATGAGTTCTGAACTGACTGTTTCCAGGGCTCTTCCTTGTAGACTTCGTCTTAGTCTAGCAGTGTTTTCAATGTCATTGAAGTAGCCTCGGGTTGTTTCGTAAATGGCACGGAATGAAAGCCACTCGGTATGTGCTCCGCTAAAGCTTGGCAGTGTCATTATAGCTTTCGACGCTGCGAAAGTATGCGACGATAGTGGCGCACTCTCTAATTTTGATTTGTCAGCGAGTGCGGCTATAGCGGATGTGAGCTCCGATATAAATGGACGGAGCCCCCTGTCTTCACTTATGACAGGTTCCTGGCTAGCTTTATTTGGCTTGGGATCCTTTTGTACATCTTCTGGATAGGAATCCTGGTATGTGAGCTCTGATACAATCGGTAGGAGCCCCCTGTCTTCATTAACGATGGGTTCCTGGCTGAGCTTCTGTGGCATGGGATCCCTTTGTACGTCTTCTGGATAGGAATCCTGGTTCGTGAGCTCCTTTTGGGGCTCACTGAGGTCGACAACGTCCGGGGTTGGCTTTGTGACAGTTTTATTAAATGGGGCCTTCCCTCCGGTGGTTGCGCCTTGATTTGACTTTTGTTTGGCTACAGAGTTTTCGAGCCAAGATCGAACGTACTCACTTTTGGAGTGACCATCTTCATCATAGTCGTCTGATTCGTCTGCTTCTTCAGCCATCTGTAAAGAGATCTGCGCAAGTTCTAGTTTGATCTTCAATACTTCTTCACGAGCCTTCAAAATTCTTCTATTGGGCCGAACAGTCTTCTTTGACTTCGTACTGCAATCGGTGTGGCCCCTCGGTGGCTCTTCGTTGTGGGTGTCTTCCCGGGCTGTTGGCGATGATGCACGGCTAAAGTCATCGTTGCCTTCTATATGTTCCCTCTGCTTCGTTGTGCGGGCCGTAGTGGTCGGCGCGGGCAGGGGTATCCCCCCCTCGGGGGGGCAGCATGGCGCCTCAGCGCCCTCTACCGTTGACGGTGAGCGTGGTGGCATCTGGTGGTGGACGGCGGCGTTACTGGCCGACGAACCTCCTTCCAGACCGACGGTCCACGCCTTGGCTTCCCTTCCTTGCGAACGGGTGATCGGCATCTTCAATCTGAAAAATTCTGCGGTTTTAATACGGTGGTGACTGTTTACCCGGTTCCGAAATACAAACGGATATATCCGGCTCGAAGGACCAACGAATGTGCCGGACGGGCGAAACTCTCCGGAGTAAATGTTGTCGAAGATACTTCGCGAGTCGCTCACGTCCTACACCTATAGGTTCCGGTGGGTACTTTCACCGCCGTCTTTGTGGCTGCCGCTGAGGTATTGTGGACTGTGGTTCAAATCAAAATGCACGATTAACAAATACAAATAGCAAGGTAGTGGCCAGCGGTTTGACTGATTGATTAGTCGCGAAATTTTATAACTATAACTATCGATCACGGTTGTTAAACTACGGTTGTTCACTATTGGTTGGTCACTGTATATTTCGAAAGATTTCTTTAAATTGTACGGTGGTATCAAAGATCTATTGGTAGTAGCTGGTTTTCTAACACTACTGACTAGCAGCTATTATCAACTAAACTAGTTGATTTTATCACTTGTGTAACTACGGCTATCAGTTACCACTTTCACTATAATATGTAACTGCGAATATCAGTTACGACCTTTTTAGGCTAGCTAACACTTTCACGATGTGTAACTGCGAATGTCAGTTACGACCTTTTTAGGCTAGCTAACACTTTCACGATGTGTAACTGCGAATGTCAGTTACGACCTTTTTCGGCTAGCTAACACTTTCACTATTCACTATATACTGCTACTAGTCACTTCAGCTACCACCGGATACCACTCACTTCACTTCACTGTCACTGGTAGTTCTTCACACTACTACGGGTACTGGGTCCCGAGCCCCTAAGGTAGACTTGGGCAATACTTTGCAGTGAGCCGCTTGCCATTTTCCGTTTGCCTCTTTATTGCATAAACTTTTCACTATACAAATGGCATAAATTGCAATATTTTCTATACAAAACTAATTGCTACACTAACATGCTATACATCATTAAATCGGTAGTCTGGTACTTTATTAGTATATCATAAATGTTACTCAAAATATTAACATTGTAAAAAGTTATTAAACGAAATGTCCAAAATTTTCATAATATTTGGGTACATTAATTCTTTGATTTTTTTATATCTACCAAATGCGTTTAATTATACAAAAATATCCCTATACTTCTTTAATCTATAAGCCATATGCTAATTGAATGTCATATTTATAACTCTTTTAGAACAGAAAATTATTTTCCTTATTTTAGTATGAACTATTACGCAGTTAATTAAAAACTTTTCCACGATAAGACGCGCTGTGATTGGTCGATTTTTTGGTATATAATAAAAGTTGTTTATATTACTTGTTATCAAAACGACATTCTATACAAATATACTAAGAGTTATAAATATGCTAAATAAATATATTAATACACGTTTTCACTCAGTTTTGTCGGTAATTTCATTATTAATACAAAAAACAATATTCTTTATAACTTCGTTTCTTAGCGTTGTTAGGCCGTCGCGAACAGCCTGTGAGAGATTGAGACAAAATACAGTAGACAGTGTTTTCTACTGTATTTTGGCCCCCTTATCATCTTGGCCTCCTTTTCTGAAGGTTTCACTTCCTCTACATATGAACTGCAGACATGCTTTTTTAATGCAGATTTGCTCAAAACTAGTTTTGACTGGAAACACAATAGAAAAAATTGTATTTTTGAGAGCAAGTTAGGACGGGGGCTGCTCCCTCCAGTCATGCTAATTCATATATATATATACAATGTGTCCGGTTACCGGTGTCGGAGCTTTTAATGCTATAAAATATAATCAATTTCATCGACAAATCGTGTCTCAAATCTCATTTAGACCTATCTGTATTTAAATGGCAGCAACTTAAATTTTTCAATGTCACCACCTCGACCCCACGCATTAAAATTACAATATTCACCGATGTAGAAGTCCTACATTCTTAAAAGATCTCATTCATCTCAAGGTCTCGATGGATAGATAAAGATACGCGTAATAAAATAAAATCAAACTTTTAACTGCAAAATTGTATTTAGATCCTAAAAAGACTTAGAAAAGAAAAAAATGTAAAAAAATCGGTTAATCGATTTTTAAAAAAAATATAAAAGGTAAAAATCGGTAAAAAAATCGATTTTTTACATTAATCAGATAGATCACAACATTTCCTAACCAAAGACATAAAAATCTTAATTGTAACCAAAAAAAATATCAGTATTTTAACTGTTTGAATATGACTTTTGAAAAATTTGTCGTAATTTTAAATTAAATAGTTTAATTGTAAATTAAATAGTTTAAGAATTGTTCTTTATCAAACACTCTTAAAAGCGCAAGCTGCACATGCAGGATCATTTATGATAATTCAAGAGGCGACCAGGGCGACTTATTATATAATTAATAAAAGTAAAATTAATTTATATATTTATATATATATATATATATATATATATATATATATATATATATACATATGTATGTATGTATGTAAGCAAAATACCACTGACAGACTCATCATGATATCTCCAAAACTATACACCTGATTGATTCAAAATTTAGTTAAGTTACTCATTTCGCAAAGTAGACGATCACTTAGAACAGATTGTACAATAGTCCTATAAAAATTTCTTGATATTTTACATCTAGGTTCCACAATAAAATATTATTGTGTGCCCAGTGGAGCGAGCAGATTGTCAACTAGTGCTAAATCAATTGCACCCTTGAGCGGTAGCAACATCTGTGTGTACCTTTGCGGTGGTGCAAGATTAATGACTGAATATAAATTTAGTTTGGAGCATTATTGCTGTAAACGTTATAGACAGTCAATATTTTCTACATTGGTTAAGATAATGAAGATAACCCCTTTGCTGACTTATTCAAGGCCATAATTTCTGATTAATGGGAAACCATATCATTATGTACCATCATCATCATTACAGTCCACTGCTGAAGATAGGTCTATCCCAAGGATTATCACAGAGCACGGTCCTAAGCCACCTGCATTCATCAACTTTCTGCATGTCTTGTGAGGTCGTCACTCCATCTAGCGAAGGGCGGACCTATACTTTGCTACACGAGGCTGCATCTTGACCTTTCTTCCCATTGTTGTTGTTCTTGGAACTATGTGGCTGTCCCATTGCCATTTGTGTCATTAGTACTTGCAAATATTTGGGTGCTTACTTGTCCTAAAGGCAGTCCTTATAGCAAATTAGATCCACCTAATGTTGCATTTCACCCATCTGCTAAAAAGATGAAGAGTACTATTTTACTTGTTTTCTGTCTTCGGTGTCCATATAGGTAGTTACAAAACTCATACCTCATTCTGCCTATCAGTAGCAGTACTTTTACTGTTGTGTTCCTGTAGAAAGGGTACAGAAAGCCAGTAAGGATGGGCAAGTGAAAAAAATATATTGATACATTTTATATCAATATTTTTAAATAGTATGGATATATATTGCAAAATAAATATCATGTTTTGCATAATGTAGTAGGATAAAGCTCAAAATTTTATTACTAGACAAATAGACGACTCCGTGGCGCAGTGGCTTAGCAATGAGTGGCTGCGCTGGGGGTCGCGGGTTCGAATCCCGCACGGAACAAGTATTTGTATGGCCTACAAATAGTTGTTACGGGTCTGGATGTTTGTCCTTGTGCAATTTATGTTTGTAAACTGCCCCCACGATACAAGAGAAAATCTTAGTGTAGGGGTAACGTTTTTAAATTAAATAGACAACTGTAAATTTCAAAGTATGCAAGCAACAACCCGGGTTCAACCCCCACTGGAACTAATGAAAATGTCAATCGCAAAAGTGTTGATTTACCATGTGCAGGAAAATTTCAAAGACATGTGAAGTTCAACACGCATTGGGGCAGCACAATAGACATTTCTTTGCCCTAAAACCCTCTGAAATGACCACAGGAATTTGCCCAGCTGTAGGATGTAACTTTGTAACACCTCTTGGACCAGGTGTAAAAAAATAAGGAACCGGATCCGGTTCTGCAAGATCAGCTGTGGCTCTATGGGGCTGCAGGTTCCAATCCCATTAAAAAAAATTGTATGTTTCTTCAAATAGTTACCCCACCACAAAATATGGTTCTCAGTCACCTGTTGATGGTAATCATAATATTTTTATAAATAAAACTAATTTTCTTTATTGCATCCAGATCAGATGGAGTCCGTGGTGCTGTTATTGGTATTGATTTGGGTACCACCAACTCTTGTGTTGCCGTCATGGAAGGAAAGACACCTAAGGTAAAAACTAAAACCTTTTTGAAAAAGGGTTTTTGTAAAATATTGCGTTCACTTTAAAATTTTGTAAAGGTGATATCATACATTAAATAAGGACTCAAAAATTAAGTTAAAGGAAAAAATATAATGTAAGTTAATTTGTATCTATAAAATAACACAAAATGCGCAAGGAAACAATTGTTTTTTTATGGAAGAGGAGGCAAAAAGGGGGGTAAGTGACTACTAGAGATGGGCCCAATATTCGATTCATATTCGATATTCGGCAGTTTTACTGAATATTCGCATTCGGCCGAATATTCGGCTAAAACACATGGATAAAATGGTACTGTATTGAAATGTACGAATTGAGTAATGCCGTATCTTTCATAATTTTACTGTTGAAAATGTATTTTATTTATGAGTTTTGAGGCCCTGTAGATTTATTTCCAATTGCAAACATTACATTAGTACATTTCACTTTACTGTGGTTGTCAGTTTCTCAGTCAGTCCAAATAGTATCATATAATTATCAATTTTCACTAAAAATAACACAACGAAATATTTTTTTTCTCACAAAAAAGTCAAAACACATGCATGTGCCGATAATTTGCTAAGTACTAGATGATGCAATAACATGTAAAGTGTGGCGATGAAGTGAAGGGTAGGATCCGACGCTAATCCTGCGTGCTTTACGGTAACAAGTTTCGACATAAATTGGTTAGGTACCGAGGTGATCTTGCGGAATAATATTCGGTTCGGTAAAAGTTTTATCGAACTTCGGCCGAATATTCGGTGAAATCCATATTCGGCCCATCACTAGTGGCTACCCATGAACTACTGTAACACCGGGGAAATTGCAGGTGCGTTGTCGGCCTTTTAAAAAGGAGCAAGCTCTTTTCTTGAATTTCTAAGTCATAACGGTCCAGAAAAATAGCCAGTGGTAAACTATTCCACAAAGAGTGTACAGGGAAGAAAACTCTAGTAAAATGCACCCCCCCCCCTGCCTTTGCTGCTAAGCAACCATGATAGTGCTGCTGTTTGAATGTGAAGAGCTATAGAGGTGCAGTACAATTATAAGCCATGAGCAATTTCATTTTAAACCCATAGTTGACAATGCATAGTCTTCTTTGTTTGAACTTGGTTTTAGGTTTAGTTTATGACGGGCTGTTTTCCGCAACTCCACGTCTCTAAGCGCGTATTTTGCGTGTGTGTTTTTTATTATAGAATAAGGGTGACAAATGAGTTCACAGTCCACCTGATGCTTAGTGGGTTCTGTGGCCCATAGACATTTACATTTATCTTCGATTAATAATCATAATGCATATGTGTTGTCACTCCTGAGGACTAAGATGGAATGCTTCGTTTCCAGTAAAAAGGATCTCTGGATCTTTATACTCACCATACGAATCACAGCAGTATTAAGCTGCTATTTTACGCTTGTATTCTGTGAGTGTGTGGTCCTTCCCCGGTCGAGCCGACCCATTCGTGTTACACCATAATATTGCTGCAGCGTGGGTGTACCATGTATAAGGTATCCTGCTGCAATAGCTATTTACAATCATCTGGGCTGTAAGTTTGTTTGCCGCTTCAGTCAGATATAAAACTATAGTAAGAAGCCGATAACCATCCCCATTATCTAATATATTTATT
Source organism: Parnassius smintheus behrii (assembly GCA_036936625.1). NCBI lineage: Eukaryota > Metazoa > Arthropoda > Insecta > Lepidoptera > Papilionidae > Parnassius > Parnassius smintheus. The sequence continues at coordinate 21,726,306 of JAUPFT010000027.1, forward strand.
TTGTAAGGTCCAAGATAAAATTTTGCACCGTCGATCAGCTTATGCATCCATATGCGTTTGCTTTTGCAGCGGTGTGAGATCAACGCATGCTACCAGCTAGCCCCGGTTAATACCGTTGGCTTTCCTAGAAACCATGCTACAGGTTTTTTAACCTACTTGAAAAACTGAAGGAGGTTCTTAATTCGACTGCATTTTTTTTGTGTGCTATCTCAGACCGTTTTTCTAGGTGAAAAAGCTAGTGCTTCTCATGTGGTCCCATATAAACTTGATCAGGAGTTGACCAGTAGTTTCTGAGTTATCCTTGATAATGCGTATTTAATTGACTTCGACTACATCGATGATGTTCTCATTTTATATATATTGAAGTTGGTTGTACCATTTTTTTAATTTTACCACTTGTTATCCTTTGCATAACATATAATAGGAGTAAACATAAAAGTATGCTTTTCTCATTGCTGGCATGAGAAGTTTTAAAACATCAGCAGTAGGCAGCTAGTTTTTGTGTATCAAATTGGACTTCAATATCTGACATTTTCATTAGGTGGTAGAAAACAGCGAGGGTTCTCGGACCACACCCTCTCACGTAGCCTTCTCAAAGGACGGTGAGAGGCTCGTGGGTATGCCTGCCAAACGCCAGGCTATCACTAACAGTGGCAACACCTTTTACGCAACGAAAAGACTGATCGGGCGCCGCTTTGACGATCCTGAAGTCCAGAAAGACATGAAGAATCTCTCATATAAAGTTATCAGGGCTTCAAACGGTGATGCTTGGGTTCAAGGTTAGTATAATTGAGTACATAGAAGAATTACATCTCCAGATTAAAAAAAAATTACTTCTACATTCTCTCTTCTCATTTAAAAGAGGGTTTTGGAGCTCGCAGTTCTCTGCACTATTATAACACTTGGCAGACTTTGCATGTCCTCAAAATATTTTAAACCTCGGACATGCAGCCAGGTTCTGAGAAGAGCAGCAAGAAACGCAGTGGAACTTTTTCAACATAAATTTACATTAAAGTGGCGGTGTAAGAATATCCATATCATCCCGTGGGTGTCGTAGGAGGCGATAGAGGGAAACAAATATGGCATCTCCTTAGACAGCAGCGTCTTCCTATTAACAATAAAAATTATTGGTTGCGAATCTGCTTACCATGCGTGGCAAATGTGTCCCCCCTATGGGGTAATCTATGTGATAAGTGTGGACTTTAAGCCTGTAACGTTAACAGTTAGTAAAGGTGGGCTTATACGGGCAACTAAAATTGCTCAATTCCAGTCAATACTCGTCAACTATGACGTCACGACTACTTCAAGGAATTCACGGCAACGGCAACAATCATCAATACTGCGCAATACAATATTGAGCGATATGGCGCAACTTCATCAACTAGGCAATACTGTCCTACACGAGCATTTCAGTATTCGCTCGCTATGGACGACATTGTTCTTGCTGCGGCGGCTTATAGCGCTTTTTTTATTATTAATCAAAACAAAAAAGAAAGAAAAGGAATAGGCGTATCTGGGTGTGATCGTTTTTGGCAAAGAGGCCGCAATTTTCATTGTGTAAAGAATTGGATGATATATTATTCAAAAACTTTTACTAGAATGTCACGAACAGACTTTGAATTACTTTCGAATAAATAAAATTTGAAATAATTTTGCGGCTTGCCGTCTTGCTTCCGCGGGCAAGCCGCAAAACAAACAAGTGCGAATGAGATATATACAAAAATTGCTAGGAATTTCCAAGCCCATTGGATATTCGTCAATTCGTATCTGCGACATTGACCGATATGAAATATCTGGAGCAATTAAAAGCAATATCGCCGAAATAATTGCCGCAATTTGCGCCATTGCTTTGAAATTGCTCCTTTAATTGCTCCAGATCGGTCCATTCGTGTCGCCGAGCAATTATTGCCCTCGTGTAAGCGCACCTTAACAGCTTCTATATGTCTAACTGCTGGGCACATGTGTACCCTTATTTCTGAAGAGGTCATGGAAGCAATGAGTCCGTAGCTCTACTCCATTCTTCTACATATTTCCGACATGCTAATTTTGACTTTGAAATATTTTTATTGCATGCAGGTTTCGTCACGATGTTTTCCTTCACCGCCGAGAACACAATACTTCACCACTGCCACAACTTAATTAGGGCTAATAATGTTGAGCCATTATTATATTTTTACATACTGAAGCACTGTCGATCAGCGTTCGCGTCCATGTGCGTTCGCTTTTGCAGCGGTGCAAGAGAAATGCGCGACACCAGCTAGCCTCGGTTTATACCGTAGGCTTTCCTAGAAATCGCGCTACATTCGTCTATATGTTCCTTTACATTTTTTTAAATCTCAAGTCAAAAATGACATTGTGTTGCTAAGTTAAGCCTGTATTGGAAACTTTATCTTCTGTGATACTTTGGTGACGTCTTTTAGCTCGACAATGAATAGCTATTGCTGAGGTACATATAGTTAAAATAAAACCTAGAGCATCATTAAGTTTACAGTATAAATCGCATTAGTACTGCTACTACTACTGCCAGCTGTGGAATATAATATTTAGGTACTGTAACTTACCAGTTTTTAACTTACAGGCAGTGATGGTAAAGTCTACTCGCCAAGTCAGATTGGTGCCTTCATCCTCATAAAAATGAAGGAGACTGCGGAGGCTTACCTCAACACTTCAGTGAAGAACGCCGTTATTACTGTACCAGCTTACTTCAATGATTCACAGCGACAGGCCACTAAGGATGCCGGTGAGTTGTTTTATATGAAACTAACTTGCATGGTAGACGTTATTCTTTCCTTTCCGGTAGATGGCGCGATGAGTTTCACTCCGAATTTACACTGTACTTTTTACAGTGTAAATATAAAACTATTATTACTAAATTTAATTCGTCCATAGCGCTATCTATTCGGTCCAGATTTTGTGATTTTCTTTGATAGCACTAAACCTACATAATTTTATAATTTTATTGTGAATATAAGCATTAACTTGACTGCAATATCACCTATCAGATCCTGACATGGCCGTTAGCCATATATTTTGAAACAAACATATTGTCTGAATATAAATTGAATCAAGAAGGCGTTCAGAAATTACATCATAATAGACACAAACAAATATACATATAACTTATTTATGTTAGAGTCACGCTGCAGCTATATTATATGGTTGTAGCATGGATGGATCGGCTCTGCCGGAGTGGGACCATGCTCTCACAGAATACCAGCGTGAAATAGCAGCTTGAGGCTGCTGTTTCGTATGGTGAGTGTAGAGAACCGGAGTCCCTTTTTAATATTTCGGATTTCCGTAAATGCTTGATTCTAATAATTATAAATAATATTTTGCACGACTTACACTTGAATTTTATTTAAATAATTTTATGGTTTTGTAATTTTTTTACCAATCTGAGAGATTTTAAGTAAATTGTCCCCATGGTATCCTTCCTGTTTTTTATAATTTAGTCATAGAAATTCATCCAGGAAACTTTATCATCAGCCTGCGACAGTCCATTTCTGACCATAGGCCTCTCCCAGGACCTCTTAACCTGGTCTTGATTCTTTGAAAAATGTCGCTCCATGTAGTCATAGATTCCACTTCCGTTTTCGTCCCACTTTACGTTTGCTTAGGCACGGTCTGCACTCCATGACATTCTGTTGTCATTTTAATTTTCAAATGCATAAGGCTGTAATATTATATAAAAGTAGTTTTAATTCACTGATATTAATTAAAGCTACGCATGCTTTGGTTGTAGTGTAGAAATGCTTAGCATGTTTTGTATGTTTTGTTGTGTGTGCTCTTTTAATGTTTTGAATGTTTTCTTTTTCACTTCATTATAGAGCACTATAGATCAGCCGTCCCGCTCATGCGTGGCGAGTTTCTCCCACGGTGCGAAAAAGACGCTTGATTTAGGATGGTTCGGTTTGTAACCGCACACTGTCCTATATATCGAGCTACACTTCTTTTTATTTTGCACCTTTTCTTTGGTTATAGTTTGAGACACTTATGTTTTTTTTATAAATGGTTTTAATTAACTTTTATTAATAGAAATGCAATATTAGTTTTACACCAAATATATAATATGTAAAATACCGTACCGTAAGAGAAAAATATATTAAAATTTTTTTCCTCCAAAATCCCTTTACACATATCATACAAAACGCAGCAGCATTAAGTGCTGTTTCTCTAGGTACACCAGGGTCTTACCCCGGTCGAGCCAACCCGTTAATGCTACAAATAATATAGCTGCAACATAACTATCATGTACAGGATGATTAGAAGATGGTTGCAAATCTGTAAGGGGAGGTCACTCTAGACCATTTGGAACTATTTAAGTGTAGAATGCCTGATGACAAAGATGCTTAGACATTTTTTGTTGGATTGTTTACACATTACTTTGATTTGCAATCACAGCCTCGAGCTAACTGCTTCCTACCTTAGCAAGGATCAGATACTGAAGAGCATGAAGTCCATAGACCCATAACAAGGGCTTAGGACCAGATTGTGTCCCCCCTTTTTTTATTAAGGCATGTGCGGATGAGCTGGTGACGCTAGTATTTTTAAGAAGTCTCTTCAATCCGGCCTATTTCCTGATGTTTGGAAGTCCGCTAAAGTTGTTCCCATTCACAAGGCCGATAACGTCGAGGTGGTAGGTAATTATGGGCCTATTTCAATTCTGTCAACTTTAAGTGAAATCTTTGAATCTCTTATGCAGCTTAGGTATCCTAAGCTGCATAAAGAGTGGCAGCATGGTTTTATTAGTTTTAGGTCAACCTGTACCAATCTGACCTTGTTTACCGAAACTTTGGTAGAAGCAGTAAATGACGGTAGGAATGATGATGTAATATATACGGACCTTAGTAAGGCATTTGACAAAGTACCTCATAATATCCTTATATCTAAATTGCGTGCATATGGTATAACTGGTTCATTATTGGGATGGTTGCAATCATATCTGGATAATCGTAGTTTTCGCGTGGTAGTTAATGGTTTTCAGTTAGCACCTTACAAAATTACGTCAGGGGTTCCTCAGGGATCACATTTGGGTCCTCTGCTTTTCAATACCTTAATCAATGACATCCCTAGTTGCTTCCAGTTCTCCATACCATTTATGTATGCCGCTGATTTGAAATTGGTTGGCATCTGCGAAACTCTAAAAGACATCGAACAGTTTCAAAGTGATGTTGACCGTATGGTAAATTGGTATCGAGACAATGATATGAACTTGAACATAAACAAGTGCTACCATATGATGAAATTCAGTAGAAAGATCAAGTCACTGAACTCATCATACAAAATTAACGGCGTCATCATTAAGAAAACAGAGGAAGTTAGAGACCTGGGAATAGTGTTCGACCAAAAATTTACATTCATTCCTCACATGGAGAATATTACAAAAAGGGCGTATAGAATGCTAGGCTTTGTTTTGCGTAACGCTAAAGTGTTTAATAATCACATTAAGTTCCTACCGTACAACAGCCTCGTACGAAGCATACTTGGATATTGCAGTGTAATATGGAGGCCGCCGATTGAAACGTCTGAAAAAAAGTTCGTAGCAAATTTGGCCTATCGGAATAGGATTCACAAAAAAATTCGGTCTTACGAAAAATGATTAAGATTCTTTAAAATTTTATCCCTGGAAAATCGGAGAAATTTCCTTGACCTGTCATTTCTTGTTAAAATTTTTAACCAGAATATTAACTGTCTCCCCTTGCTCAAAAAATTTAAATTTTGTGTTCCATTGAGAATTCCTCGCGCTCCCATTATTCCACTTTGCCCTCCTTTTAGGAAATCTGTCTTAGGTGCAAACTCTCCAATTTCAAGGTTGTGCAAATTGGTCAATGGACATATTGGTTGGGCTGAAAAGTTCGTATCGTCTCTATGAGATGGCGCCACTAGAATAAAATCCATATCATTTTTAGCCACCTTCAAAAGAAACGTGTATAAATTTGACAGCTGTCTGATTATTAGTTTGTGAGATACAGCGTTTTGAGTGAAGCAACTTTTGTTATTTTGAAAAAAATGGATAAAAAGGAATTTCGTGTTTTAATGAAACACTATTTTTTGATGAAAAAAAGTGCTGCTGATACCAAAAAGTGGCTTGATGAGTGTTATCCGGACTCTGCGCCGGGCGAAGCAACCATTCGTAAGTGGTTTGCCAAATTCCGTACAGGCCATATGAGCACCGAAGACGATGAACGCAGTGGACGTCCAAAAGAGGCTGTTACGGACGAAAACATAAAAAAAATCCACAAAATGATTTTGGAAGATCGTAAATTGAGGTTGATTTGTATAGCTGGCACTCTAAATATATCAAAGGAACGTGTTGGACATATCTTTCATGAATATTTGGGTATGCGAAAGCTATGTGCAAAGTGGGTGCCGCGCGAGCTCACAATCTACCAAAAACAAGAACGTGTCGATGCTTCAGAGCAATGTTTGGAGCTGTTCAACCGCAATAGAAGTGAATTTTTGCGTCGATATGTGACAATCGATGAAACATGGATCCACCACTACACTCCGGAGTCCAGTCGGCAGTCATCTGAATGGACTGCACGCGATGAACCGAATCCAAAGCGTGGAAAAACTCAACAGTCGGCCGGTAAGGTTATGGCATCCGTATTTTGGGATGCACATGGAATAATTTTCATCGACTATCTTGGAAAGGGAAAAACCATCAACAGCGACTATTATATAGCGTTATTGGAGCGTTTGAAGGACGAAATCGCGAAAAAACGGCCCCATTTGATGAAGAAGAAAGTGTTGTTTCATCAAGACAATGCGCCGTGTCACAAATCGATGAAAACGATGGCAAAATTGCATGAATTGGGCTTCGAATTGCTTCCGCATCCACCGTATTCTCCAGATTTGGCCCCCAGCGACTTTTTCCTGTTCTCAGATCTCAAGAGAATGCTCGCTGGAAAGAAATTTAAAGCCGATGAGGAAGTAATCGCCGAAACAGAGGCCTATTTTGAGGCTAAACACAAATCGTACTACAAAAATGGTATTGAAAAGTTGGAAGATTGCTATAATCGGTGTATCGCCCTCGATGGCAACTATGTTGAATAATAAAATCGAATTTTGCCAAAAAAATGTGTTTTTCTATAAAACGATACGAACTTTTCAGCCCAACGTTAGTGACTTAGTTGACATTCACGCCGACTCATTTGTCAAAATTAAGAAAGTTCGAGCTTAAGCCTGGTGTGAAACCAACAAATAATAATAGTTTTTTTTACCATATACTTATTTTCATTTTTAGGTAATTATACTTCTTTTTATTCGTATTTCACATCTTTCTCGATGCATGTGGTGTTTACCTACTACTATTGTTACACTTAGCTTTATAAGTTAGTTCTTAAGCCATTTTGTTAAATACGATGTAATCAAACATTGGTAAACCTTAATAAATAAAAAAATGACATTTTACAATAGAACTGGCAAAATTATTAGCAATAATCTGTTAAATTTTTGGTTTTATCACCAAAAACAAAAAATATTGTCGGTCTTCGTCTAACATAACTATGGCCTATATGGTTCTAAATGGTCTAGACTAAAATAGCGGCAGGTATATCCAGCGCTGAATGATACGTGGAGGGATAGCTCCGATTGTCCTATCGGTACAGGGGACGGAATGCGATGGGGAATGGTAATTTCGACCAAAACGACTGTGCCCGGTTCATCAGCACAATATAATAAGCCTGTTATTCGCAAGAATAGTCCAGTCGGTGATGATGGCCCGGTCCCAGTAGAGCCTAGCGCGGTCATTTTCGAGCACGGCTTCCGGCAAATACTTGTAATACGGCAATTTCCGGTCCACGAGACCGTATTTCAAAGCGAGCTCTTAGTGTAGAATTCTGGCTACTAGGTTGTGTCTGTGCAAGTACTTAAGAGTTGGAAAGCGCCGAAGAACCGGAGAACACATGCCTAAGCGGTTCACCGGGATGGCGACAAGCTGGACAGACGTCGACGGTGCCATCCTTTAGGATGTATCTCCGTTAGTTGTTGGTCTTAATAACCTGATCCTGTATTGCACAGACAAAACCCTCGGTTTACCCGAAGAGGTCACCGAAACGTGGCCAGTTGAGGGAGGCGACTGTCTCTACGAAAGGTTCATGTAGAGCCTTGCGGAACTTCCCGTGGAGCTCCTTCTCAATCCATACAGTTTCCCGGTCAGAAATGCTCTGTACTGCCGGGTCTTGCCATTCCTCGTTAGCCAAGGATAAAGGAGTAAGCTCTTTATCGCAACAAATGACATCCCTGTAGAATGAATCATCTGATCTCGTCAGAAAGTAATTATGGATGCTACACATTTTTTAGATACTTAGCAATGAGTGGCTGCGGGTTAGAATCTCACACGGAACAAGTATTTGTATGGCCTACAAATAATGGTTTCTGGTCTGGATGCTTGTCCTTGTGCAATTTATGTTTGTAAACTGCATCCGCGATACAAGAGAAAATCCTAGTGTGGGGGGGGGGTACGTTTATAATTATCCAAAAAAAGATCTTCATAATCTTTTATTTGGTTGTTCATCAATCATTATATATGTCAAGTTCAACTAATTTAGATGTTACGTTATAAGTTTTAAAGTTTTAATATATTCTATTCTTTTTTATAGGTCAAATTGCTGGGCTCAACGTACTGCGTGTAATCAATGAACCAACGGCCGCCGCTCTCGCTTACGGACTGGACAAATCTGATGACAAAATGTGAGTCTTAACAGCTTAATATGGGAAATGCTAAAATTTTTATGGCTTCCCATAAGATAGATTTGTAATCATTAAAAATAACGTCCTAACGAATTTCCTTCACGGAGACCAATTTCTACAGAGACTAGCCAACTGCGCACGTCAAGATTATGGTGCATGAGTGTGTGCTCAAGCAAAGGTGTTACACTTTCACTATTTTTTCACTCTCATAGTCCGATGGGACTGTAATCATGACATGACACAACCGGATTAAGATATGGTGCAGTACTGTTATCCGTAGATATGTACCATATGTATGATACCGTGGGTTTACGTACCGAGATACAAGGGTGAAACACCACCTTCTTCCTGACTCGAGTTACTATTGAGAATTACTTGTCAGAAAAACAATTACTAATTTTGGTCAGACATGGGATTCGAAACCAGGAGCACCACTAGACTTTTAGTCATGCCGATACCACTACTCCATTCATTATTAAAGTAGGAAGGAATACCTAACTGCCATTGACAAATCGACACGTGTTTCGCTTCTAAGCGAGGCATCATTAGGCATGACGTCCTTTTTTCTTCACTCGGGTCTTTTCATAATTTTTATGAATGTGACATAGGAAATATGACAAAGGAACTCGCAGTTACTGAAAAGTAGCTACAGCAGCTCATGGAAACCTTGTTTCAACTTCACAATATAGGCTTACAGATTTCTGCATTGTCACCTCTGAGAACAATGCATACATGGTATATCAATGGTGCAGCTATATTATGGTTGTAGCATGAATGCGGTTTCGGCTCAACCGGAGTGGGGCCATACTCTCACAGAATACCAGCTTAATGCTGCTGTGTTTAGTTTGGTGAGTGTAGAGATCCGGAGACACTTTTTATTCTTTCCTCAGGGGTGACAACGCATCTGCATTTTGATTCTTAGTCGAGGAAACATTTAGATGTCTATAGGCCACAGCATCTGCTTACCATCAGGTAGACTAGAATATAAAAAAAGGACTGAGATAGAATGTCCTACAGCCTCTAATTATAATAGTGCAAGCATTGCTTTTTGTAGATCGAAATATGTAATAAGACGGTACCTGGACTTCTAGGTGTAACAATTGGTAAAATTAACAACCGACTTCGACTCCGAATGTAGTCGAAGTCAATTAAATACGCATTATTAAGGATAACTCAAAAACTACTGGTCACCTCTTGATCAAATTTGTATGGGTCATCAGAAGCACCAGCTTTCAAATAAAAGAACATCAAAATCGGTTCACCTAGAAAAATACGGTTGACCCTACAGGCCATCCCCGCAACTTACCGCTAGTTTCAAATGCTTTTTTTTTTGCAATTCGCTTCAAATTTCACCTGATACGATGTTTTTGAGCTCAAAGAGCTTCAGGTTCAAGATACGAGATATACATAGAGACGATAAGATAGATACTCGTATAATGTTTCAAGTTATTTTGAAACATCACATAAGATTTTTTTCGACGGTATTTCTCGAACGAATTAAACTCGAATTTTTGAGGTTTTCTCAGAATCTACCGTGACGATTTGGTCTAAATTCACAGAAAATCTAAGTTCAGCCAGGCCCTTTCAGATGCCGCAAACTGCTTTTCGATTGGACTCCCATTAAAAAGTTACGAGGTGTTTTCATTAATACACACACACAGACATACGGACATCATCGCAAAAATAACCAGAATAGCTTCCTAACACCTAGAAACGTCGAGATCTGATCAGAACTCCTATTTGCAATAACTGGTGTGAAAACCAATAACTTCCCGATTTTTTGAAAATCATTGATTTTCATAGCAAGAAAATACAGTCGAATTGAGAACCTGTTCCTTTTTAGGGTTCCGTAGTCAACTAGGAACCCTTATAGTTTCGCCATGTCTGTCTGTCCGTCTGTCCGTCCTCGCTTAATCTCTGTGACCGTTAGCACTAGAAAGCTGAAATTTGGTTCCAATATGTGTATCAATCACGCCGACAAAGTGGTAAAATAAAAATTGGAAAAAAAAATGTTTTATTAGGTTAGTCCCCCTATATGTAAAGTGGGAAGTGATTTTTTTTAATTTCAACCCTAACGTGTGATATATTGTTGGAAAGGTATTTAAAAATGAATAGGGGTAAATCATTTTTTGATAATGTCAATAATTTTGGAAATAATCGCTCCAAAAGTAAAACAGTGTGTCCCTCCCCCCTCTAACTTTTGAACCATAAGTTTAGAAATTATGAAAAAATCTGAAAAGTAGAACTTTATAAGGACTTTCTAGGAAAATCATTTTGAATTTGGATGGAAAGTCGGAGTGCCTGCCGTGGAGCGTGCAATGTTGTACGCTCCATGTTCGCGCACGTACCCACTACCGGGAGCAGTTGCAGGAGCGCGGAGCGCTGCTGGAGCGCGAACATAATGGATACCCACCTAAACTCATAAGTGGGAACACTTATTGTGACGGACGGGAAACTTCGGATCTCTACACTGAGCGTGGCCCGACACGCTCTTGGCTGGTTTTTTAATGTCAGTTGAAAAGTCCTTATTGCGCATTCTGGCAAGAGCCCTAACTGGACACTGTTGTCTTAAAAAACACATGTCCATCCTGGGACTAAGCAACTCAAGTATGTGTCGGTTCTGTTCCATAACGGAAGAAACGCCTCTACACATCCTAACCGATTGCGGATCCTTAATGCGCAAACGTAACACTCATCTGGGAAACTATCTACTCTGCCCAGAAGAAGTGAAATTGCTCACGGCTAAGCAACTCCTTTTTTCATTGAAGACATAGGGTTAAGCAGTGGACTATAGCCATAGCGATCACAATAGATCTTTTAGGTCGCAATGATACTGGTCTCTTTACCTAGACCCGTATAGCTGCTCGCACATAATTTAAAAAAAAGTGTCCCTACCATTTAGTAAAAATAATTTTTTCTATTTCTTTCTATGCGCCATAAACATAAAGGATTTTCGCAAAGTAACGTCTGAATCTATTTATATTGCCCACAGTATCGCAGTTTACGATCTGGGAGGTGGCACATTCGATATCTCCGTCCTCGAGATACAGAAGGGTGTGTTCGAGGTGAAATCCACTAACGGGGACACATTGCTTGGTGGAGAGGACTTCGATAATGTCATTGTTAACTTCCTCGTGGACGAGTTTAAACGTGATGTGAGTATGAAAATAAGATTTTTATTACATTTAAAGCCATTTGAATTGAATGCATTTAAATTATAGATTTTTTTAAGTATTTGTTACTTACGTAATATATAAGAACAAGCCACAACTTAATGGCTGCGTTTGGCAGAAAAAAGCGCTAGGAAGCGCTTGTAATCAAAATTGCGAAACTAAACAGTTTTCGTCCAGGACACGTTTGCTAACTTGAGTTTATAAGTTGTTTTGTGCAATATTAGTTTCAGTAATATAATGAAATGAATAAACATATTATACATGTTATTAGAAATTCATGATTGGTAAGTTTTTAATAGGTTCCCCGGTTAAAACTAACTTCATGTCCTAGAGGAAAATAGCTACTTACGATTTGACAGCGCTTTTTTCTGCCAAACGCAGTCAATACTTTGACTTAAAATTTTATATTAATGAGGACTAATAATCTTCCACTCGCCAGATGTCGCTTGTTGACACTGAGGTGACGTTTGATACACAACAACATTTAATTGAGAAGTTAGATTTAAATAAACGTTTATCAGTTTCTAATGTATAATATTAATACACAAAACATTACTTCAGTGGTTTGCTCTTTAATTTCTTGCACATTTTAACATTGTTTTTATTTTGCTACTTTAGTGAATATTTGTAGTTAGGTTTATTTATTTTTAATCTAATTAATATTTAATATAACTAATAGGTTTCTCTGCGTGATAAACTTAGAAATGAGGATATCCGCAGTAGAACCAGAGTGACCGACATCCTAATGGATTAGTAAGCTGAAGTGGCAATGGGCCAGCCATATAGCTCGAAGAACCGACAACCATTGGGGAAAATGGTTCTTGAGTGGCAGCCTCGTATCGGTAGGCGAAGTGTATGGCGACTCCCCATTAGATGGAGTGACGGCCTGGTAAGACACGTAGGAAGTCGATGGATGCAGGTGGCTCACGACTGTGCTTTGTGGTGTTCCTTGAGGGAGGCCTATGTTCAGCAGTGGACTTGTGAAGGGCTGTAATGATTATGATGATGATAACTAATAGTACTGAAAGAAACATTAACCTTTACATTTTTTGAACAAAAAATTTCCCCTGGTGGCAGAAAAAGTCGTGGATGCCCTCATGTGATTAGAAATTAATAAACCAAACTACGGATATTCTTTAACTTCTCAGCCCCCGAGCGGTATATTCATGGCATATTCCGTTAAATCCCTAGCAGTCTCATGAGGTCGCACCCACCCACAGCACTTTAACCCATAAAAACTTATATATAGAGACTACTTTTCTATGAAGAAGTTTGGCATTATATAATCAATATGAAATACTCTATCCTCTAGTACAATAAAAAAACTGTTATCTTATGAATATTCATTTATATTCTACGTTTATTTCGTACGCCATTTTCGCGTGAATGTTATTGTGTTGGTTTTTGGATTAAAATTGTAGTGAAAGTTTTTGTGTGAATATAATTTATCTATTTACATAAACAATTTTGAGTAATATATATTGAAATAATTGTGATTTTCACGCTGCCGACATTCGCTTGGTATATTTTCTTTTTGTCGTCAAAATACAATAACATGTTTTTGTAATGAAGTAATACCTGACTTTTGTTTAGACCACAAGATAGAGAATTTTGTGTAGATTTTATAATGCTAAACTTCTTCATAGAAAAGTAGTCTCTATATATAAGTTTTTATGGGTTAAAGTGCTGTGGGTGGGTGCGACCTCATGAGACTGCTAGGGATTTAACGGAATATGCCATGAATATACCGCTCGGGGGCTGAGAAGTTAAAGAATATCCGTAGTTTGGTTTATTAATTTTTAGGTTTAGGTTTTAATGGATTAAAGTGTTGTGGGTGGGTGCTGTCGCTTCCGAGCGCTCGGGATTTGCCGGGCGCATGCGACATCACGGGATTTTTGGGGGGCTTGAGGAGTTAAAATTACAAAAAATAAAAAGTTAAAATGTGCTTAAGTAACATAAAAGTAATAAGACAAACTGGTCTGTGACTCAACTATGTGGTGATTTGAGCTCACCGTTGGTATTCTGCCACAGCCGAATTTTAAAAACACAGTATTTTAACCTAATATTGGTATATAAAAGAGATTAGAGAGTATTTAATTACTTTGGCACCGTCGATCAGCGTTCGCGTCCATATGCGTTCGCTTTTGCAGCGGTGCAAGAGAAATGCGCGACACCAGCTGGCCTCTGTTCATACCGTTGGCTTTCCTAGAAATCGTGCTACATGCGTCTATATATACCCATTTTTACTTTATAATTGAAAGATAACTATATAAATAAAATGTATTCAGAGTCGATTAAATACGTATTATTAAGGATAACTCAAAAACCACTGATCAGATCTTGATCAAATTTATATGGGACCACATGAGAAGCAACAGCTTTCGAATAACAAAAATCCACAAAATCAGTTCACCTAGAAAAGAGTTCTGAGGCAATACCCATAAAAAAATAGTAGAATTGAGAACCTCTTTTTTTGAAGTTGGTTGAAAATAGTAGCATACAGCTGCTGTGTTTCATAATATTAATATCTGATAATACATTGTGGAGCCGCATTGCCGCTATTATAGTATGGACGTAGCACGAATGGTTATTCGACCATGGAAAGACCTCGCTCTCACTGGAAACCATCGTAAAATGTCAGCTTAATGCTGCTGTATTTTGTATCCAATACCTTTAAGCGAGCAATTCTTGTATATATATATATATATATATATATATATATATATATATATATATATATAATCGGAATCTAGGAAACGGCTCCAACAATTTTCATGAAATTTAGTATGCAGGTGGTTTCAAGGGCAATAAATCGATCTAGCTAGAACTCATTTTTAGAAAATGTCGTTTTATCCATGTTTTTAGGCAATGAAAAACTGCTACAATATCATTAAAGTATGAAAGTAAATATTGCCGATGCCTAAAAGGTTATAACAGCTCAAATGAGATATCAGGTGGTCCTAACATTATGGAACGCTCTGAGTCCAAATAACTCCGGTCTGACTCTTTTTCCTTTTTTTTTTCAAGTTCCTTTTCTGAGAAAATATATTATTTGGAGCCACTTTTTTATTTTGTTTTATTTATTTATTTAATCTTTATTGTTTTACACCTTAATCTAAGGTTTACAATGGGCGGACTTATTGCCTTATGGCATTCTCTACCAGTCAACCCTGGGAGAATTTGACATATAGTTGGTAGGTGCTAAAAATATTAAAATGAATAGACATATATTGTAAATAAATATACATGCATACATACTAATATACATATAGAAAATAAAATAATAAATAAATTATGAATATAGGTATGTAAACACAAATACACACGCGCGCGCGTACACACACACACACACATACATACACATATATATATATATATATATATATATATATATATATATATATATATATATATATATATACTTATATTATAAATAAATATAGGGATAGAAATAGAAGGGTCAAATGGAGTTTTCCGCAAGATAGTGTTGCCGGACTAGTTTTTTAAATGTGTACTTATTCGATGCTTTTCTTATATTAACGGGCAAGGCGTTCCAGAGAATTATTGCCTGAACTGTAAAAGAAAACTTAAAGAAAACAGTACTATGCTGAGGTAAATCAATCTTAAGGACGTTAGAGGAACGAGGTTAAAACAGTACTATGCTGAGGTAAATCAATTTTAAGGACGTTAGAGGAACGAGGTTCACGGTCGAGAGTTGAACACCGAAAGTGGAAGTTATCTTTAAGATAAGAAGGAGACGTCGGATCATTTAATATAGAGAAAAGAGTTAGTAAAATTCTGGAGCAACGCCTTTGATGAATAGAAAGCCATTTAAGCTTGGAACGAAAGGGAGTAATGTGGTCGTATTTTCGTAAATTGAAGATAAATCTTATACAGTTGTTGAGAAGGCGCTCCAACTTGTTAAGGAGATTTTGCGAGAGGTCTGGATAGCACACATCTGCATAGTCTATAATAGGAAGAATAAGGGAATTAACAAGCAATAGCTTAGTTTTGAAGGGTAAGAAATTTTTCATGCGTTAGAGGGAATGTAGGGTGGCAACAACTTAACGATTAATTTCCGAAATCTGTGCTGCCCAGTTCATACAGTGATCATCAGTGTGTAAGCCTAAATTGACTATGGGTTGAGAAAATGTAATTCCATTATATAAAACTGGTTCGAGGTTTCCATAGTCAATCATACTCAACATTCTAGAGCTACCCACAACCATTGTTTTACATTTTAACGGGTTTACTGAAACACCAAATCTATGTTACCAGATACGGATAGCATCTAAGTTTATGTTTAGTTCCCGGATTGTGCATATAGTAGAAGGTCATCTGCATACAGATGGTACGAGCAACTTAAATCATTAGATATTGAGTTTATAAACATTGAAAACAAGGAGATAATATACCGCCTTGCGGTACGCCAGCTTCAACGTCAGTCCAAGCAGAAAACTGCTCCCCTGACCTAACCAATTGCTGACGACCGCGAAGATAGGATGAGAACCACTCCAAGGCTGGGGATGAGAATCTGAGGTAAGAAAAAATGGATAGGAGGATATCATGGTCGACTGTGTTAAAAGCATTTGAAAAGTTAACAAGCGCCACCACTGTAACTTTCCGTTCCTCCGTCCCTTTTCTAATGTCATCAGTGATCTTAATAAGTGCAGTGGTGGTGCTGTGACCAGAGCGAAACCCTGACTGTAAGTTATTCAGTAGTTTATATTTTTTATGAAAATAGATAATTGCTTATGCACACAGGCTTCCAGAACTTTAGAGAGATATGGGAGAATAGAAATTGGACGATAGTGATTTGGTAGTTCAGGATTGGGTATTTTTGGGAGAGGACGTATATAAGCTCTTTTCCACAATGTTGGATACTGACCTGAGTCCAGCAAGTAATTAATAACATGAGTGATAGCTGGCAGAAGGAAGTCAAGCAATGTTATGATCATAAATTTACTAATCCCATCACAACCTACAGCCTTGGAATTAATAGACAATACAGCTTTAGCTATTTCATCTTGAGTTACAGGAGAAAATTCGAAAAAAGGAATAGTTTGAGGTTGCATAGAAGCAATGGTTCGTGATCTTACAGAAGAGTCCAGGGTAGGAGTTGGGACAAAGTGACGATTTATATCATCCAGATTAAGAGAACTATTATCATATGACATTGGCTTAGTAATACCAAGAGATTTTAGGAATTTCCACATATCGGAGGTCGAAGTATTGGTTAAGTTATCATGAATGTAACGGCGTTTAGCATTTCGTACCGTCTGATTGCACCTGTTTCTTAGCATTTTTAGTATATTTTATTTAAAACACGAAAAATATAGACCGAGAAGATCGAAAATTTTTATTTATATTTCATCAGTATGTCATTTGTATATAAATATAATTTACAAACACGATTTCCAAAAAGAAAAATACGGAGCAAAGTGCAGTCATCCAGGTACACTGAATCTTGTTATAAAATAGTTGACTCAACATGAATTTAAAACAAGTTGGCAAAATAACATTGCAACCTATATTCTTATCTAGTATTTATGCGGACAAAGTATAACACACAGTTAGTATATATTTGTTTTTCTTACAGCAAGGCATCGATATCCGCAAAGATGCGATGGCAATGCAGAGGCTCAAGGAGGCGGCTGAGAAGGCAAAGATCGAGCTATCTGGTTCACTTCAAACTGACATCAATCTACCCTACCTGACTATGGATGCTTCAGGACCTAAGCACATGAACCTTAAGGTATGTTTTATTATTATAATTGTTACAATTAATTTCATTCAAAATTCACCATTGTACATTTCGACAAAATTCGCAATACCGTCCACATTATCGGAGTTTTTCTGCATGATAGAATTTGATGAAGATATATATCCACAACTGTATCAGAGTAACTAACATAGCCCAATGGGCGAGTAAGCTGAAGTGACAATGAGCCGGCCATATAGCTCGAAGAACCGGAAACCGATAAGTAAGAAAGATTGACACCATGCGTCATCATAAATTATATATAACCTATATAACACAATAACAATTTCTTTTGAGAATGTAAACATGAGTGTTGTATTATTTCACCATGCGGCGGCATTACTAAAGCGATATAATGATGTCACTGGCGTTTGACTTTGCATTTTTTTACCATTTTTTAATCAATTTTAGTACACTCAAAAAACATTAAAAAAATGCAACTTCTCTATTTCAAAAAGATTCACAAAAGAAAGTTTAATTTTACATATAATAAGCTAGGATGCACTGCAATTCTATATTGTTCAAGAGATGTATCGCTTGAATTAGAATTAAGTGCCAGATAATTACAATACAAAACCACCTGTCTTTGGTCCTTATGCTGGGATAGGTCAAAGAAGTTTGGTACATTTGCCATTTCAAGGTTATTTTATAGAATACGGATGACAAAGGAGCACACCTCATGGTAAATGGATGCTGAGACCCATAGACAATCTATATTCATTTTCGATTGAGAATAAAAATGCAGATGTATTGACACTCCTGAGGACTGACATAGAATGTCTCATTTCCAGAAAAAAGGGTATCCAGTTCACCATACGAAATACGACACTATTAAGCTGCTATTTTACGCTGATATTCTGTGAGAGTGTGGACCTGGCCTGGTTGAGCCGACCCAATCATTCTACAAACATTAATATAGCTTCAACATATCTCTACTACGTTAAGAAAGCTACTTATTCTTCTGGAAAGGAACCCATACTGAATGTGGGTTTCGGACTATGATGCACACACTAAGAATAGGAATGTCAAAATGTCATTTTGATATGCATTGCACGCTAACTTTAAATAGCAGTCCATGGACAACTTGCAACAGTCCATGGACAACTTGCAAAGAAGGTGCGTTGTTTTACCTCTGAGGATTAAGATGGAATGCCTCCACAACCTGTTTTATTATACTAGCTATCTATACCTTTAAGACCGGTACAGCAGAGTACAAGTAAAAGAGTAAAATAATTGACGTTTAGTAAAAAATGAAACCAATTTCAAATATTAAGAAGAAATATAATTTCCACATGATACCTTCTGATGTTGAGGCTTTATTTGTGATTCTTTACTACACTATCTACATTAAGTGGATTCATTCTTAAAGTTTATTGTACTTCTTATTAAAAGTTTAATTATTCATAGGTAAAAGCGGTTTAGAGCTGCAGTTGTCATCCCCCTCCACCTCTCTCTCCTCTCCCCTCTCACTTTCCCCTCGCCCCCTCTCCTTCTCCCCTCTCCATCTCTCCCCTCTATCTCCATTCAAGCACAGATGGTTAATTATGAAATTAGTCTCAAATTTCTTGCAATCCAGGTAAATAAACATAAATCCATAAACGAAAGTCTCGAAACCTCAGAAAAGTTGTTTACTGATGTTTCGTCTCATCATGACGGTTTTCCTATTTGAAATTGAATTTTTATATTAAACAATAAACCGTATCCCCCCACACAGATGACAAGATCAAAGCTGGAGTCTCTGGTTGGTGACCTGATCAAGCGTACAGTTGGCCCCTGTCAGCGAGCTCTCCAAGACGCCGAAGTGCAGAGGTCTGACATTGGCGAGGTGCTGCTCGTTGGTGGAATGACCAGAATGCCCAAGGTGAGTCAACTACTGTGGTAGAAAATAAAAACAGAATAAAACAGAAAAGAGCAAGAAACATAGTTTAGTATAAATAACATTATATTGTATATTGCGCTTAGTAATTCTATTATTAGTTGAAGCCTATTTACAAGCCTCCTGTGTCCAGCAGTGGGGCTCTGATTTCCGAGAGGGTTTTAGGGCGAAGAAATGTCCGCCGCGTTGCCTAGCGCGTGTGTGAAGTTCGCCAACATCCTTACCAAATTATTAATTTTTCTTAATTTTTCAGACATGCAAGTTACCTCACGATGTTTTGCTTCACCACCGAGCATGTGGTAAATTAGCATTAAAATTGCAACTTACAATTTCATTGGTGCCGGCGAGGATCGAGCTCGGGTTGCTCGCGTATTGTGATATTTACATCGAGCGCTATATCTATAGATGGGGAAGATAGGCCCTGAGCTATCTAGGTTATGCATACAACAAAAAAGTTGAATAATTTGCCAGCATATGTCATTGCAACCGTTTCGCTCAAACCGTGCAATTTATCATCTGGGTCTTCATCACCACTTATCTCCCTGTGTGATTATAGTCACGGCCCAAAATAAGTCCTGAGAAGAACCAGCGAGAAACCCAGTGGCTCATTTTTTTAAAGATACTAATTAACATTGATTTCATGAACGCACTACGCGGCAAACCGCTCGATACCGACTACACTATCTGGATGCTTGGCGGTCCACCACTGTACGTTTCACTAGGAGTTTTCTTCCGCGTACGACCTCTTTGTGGAATAGTTTACCACCGGCAATTTTTCCGGACCGATACGACCTGGAGACCTTCAAGAAAAGAGCTTACTCCTTTCTAAAAGGCCGGCAACGCGCCTGCAATTCCTCTGGTGTTGCGGTTCTTCATGGGCGGCGGTAGTCACTTAACATCAGGTGAGGCGTATGCTCGTTTGCCCCCTCTTCTATAAAAAAAGACATTTAGAGGGGGTTAGTAATGATCACTTCGTTGCCAAGAGTTATTATCGACCATGTACTCTTTAGTAGTAATAATCCTTAGTTATCATTATCAGAAACAAATTATGGTTTTCGTTGCTTAAAAGCAGTTTGAAAAACGTTATTGTCTTTAACAAACAAACTGCTTAAAAAACGTTAAAATGACACTTGCAGACAAAAACAAGCATGTTAAGTGAGCTCTTCACCAGCACCATAGCACAAGCCGATGCCAGTCTGTACATGGCTGCCTAGGCCGTCCATAGAGACTGGTGCCAGATTAACTTGTAGACATATTCCCCGATTTTGCTTGTGCGATTTCGGGTTATTAACTCACAGACAAATTTCAATTTAGAATAGAATAATTTTTATCTGATATGGATGATAAGTTATATTCATTGAAAGTTATTTATACTATTACCACTGGTTCAGAAAAAACCTGACCAGCAAGTACATTTAAAGCATAAAATTTTGGTATTAAGTAGTGTCCGACTAAAGGTAGATTTCTGGCCGAAATCGATTAATCTGTTATCGCCAAAACCTTCCGCGGAAGCCCAAGCCTTGCCACAGTTTTAAGACCTTATAGTTGTGAAACGCCTTTCATGGCTGGCATCGCCGGACATGAAAGGCGTGACAGGCGTTTCACAACTATATATGGCCAGCGTGTATATGCTAAGGGTTGTCACGAAATTGGGAATAAAATAATTTTGTATATTAGTACTGAAAAAGAATTCGGCTCGCAAGGACCAATTGAAAAAGAACCAAGCGGAACTCGACTTTCGATTAAGAAACAGAAGGGAGGAATCGAGGCTTCTCTCGATCCGGCCTCCTATAACGCCTACGTTGGGTTCGGGAACAACGTATGTGATCTCCGCAACGGAGTAACACACTAGGGCGATAACCTCTTTCTTTTTCAGCAAGTAGGTTCAGACGGGGATTACGGGTCTTCCGAAGTCGTCCCGGTCCCGACGCCTTAATTCTTCGATGTGGACTGTATAACTTTAGGGATGAATTACTTGGGAATAAAACAGCAATTATCTTCAAACCGTTCCGTGAGAGAGTAATCACTTTTCCCTATCACTTCCCTACACTTTTTCTTCTTGACTGCTGGTTTTTCACTTTTCCCGAAGGATTTTCTTATTTTTCCAAACTAATTTCCGAACTATTTCCCCGAACGAATTGCAATAAAACCCGTTCACTAAGCTACCCCCAGAACTATACGCGAAAGTGAGCCGCGCCATTCGCGTGCCTGCGCAACTTAACAACATGAATTTGTACTATTACTCTCTCACGTTTCACTTAATTTCTTTATTCACATAAATCATACACAAATACAAGTTATCTATTTAGATAGCACAAAACAATATCTACACTACGATATACATTACATCTTCGTATCACAAAAATCCTTTAATTTATAAAACAAAATATGCCTATTTTAATCACAAATTCAAAGTCCGAACTTAAATATTTAACACAGAAAGTTAAAACTATGTTTCCCACTTGAATTTATACATATGTTTACTAATACAATAGTTTAATTTACATTTTCTCTATTTATTTCACTATTTAAAACACTTTTAAATTTCTTATACAAAGCTATCATTATTTCACTTATACACAGGAATTTTCACATAAAAATAACACAGAATTCACCTTTTTAGCACGTACAATCAACCTGAAATATTTTACAAGTCATTTTTACATAAATTGCTGAAATTACAAACATTTTAAATTTTTACATATTTGGCCTCCTAGGGGCGTGGTCAGCGTGCTTCCGTGAACTCACACTATTTGAACAACTAACTTTGCACGGCTCTCGGCTATCAGAAAAAATGAAAGTCTGAAATACACTTAATTTTAACAATATTAAATAAATAAGTGCTTCTACATAATTTTAAAACTGTAGGAAACTATCTCTGATAAGATTCTTATCAGTTATCATGTTTCTTATCAGATAACAATACAAGTGAATGTTCTCATTAATCAATCATAACAAGTAGGCATTTGTTTTCGTGCAAAACGTATCATACTTATACAAGACAATACTTATGCAATTAACTTCCGTTAATTCTGTTTGTGCACAGAGTGATCATCTCGACCGGGGAACAAATCCGATCTCTAACTTCACTTTAATATTCCTTTGAATTTACATCGTTGGAAAGACGATTTCAACCGGGGAACAAATCCGGTAACATAATTTATAACATAAAATTCCCTATATGAATTTAGTGAAAGATATTACTTAGAAAACAGTAAACTAGTCCGGCCTGGGAGTCGAACCCAAGACTTTTATCATTAATTCGACATTTCTTTAAGATTTAACTAAGCATTTTCTTATCAGAACATTTCTATTGGACAATAAGTCTTTGAAAAGTTATTCGTCATCGGTTGACTTAATAAACTGAAACATTCTTATAGGCGCGTCGCCAACAAGTACATACTTATAAGTTAAAAACATTTAACATAAAACAAATTAAACACAACATTTCAGTGATGCACTGACAAATATTTTCGTGACGCTTTCTTTTTATAGATTTTTTGAGTTTTTGATTTTAATTTTCGTTTAATAGTGTATTCGCATTCGGATAAACAACTTTATCAACAAAAAAAATTTAGGAAAACATAAGCATAGCCGTCATTTCAATTCATTTTTACTTAGTAACTCATATAACTATAACAGTAATTTACCATTAAAGATATTATATTTTTTGAAAATGGCACTTAAAATTAGTTAAATAGGTACTGTAAAACACGCTTACAGAATACCAGCGTAAAATAGTATCTTAACGCTGCTCTTTGCTTCGGTCGGACACTAGTATTAAGGGACTTCACAGTTCAGGGGATAAGCGTAAATTTCACAATACACGAGCGACCCTGGTTCGATTCGGTGAAGACGGGTGAAGGTAAACATCGTGAGTAAACCTGCAAGTCAACACGCATAGTGGCAATGCGGCGGATACTTACTTAGAAATTATAGCAGGCCTGTGCTCAACAATTGGATGGATATATGGGCCTTCATTTTTTTTTTTCTTAAACATCCAGAACGGTCATAAAATATTTGAATACGCGGGAAACTAAAAATATCAATTTTTACTGGAAACTAGGCATCCCATCATAGTCCTTAGGTGTGACAATGCATCTGCATTTTGATTCTTAATTGAGGATAGATGTAAATATCTAAGGGCCACAGCGTTGACTTACCATCAGCTGGACTGTGCACTCGTTTGTTACCCTTGTTCTAAAAGTGATGCCTGCAATCAGATTGTCATTACTGGAACGTTTTCACAGGTACAACAAACAGTCCAAGAGATCTTCGGTCGTGCGCCTTCGAAAGCCGTGAACCCCGACGAAGCCGTGGCGGTGGGAGCTGCAATCCAGGGGGGAGTACTGGCAGGAGACGTCACCGACATTCTCTTGCTGGACGTAACCCCGCTGTCGCTCGGAATCGAAACCCTTGGCGGAGTCTTCACCAAGCTTATCACCAGAAACACCACCATACCGACCAAGAAGAGTCAAGTGTTCTCGACCGGTCAGTAATGTTGCGTCTTAAACTTGGTTCCTATTAATAAATAAAAATATCAATTACTTCGCAACCTTCCGCTAATTAAATACAAGTACCTGGTTGACCGAGCTTTGCTCGGTATTTTTCGCTCGGTTTTTTTTAATTCGTGTGTTTTGGAAATTATATTTAGATACAAATTACTTACTGATGAAATATAAATAATATTTTTTGATCTTAGCGACATAACATAAAAAACGGAACTGGTTATTCGAATAAAAAATCATGAGTGCAATTATTTTAATTTAAATTTTCGTGTTTTTAAAAAATACTAAAAAAAGGGCTCGAAAAAATAGATTTTCTCAAAAAAGAAAGGAACTTGAAAAAAAAAATTAAAAAAGTCGGTCAGTCGGTCTGGGCTCGAACCGGGGTTTTACGATTCTGTGACCGCCCAATATACCAACTAAGCTATTTATAATCATTAACAAACTGTCAAAATTTACCTTCTTGTTCTAACAATATTGTAGCAATTTGTCATTGCCTAAAAGCACGGACAAAAATACATTTTCTAAAAATAAAACCTAGCTAGATCAATTTATTATCCCCGAAACTCCCTGGACACAAAATTTTATGAAAATCGTTGGAGCCGTTTCCGAGATCCCGATTATATATATATATATATATATATATATATATATATATATATATATATACATATATATATATATATATATATATATATATACAAGAATTGCTCGTTTAATAGTATAGGAGTACCCGGTTGACCGAGTATTTTTCACTCGGTTTTTTTATTCGTGTGTTTTGGAAATTATATTTAGATACAAATTACATACTGATGAAATACGAATAATATTTTTTGATCTTAGCGACATAATAGAAAAACTGAACTGGTTATTTGAATAAAAAATCATGAGTGCAATTAGTTTAATTTAAATTTTCGTGATATTAAAAATACTAAAAAAAAGGGCTCGAAAAAATCGATTTTCTCAAAAAAGAAAGGAACAAAAAAAAAATTAAAAAAAGTCGGTCGGTCGGTCTGGGCTCGAACCATTGTATTACGATTTTGTGACCGCCCAACATACCAATTAAGCTATTTGTAATCATTAATAAACTGTCAAAATTTACCTACTTATTCTAACGATATTATAGCAGTTTTTCATTGCCTAAGAACACGGACAAAAAGACATTTTCTAAAAATAAATCCTAGCTAGATCCATTTATTGCCCCCGAAACTCCCTGCACACAAAATTTTATGAAAATCGTTGGAGCCGTTTCCGAGATTCCGATTATATACATATACAAGAATTACTCGTTTAATAGTATAGGATGATGTGTCTTACCTGGATTGAAGAGCACCTCCCGCCCTCCCTCAATTGCATGCACTAACTCCGTCACCACTAATCCCAGCACCACTACTTTTTTATTATAATGGATTCCTGCAAAGTAACGCCTGATTCTATCAATTATTGGTTCCTATTCTTGATAACATATTATAATACCATGGACATTGTAATATTGATACTTTGGAACTGACTCCATATACATAGAGGTTCTAGACTCAACACAAGTTTTTTTATAAATGTTCATAGATATCTCGGAAATTGTTGGCCATTCAAACAATTCTTTATTCTATTAAATAAGCCTTAAGGGGTAATATACCACAAGGGTGGTAACACTTCAATTTGAAAAAATCTGCCCCAAATGATGGAAAAGTAGGGGATGATTTTTTTTACAAGCGATCCACCTTGATTTCGCACAGGTTGCTGGACTCTCCATCTAGAAACCCACTTACACATACAAATATCATCATCATCACAGCCCTTCATAGGTTTACTGCGGAACATAAATCTACCGTAAGGAATGCCACAAAGCACGTGCCTGAGCCACCTGCATCCATCGACTTTCTGTATATCTTACCAGGACGTCACTCCATCTATTAGGGGTCGGGTCGTCGTACAACAACGGTTGTCGATTCTTCGAGCTATATGGCCGACCAATTATAACTTCAGCTTACTAATCCGATGAGTTATGTCGTTGACTATTTCTACTGCGGATATCCTAATTTCTAAATTTATGTCGCATCGAAACTTCAAGCAAACCTCTCCATAAGTCGCTGAGCGACCTTGAGCTTCCTCATACGGCCAGCAGTAAAGGACCACGTTTCAGATTCATAACAATATGTACATCTACTCTTTATTAACTGCATCTGTTTTATCTAAATTCTGTAAAGTCTCAGCAGTCTGACAAGCATGTTGTCAATATAGTTATAATAAAATGTTAAGGTACATACGTAAAATAACATGTTACATCTTAAATGCAGTGAGTTTCCTAATAAATAAAATAAAAATAAAACAATTGTCACCCCTAGTTGTAATCACCCGCACTAGTTATACAACCTTGTTTTGAAGTTTTCGCATAGTATAAGATATATCATAGCACCTGTCTAAGCCACTCGACTTGTGTAGTCGTGGGGTAAAGCACGGTGCTAGAGCAGAGGGACTGTCGCGCGAACCGCTGCGTGTCGCTAGCGTCGCGGTACGATACGCTGTCCTACACGCACTACAGTAACAGTACGTTAAAAATGATATCCCTGTCACTTGCAATGACAAATATACAATATTGTGTACATTTCTGTTCAAAGTAGACGAGTGGTAAAATTAAAACATTTGTACAACTGACTTCATTGTTAATAAAGTGACATCGTCAATGTAGTCGCAGTCAATTAAATACGCATTATTAAGCATAACTTAAAAATTACTGGTCAGTTGAAAAAAGTTGAAATCAAATTTATATGGGACCACACGAGACGCAACAGCTTTCAAATAAAAACGAATCATCAAAATCGGTTCGCCTAGAAAAAAGTTACAAGGTAACACACAATAAAAAAGTACAGTCGAATTGAGAACCTCCTCCTTTTTAGAATTCGGTAAAAAAAATTAAGTTTTAATGAAAATTAAAAGCCGACTCCAAAGGACTAAAACCAAACTATTATAATAATCTAACATCCTGAAATCAGGGCTCGTCTCGTCTATCACAGTCATTTGGATTAAAAGTTATAGAGACAGCATGAGACTTAAGTGTCTTAAAATTGAACAGAATTTAGTTTTTGGGCATAAGAGTATAAAAGACTTTGATGGTAAGTCCCATCATCAGAACTTTTAGTACTTTAAAGTTAGCTATACATTTTTAATTTTTTCTTAATATAGGATAAGGTTGACAAACGAGCATACAGTCCACATGATGGTAAGTGGATGCTGTGGCCCATAGACATCTACATTCGATTAAGAATCAAAATGCAGATACATTGTCACCCCTGAGGACTATGATGGAATGCCTCGATCGCAATAAAATGGGTCTCCGGTTCTCTACACTCATCATACGAAACACAGCAGCATTAAAATGCTATTTTACGCTGGTTTTCTGTGAGAGCGTGGTCCTTCCCCTGTCGAGCCGACCCGATCCATTCATGTTACAACCAAAATATAACTGCAACGTGGCTCTTCCACATAAAAAAAAAATATATATAATAATTACTTTTTTTAACGAACATTTTACTGGTTTGAATGACTAAGCAATACAATCTCACAAATAACACAATCTCAATGTCTTCTAAATAGTGACAAAATGGAATATTAAAAAAATTATATGGGACCACCACTGCGCTAAGTAAGGGCTAAGTGCTTGCTGTAAATTTTACTGTACGATAACAACCCAGGTTCGATCCCATCAATTAATGATGCCAACAGAGAATTGTTAATTGCAATGGTTACATGGGTGAAGGAAAATATTGTGAGAAAAAAAGAACAAATTGAGGATAATGTGAAGTAAGCACAGTGGACACTTCTTTGCCCTAAAATCTGTTCAGAAATGATATATTTATTTATAGAGTAAGGATATTAAACGAGTGCACAGTCCACTTGATGGTAAGTAGATGTTGTGGCCTGTAGACATCTACATTTATCCTCGATTAAGAATCAATATGCAGTTGTTTTTTACCCCTGATAACTACGATGCAATGCATCATTTCCGGTAAAAAGGGTCTCCAGTTCTCTAGTAGTATTGAAATGCTATTTTACGCTAGTATTCTGTGAGAGCGAGGTTACTTCCCAGGTTGAGTCGACCCCTTTGTGCTAAACCATAATATAGCTGCAGCGTAGTTCTACCACGTAAAGCCTGTTTTTTGTTCGGGACTTAAAACATCTGAATCAGCAGCAGCATCAGAGATGTTTACCGCCATCATGAAGATATACTTTCCTACAGCGGTAGAGACCTAGGTCTAGCCGTTGACTTTTTTAGATGTAAATATATAAAATTAACCATAATCGTTATTTACAGCCGCTGATGGACAAACACAAGTGGAGATCAAAGTGCACCAGGGTGAGCGTGAAATGGCAGCAGACAACAAACTCCTCGGACAGTTCTCCTTGGTTGGGATCCCACCAGCTCCGCGAGGAGTGCCACAGATTGAAGTGACTTTCGACATTGACGCCAACGGCATCGTACACGTGTCTGCACGCGACAAGGGAACTGGGAAAGAACAACAGAGTGAGTCATAGTGTTCTAGATAGATAGATAAGAGTAAATAGATAGATACTTCAGCATATAGTAGTCTCGATTGACTGACTAAGTCTAGTAGTAGTAAACGCGACTGAAGGTCATGTAGTTCTGGATTCAAATCCTGGCTCAGCTATAATCAATTATTGGGGTTTTCTGTCAAGAAATTCAATGTAAAATAGTATTTTGTTCTGCGTTTGATCTCTTTCTGATTATGTTAGTATACATGTGCTTGCACACACACCTTTGTGTTATAATGTTGCTCCTCACAAATGGCCTTCACTTACTTCAGAGAAGTTTGTTGAGACTGGCTGCCTTTGACTTGAATGTACTTACAAGCACTCTACGTAAACCGTTCAGCTAACCTAGCGGAATAGTGAATCAGGGTGCCAGAGGAAATGGATTGTCGCGCGAACCGTTGCGTTTTATTAACGTTTCGGAACGATACGCTGTCCTACACATTATACCTACAGCTAACATTTATTTTGATAAATTTTGAAACATTGCCCACAGCCCACCTGATGGTGAGTGGTTGCTGTAGCCTATATTCATCGACATCTATCCTCGAAGCTGGATGATTTTTTTACCATGTGGAAAAAAAATTAAATGTAACATGTGAACGAAGTGGAAGCCTATGGCATATTTTACAATTTTTAGGGTTCCGTAGTCAACTAGGAACCCTTATAGTTTCGCCATGTCTGTCTGTCCGTCCTCGCTTAATCTCTGTGACCGTTAGCACTAGAAAGTTGAAATTTGGTACCAATATGTGTATCAATCACGCCGACAAAGTGGTAAAATAAAAATAGGAAAAAAAATGTTTTTTTAGGGTAGCCCCCCTATATGTAAAGTGGGAAGTGATTTTTTTTAATTTCAACCCTAACGTGGGATATATTGTTGGAATAGGGGCTTACTAAAATCATTTTTGATAATGTCCATAATTTCGGAAATAATCGCTCCAAAAGTAAAAAACAATGTGTCCCCCCCCCCCCTCTAACTTGAACCATAAGTTTAGAAAAATATGAAAAAATCTAAAAAGTAGAACTTTATAAGGACTTTCTAGGAAAATCATTTTGAACTTGGATAGAAACAACAGTACCCACTACCGGGAGCAGTTGCAGGAGCGCGGAGCGCTGCTGGAGCGCGAACATAATGGATACCCACCTTTAAACTCATAAGTGGGAACACTTATTGTGACGGACGGGAAACTACGGAACCCTACACTGAGCGTGGCCCGACACGCTCTTGGCCGCTTTTTTCTTTTACAATTACATTAACATATTATGAAATTGATCTATCAATAAATACTACCTACCAATTTAAACTAATCTTTCGGTACCAAAATTAAAAACTATCAAAATTAAAATAATATGCACCCAATTAGTAGTATTTATTGATAGATCAGTTTCATATGATAATGTGAAAGATAAAAAATATAAAATATTAGTGCCATAGGCTTCTATTCCATTCATCAGTTACATGCTATTTTTTTCCAGATGGTAAAAAAGATCACCCAGTATAAAGACATAATTCACTTTCTCTACATGACAAAAATGTGTTATACGTTTGGGCTACATGACTGCAGTGTTGTGAAGTTTAATTTCCTATCTTATCCTGTAAGTGAAAACAATAGAAATATTTGCCATTTATGTATTTATTCCCAACAGTTGTTATCCAGTCATCAGGCGGTCTATCCAAGGACGAGATCGAGAACATGGTAAAGGCGGCCGAGCAGTTTGCAGCGGCAGACAAGCAGAGAAGAGAACGAGTGGAGGTTGCCAACCAGGCTGAAGGCGTGCTGCACGATACTGAGACAAAGATGGACGAGTACAAAGCACAATTACCACAAGATGAGGTACGTTTTATGATTTCCAATATACTTCGAAACCATCTTAGTCCTCAGGGGTGACAATGTATCTGCATTTTGATTCCTAATCGAGGATAGATGTAAATGTCTATGGGACACTGTATCCACTTACCAGGAGATGGACTGTGTGCTCGGTTGTCACCCTTATTCTATAGGAGAATGGGAAATGTTGAATGAAGCAAATTTTTATGAATGACCTCTAAATGCGTTTGAAGTACAATAAACAAGAAATATAAATATTTAGTCCCATGTTGTTCTTCGTGCCGTGGTAATGAGCCGTGGTAGCTCAGATGGTTAACGCTCGCTGTAAATATAACATAAGAACGCGAGTAACCTGGGTTCGATCCCCACCGGCACGAATGAAATTGTTAATTGCAATTTTAAGAGCTGATTTATCACGTGCTCGGCGGTGAAGGAAAACATCGTGAGGAAACCTGCATGTCTGAGGAATAAGAAAAAAAATATTCCGAAGACATGTTAAGTTCGTCAACACGCATTAGGGCAACGCGGCGGACACTTCCTTGCCCTAAAACACTCTCAGAAATGAGCGGAGGCCTGTGCCAAGCATAGGGACATATATAGGCTGTTACTTTACTTTCACTTTTATTTTATGTTGTTCTGGGACTTCCAAGAAAAAATAATGTGCCAACTGTGTTACTTGCCTCGTAGAAAGCGGCTAACGAATATACTATTAATTTGAACAAAACAAATAGATGTTAGTTTTGAAACTAATAACAACAGCATGTTACCTTAAATGATTAAGAGCTACAACTTTACAATTTTGTGGGTACAGTTTATAAAAATAACTAAAACAAAAATATTTGTGACTAAGCTACCTACCAAATGTGTTTGATTGGTGATAAAAAGAGTAAGTTATATCATTTACATACATAGCGTCACACTTGTAATCCCTGAAGGAGTGGGCAGAGTCCAAGGAGCAGTGAACTGCTCAGATCTTGTTTAGCCAAAACATGGATATAACTAGAAAATTGTGAAAGAAGAGATATTTGGCTAGTCCATAATGTGCACCATCACAAACCTATTATCCTATTGGTTGCCTTTTACGACGTGTTAGGCAAATGACACACACATGGTTGGCACATTCTTTTTTATTATAAGTCTCACATAAACATGTCCCGCATACACTTGTAAGTCCCAGATCACATTGGGACGAAACATGGTGATCATTTATTGTATGAGATCGGTCACCATCTTGTATGTTAATGTTTTATATAAGAGCGAGCAAATTAGCATTACATGTAGTGGCGGTGTAATAATATCCACTACCCCGTATTATACCGTGGGTGTCGTATTATGCCGTGGGTGTCGTATTATACCGTGGGTGTCGTATTATACCGTGGGTGTCGTATTATAACGTGGGTGTCATATTATACCGTGGGTGTCATATTATATCGTGGGTGTCGTATTATACCGTGGCTGTCATATTATACCGTGGGTGTCGATATTATACCGTGGGTGTCGTAAAAGACGACAGAGGGAAACAAATCAGGAGATGCGCTGCAGCGTGTTCCTAGTAACGACAAAAAACTGCGGTTGCCAACCCGCTTGATAAGCATGGCAACTATGGCAGATATCACCTCTATATGACAATCCATGGGGGAGGACCTTTGACTAGAGAAGGAAGAAAGGACATGACATTCCTACGAAAAAAAAACGTGTATACCTAAACTGAGTCTGGCACAAAAATGGCGGCTTGACGTAGTGCTGCGCACTATACTTAATATCGATAATGTGGCGCTTATTTAGAAAAAGATTCTTTCGTGTGATTCGTCTCAAACACCCGTGTGTTCTTAAATAGGTTTAATTTTAAATCAATATGACGGATTTTTGACGCTAAATTGTAGGTCCTTAATTTTTTTTACTCAACCTATCGATAGGGGTACTAAAATAAAGGAAATTAAAAGGAGATTACTGAAATATATTACAAGTTATACCTATGTTTTCAGTTCATTACGTTAAATCAGTCATTTTTTTTTTGTTTTTATAATATAATTATCTATTATTAATGGTACAATTATTTCCCGGGAATTACTAAACAAGGAATACTAATTTAAAAAAATTGTTTGTTTGTTTGTTAGACAATAAATTAGGCTCAGTCATCACACACCAATCAAACTATAATAAATGCAAAAGTTTGAATGTTTGTTTGTTCCTCAATCACGCCAAAAGTATCAGACTAGTTTGAATGTAATAATTTGCACAAATAGGTTATTATCTGAATTAACATATAGGATACTTTTTATCCCAATTTAGAAGTCCCGAGAAATAGAATAAGAAATTTCGTAATAATCGAATTCCACGAGAGAAACATATGAAAATAACACACTCACCTCACTAAAGTCGCAATGACAACTGATATAGTTGTCTTTGACTGCGACGAAACATGGCGCCAGGCCGCAACGAAAAAATTGTTGCCATATTCGGTAATGATAAAACTAATGTTGTCCTTTTTTACATACGAATATACTCATAAGCTAAAAAGAGACGCCGATATTTCATTACATTCCTACAACTAACGATCTTTAGGTCATGTCCTTTCTTTTTTCTCTAGTCAAAGGGGAGGACTATGTTCAGTAGTGGATTTTTAATAGGCCATAACAGATAACAGACGGCAAACAGTTCGTGATCGATCATTAGTTTTGCCTTACGCCCTCATCTATCATATTATTATCATAGCATAGGTACAGTACGGGACTTGATAAAACGGGAGGGTTCCCAAACTCATTACAAACTGCGGCCCGCTAATTTATTTTGCTGATGAACAATAAAAGGCAAAATGTGGTGGAGCTTTTCTGAACTTAAGTGATTACCGTCGCCCATGAACCACTGTAACTCCAGGGTAATTGCAGGTGTCTTTTGAAAAAGAGTAGGTTCATTTCTTGAAGGCTCCTAAGTTGTATCAGTTTGGAAAAATCGCTGCTGTTAGTCGATTCCACCATGAATTTGTGGAATAAAGAGAACTTCTTGTAAATCAGATGGTATGGATGATATTGTGAGTTAATGCACACATTATGCACCTTTCTAAACCATACAACTAGTATAGTTGTGTGGTAAAGCGAGGTGCTAGAGTAGTTGGACTGTCGCACGACCCGCCACGTTACTTTTGCGTTGTGGATACGATACGCTGTCCTACAGTTGGATAACTAAAGGCTGATATTTCAATCCTCAGATAAAAATTATTCAAAAAATTTGTATCTCATAGAGCCACTCTGCAGCTTTCTTATGAGTTGGCTAAACTGGGACCACATTCTCTCAAGATATAACCAGCATATGGTGAGTGTAGAGAACCGGAGACCCATTTTACTGGAAATGTGGCGGCATTCCATCTGATTCCTCAAAGATGACAATGCATCTGCACGTCTATTCTTTATCAAAGGCAGATGAAGATATCTATGGCCTGTATCCACTTTTATACGTAGATTTAACCAATTACATTCATACAGTCCACCTGATGGTAAGAGAAATCTATGGCCTATACACGACTACATTTATCTTTGAGTAGGAATCAAAATGCAAATGTGTTGTCACTCTTTAAGACTAAGATGGAATGCCTCATTTTCTGTAAAAAAGGGTCTCTGGTTCTCTACACTCATCATACAAAATAGCAGCATTAAGCAACTTTTTTACGCTGGTATCAGGCGAAGTGTGCGCTCTTTTAAATACATAAATAAATAAAATAAAAAGTATTTATTTGCCACGCAAAAATACAATGTTAAAATTTAAATAGAGAGATCATAATAAGTTTTTAGTTGTGACAAAACGGTCTGTGACTCAGTTGTAACGGGAAACCCATTACTCCTGCTATTCTGCCACAGCCTTTGCGCATAATTCATACAGTCTTAGGCAATTGATGAAACACACGTATCAACAATAAAAAATTAAAAATAAAAATAAAACAATTAATAAATTATACCTTCTAAATACAAAAAAAAAGTTGTCTAATTTGAGGGGGTATCAAAGCCACATAGAGCCAGGGACTGTCTTTGAATAAGCCACTTGCGGCATCTTTGTCGGAAGGTAGGCGGAAATAGGGTAGATCGGACTGGTGGTGGCAAATCGTTCCAAATTTTAGCAGCGGCAAATTTAAAACACCCCCTTGCTCCAGCGAGGCTAATCCTGGGTAGTGGAAGCCGATGACTATTTTCTCTGACTGAAAGCAAACTTTTTTTTCTACGGTTATTTTATCATACAGATATCTTAGAGACTTTGCGTGATGCAGAGTGTGCAGAAAGCATGCATATTTTAATTTAGTACTATTGCACATATTTAAAATGCCATTACTGACTAAATAAGGTGAAATTCTATCCCTTTTCGGTATATTAAAACAAAAACGCATACATGCGTTCTGCACTCTCTGCACATTCTTCACAGTTTTTTAAAATATTTTTAATATTGTCACACTTATACTATAAGAGAAAAGGTTACTGTAACATGATTCAAGAAGATGAATTGTTTTACTTTTATGTTCAGTTAGGTTACAGTTTATTTAATAAATAACATTTATCTGATGATTAAATAATCGGCCATCGGACTGAGACCAATTGAAAAGATGATTGATGATTATGACCCTTTATGTATAATATATATCTTTCAAATCCTCAGTGCGACAAACTACGCGAAGAAATTGCCAAACTACGTGATCTGCTTGCCAAGAAGGACTCTGTTGACCCCGAGGAACTGCGCACTGCCACCGGACAACTTCAGCAAGCGAGCTTGAAGCTATTCGAGCAGGCGTATAAGAAGGTTAGTGTCTTAAAGTCAACGTCCAATTTTATTAAAAACCAGCTGGTACCTGGCGCATTGGTGCCGCAAAAGAAATAATTTTGGAAATATCATTTTAAATTTGGAAGGGGATATATTGTTTAATTAGTAATGATAACATATTCATTGCAATTGAATGATATATGACTCAAAAACATTTGACGGTATAATACGCGCGCCACCTAGGTACTATGGCTATAACTTTCGAGTTGCAAGTCAGCAATAAGTTGACAAAGTGTTGGTGCAATCTCATCTCTCATCAGCGCATAAAATACAAACATAAATTTTTATATATTAGCTTAAATAGCCTTTATGAAAAACAAGAAAGCTACGCCATGGCTCCAACATTATCTGGGAGACTGAGAAAAGAAGTGGCAAGAAATTAGAAAGCAGAGTATCTATCTTCCACAGTTACATGCAAAACGGCGCGATATTTATAAGTAAACTTATTATAAATACTTATACCCAAAAAATTATTATAACTGTATAATATTTGAATATATTATAAATAAAATTAAAATGTCCGTCTGTAGTATCGAGATGTTGAATTAACTGTTTGCGTGCCACCAAGACATAAATAAACCATTTATAAATTTCTGTCTATCTATTTGGGCTTATCCTTATTGTAATATATTAATTGTAAAATAAAACGGCATGAAATCTGTAAAAGTAGTTGTAATCAATGTATAGTGTTCGCGTAAATATAAGAAATCATTACGTAATGAAACTTCAGAAATAGAGGGCAATATCAGGAGTGATCTGGGCTATAATATACAAAAGGCTAAAATGTTAAAAAAAATTATTATCTTCAATCTAAATAATACCACATTTTATATGTGGTAGAGCCACGTTGCAGCTATATTATTGTTGTAGCATGAATAGGTTGACTCGACCAGGGACGGACCACAAGCTCTCACAGGATACCACTGTAAATTAGCAGCTTAATATTGCTG
This sequence comes from Parnassius smintheus behrii, assembly GCA_036936625.1. Taxonomy (NCBI): domain Eukaryota; kingdom Metazoa; phylum Arthropoda; class Insecta; order Lepidoptera; family Papilionidae; genus Parnassius; species Parnassius smintheus. The sequence continues at coordinate 21,762,445 of JAUPFT010000027.1, forward strand.
TGTTTCGTATGGTGAGTGTAAAAATCCGGAGACTCTTTTTTCTGAAAATGAGGCAATTCCATCTTAGTTCTCAGGGGTGACAATGTATCTGTATTTTGATTATTAACTGAAGATATAAGTGGTAGAGCCATGCTGCAGTTATATTAGTAGTATAGTTGTAGCACGAATGGGTCGGCTCGACCGGGGAAGAACCACGCTCTCACAGAATACCAGCCTAAAATAGTAGCTTTAATACTGCTGTGTTTCGTATGGTAAGTGAGGAGATTCGGACACCTTATTTTTACTGGAAACGAGGCATTCCATCTTAGTCCTCACGGGTGACAACGCATCTGCATTTTGATTCGTAATCGAGTATAGATGTAGATGTCTATGGGCCACAGCAACAACTTACCATCAGAGGGACTTTGTACTCGTTTGTAACCCTATCCTATTAAAAAAAAGATGAAAGAAATATAGATGTTTATGGGCCACAGTATGCATTCACCATCCGGAGGACTGTGTCTGATTGTCAACTTTATTCTAATAAAAAATAAAAATATGAATTTCTTCGCAACCTTCCGCTAAACAAATACAATGATGTGTCTTACCTGGATTGAAGAGCACCTCCCGCCCTGCCTCAATTGCATGCACTAACTCCGTCACCACTAGTCCCAGCACCACTACTCCCATGAGGCTGACCGCTAAGTACCGCCGCCGAGACCGCCGTAGAGTCTACATCACCTGAAGATGCCTCGTGTAGCGGCGAAACACGTGTATTATCGTCGATGGTGTGTCTTGCCTGGAATAGTGGTGCCGGGAGTAGTGGTGCTGGGACTAGTGGTGACGGGGTTAGTGCATGCAATTGAGGGAGGGCGGGAGGTGCTCTTCAATCCAGGTAAGACACATCATTGTATTTGTTTAGCGGAAGGGAAGGTTGCGAAGAAATTTATATTTTTATTTTTTATTATAATGGATTACCGCAAAGTAACGCCTGATTCTATCAACTTTATTCTATAAAAAAAATGAAGTTAATGCACATTTTTGAGCCAGCTCACGCTATCCCATGGTACGGTTGGTCAAGCAATTGTGCAATATAAATTGAAACGAGTTATCACCCTATGTCATTATTGTGACGTGGGACGATTTACGTTTTGAACAGTGATATTAATTTTAATATAGCTGCAGTGTGGCTCTACCATGTATAAAATTATTAAGTAAGTATTAATCTCTGAACTCTTCCAACAGATGGCAGCTGAACGTGAAGGTCAACAACAGCAGCAAACTGAGCAGCCGCAAGAAGAAAAGAAAGAAGAGAAAAAGAACTAAATGTTGATCCTCGCTACAGAGAAGACAATTTAGTTATGTTATACTAAACTGTAAATATATATATGTTTTGTATTGTGCGGTTGTGACGTGTCTAAACAAAATGTGCACTATATCTACACATAAATGAATTGTATGGTGTGTGTTTTGATTACAGCCAATTTAACTTTCAACAGCTTTTATTACCTAGTGAAGTATGTAACAGTGACAGTGAAAATGAACCCATCGCAAATAATGACCCTTGTTTTTTGAATGTGTTTTTGAAGAATATGAAATATTTTCTGCCTATTTACAAATACATTAAATCTACATTAGAAAATCTATAAAAATGAAGATCTCGAATGAGATGAAGACATGGCTTAAAGGACATGCATCTCTTGAACAATAGGTAATAGTTAATACCAGCTTCGCAGAAGTGATTTCTGGATCTCGACAACAGCACCACTTACCAAATCCCATTGAAATCTAAACCATCCAGGGACTCAAATGCACACATACATTTTCATGTAAAGCAGTTGAGCCATTTTCAAGTTTTAGCGATATTTAACAAGATTTCTATGACTTAAAATTAGACATGTCACAACCGTAGAACTCAACATATAGAAACAGTGCAATTACTTTTAAATTTACACCAAATGTTAAACAATGCATTCACCGAAGAAGACTGCAGTCTTCTTAATTATTACCTAAGTTTCAGTTAAAAATGAAAAGGTGTCAAGGATATATCTTGATTATTTTGATTTTGAAACAAAGAAGTTTATTGAAAAGAAGGTAGGTATATTAAGGCCGTTTGTAAAATAGGTGATTGAGAATTACCAGGCTGATCCATAAGATTTACAATAAGTATTTTCTATATATAATTACAATTTTGATTTATTAATATTTATTTCATGTATGTTTAAACAGAACACATTTAATGACGCCATCTATTGTACTATTTCGGAACTAGGTGTTTGATATTGGTTACAGATTGTTTAGTACACACAGATGTAATTAGGTCCTTGAAGGCTGGTGTAATGTATGGAATGGTATATCGTAGATTGTTGTTCTAACAATACAAAATAATGTAATATATATTTTTTAAATAATAGAATGGATGCTGGCGAATTGTATCTGTGAGCGAATTTCTAGATGATTAGATTTAGAAATTGTTAGCATACAAACATTTTCCATCTTTATTGTGCATTTATGTGTTATACATTTACTTTAATATTTGTGTGTAAAGACTGGGCGGACCGAACTTTATGCCACTAAAGTCACAGTCCAACTACTGCTAACAGTTGGTCATCGAAGTCGTCCGCTAGGGTTTTGTCCTGTCACGCAAATAAATTGAAATGATTCACATGTGCGGTAAAAAACGGGTCGTCCTTATGTCAAGATAAAGAATTAAAGTTTCATCAGTTTCCACATACGCAGAAATTTGTTTAAGCATGAAATGAAATAAAATCAGTTTATTTTTTTATTACTTCCCGTTCTGACAACCCTAGCAATTTATTGTTTATGTCGGCTTTTCGGGCAACATCGAACGCGATGACTTAGGCTGTGCTAAAGTGGTCCCAATATGGTGGTCTTTACACCGAATGAATGAGACGGTCGTAGATTTTACTAGCAAATCTACAAACTTGTAAAAAATAATGATATAAGATATATCATTATTTTTTACATGTTTGTAGTTTTGCTAGTAATCACTGGTAGTCAAAAACGTGATTACACCATTAAAATAATTTTGTTTCCGAATTATCTCAACGTTCGACGGAGACAAAGCGATGTCTTTTAGACGCCTCCGTGACGCAGTAGCGTAGAGCAATAAGATGCGGCTGTGAGGGCCGCGGGTTCGAATCCCGCACGGAACAAATATTTGTATGTCCTAATATTTTTCCAAATCTTGATGTTAGTCCTAATGTAATTTATGTTTGTAAACTGCCTCCACGATACAGTACAAAATCTTAGTGGGGGTAACGTTTAAAAAAAAAACAGGCCACATCGTTATGGCGCTAACATTTCTAATACGCTAAGCGCGTCAGTCAAGTATCCAGACGACCGTGTCTTTACTTTTTAAATTAATGGTATAGTACAAATCTTTGAAACGCGCTCACAGACTCATTTTGATTGTTGTGTTCACATTTTTTTTGTTATTGCTTTGTTCAATGCATGATATGTGGAGGTTACAGTGTCTATTGGAAATGTATGTGCTTTTTATATCTGAAAAATAATTTTTAAATCACCCTTTTGTATTAAATATTGCATATTATCTTTCCACATGGTGTAGGCATTTCTTTTTTGGGTTATAAAAACACATGCATTTTTAATATTGTTGATCGTAACGTTTACGGATTTTAGGGTTAGATTTTTAAGTTTGTTCGCGTGTATGCTTGTCTGTGTGTTTGTTTGTACGGCGGGCGCGGCACATTGTATGTATGTCCGACTATTAGCTAGTAGAAATATATAATTTCGAGAATAATTTGTGTTTTATTTGGTGAGATAATATCTCATGATATTAGTTTGTTGTTTGGTTCTATAAACCGGTGAATCAAGTTACGTACACGAGAGATAATTAGGCCTCGGCATTTAATTCTCTCTCGTGTACTAAACATTAAACTACAACACAATTTAAATTCATTTAAATTAAACAAAGAAAAAATGAAGTAATGTCGACATTTGCTTGAATAAATTTATTTTTTGAAAGACTCGTCGACATTTCCGGGAGAATAATATGTGTCTGCGTCCTTAAGCAATATATCGTCACTGATTTGTAGAAACGGCGAATAAACCATTTTTCTATGATTTCCTTTTGCGTAACAGAACATTCATTTTCATTCATTGACTTATAATATTACCAGCGTAAGGACCGGGCCGACCGAACAACTAAAATGGACCGGTGCGCTGACCCTAAAATCACAGTTTAGGGCCAACGCGAATCGGTCGATAGTGGTGCGCGCGCAGGAAAGATTTGCCTGTCATAGATATGTCTAGTTGCGTGGTAAAATAATGCAAAAATTACGATACAAAGATTTAAAAAAAACATGGGATATCGTATCATCGGTAAATAACGTTATATTAATTTTGTTACAATTAAATTATATAAATGCATTTTTAAAGTTTTATTTCACGGTTTAGTTACGTTACCAAGATTAGGCCAGGGCTGGATTCAGACCCTCAAAATTATTGTACATGGAAATTAAAATTATACTATTTAAAAAAAATTATATCACGTTTCATGTTTCTTTTTTCCCATGTGCCGGGATTTTGGCGTCACGCGTCTAGTTTATCTATACGTTTCGTTTTTTGACGGTTTTATTTTTATTTCTGTTTAATTTTTGTCTAAAGAACTTAGTGTATGTTAAATTTTGAATATTTGTACCTAATATATTTTATATTCAATTAGGGTAAAACGAAAAGAGTACGTACAAAAGAAACCATATCCGCTTAATTGAATCTAAAAATCTTACTCATAAAATATTTTGAAATTCTATTTTCAAACCGATTGCTTCCGGAGCATAGAGTTTTTATCTTGGTAGGCCCTCATTAAAGTTGTATCAAGGATGCAACATAAATGCATTGATCGAGCGTCGATTGACAAGAAAGGGAACAAATTCTAATTTTATTGAAAAAAAAAGGTACAAAAATTCTCGATATCTTGGGGTTAATATCAAAATTTAAAAGGACCCAATAATATTACTAGTCGACCTTTAGGTAAAATTATGGTATTTTCGCTTTGTATTGTTACGATACTATGTACTACAAACTATGAAATAATTATATAATTAGGATAATTATGCTACGAAATCCGACCCTGATTACGTCGTGTTATGACGTTTGTATTATGACAGATGCGCTACTTTTACTTGTATGAAATAGTTATGAGTAAAATATTTACAAGGGCCTATCCTTCCTTTTGAAATCGTTGTTTTCAATCGATTTGTAGTAACAGCGAACAGAAAATAAAATAAATGTGTAACTGCGAATATCGCCTATTTGTTACGAAGAATAATCTGATATGTCATATTCGCTCTTATTACAATTTACTATTTTAATCAAACTATTTTGTTATACAAAACTGCGTATAGTATATATTCGCCCTTTCTACAAACCAGTAACGGTCCTTACGTGAACTCTACACTCTACTTTACGCTAAGGTTAAGGTTATGCCCAAAAAGTATATATAACCACTATTATTTAGTCATGACTGCTCAATATCATCTTCACAAGTCCACTGCTGAACATAGGCCTCCCCCAAGGTATGCCACAAAGCACGGTCCTGAGCCACCTGCATCCATCGACTTCCTGCATGCCTTACCAGGTCGTTACTCCGTCTAGTGGGAGGATGCCCTACACTTCGCCTGCCGGTACGTGGCTGTTACTCGAGAACATTGTGAGAACCACTCGGTGCAGTGCGCTGGCAAATATTGTACCCCTCCGCAAGTCCCCCTCCCCAAGACGCCCTCCGTCGCTCTGCACGAGTACATTCGTTTCCCAACTGTTATTCTTTAAACTGTGGTATCGCGGAGTACTTTATGTAGGTAAATAAGTACAACTAAGCTATCAAGGCTGTGAGAGCCGTGGCTCAGATAACGCTCGCTCAAAATTTCACAGCACGCGAACAACTCGGGTTCGATCCCGCCGGCACCAATGAAATTGTTAATAGCAATTTTAAGTACTGATTTATCACGTGTTCGGCGTTGAACGAAAACATCGTCGGGAAACCTGCATGTCTGAGAAATAAAAAAAAAATATTTCGCAGACATGTGATGTTCCCCAGCACGCATTAGGGCAGCGCGGCGGGCACTTCCTTGCCCTGGAACTCAGAAATGAGAGGTCTGTTCCTAGCAGTGGGACGTATATAGGCTGTAACTTTAACGTTTAAGCTATCACAGAGTACCTCTCTTAAAACTGATACAACAATCGACTAAACTGATTACAGTGTTAATCGCCCATCGCTAACTTCCGAGAAACTAAGATACTTCTTACCAGTAAAAGGGTATCTTGTACCTGTTGGTCACGTTTTACAACGATAGTGCGAGCGTAGATGGTCCTTTCCCATTTAAGCTGACCTATTCCTGCTCTAGATTTTTTCCCTTGGATTATGGACGTTTTTTTTAATAAAATAGGGGGCAAACGAGCATACGGCTCACCTGATGCTAAGTGACTACCGCCGCCCATGACCAATCGCAACACTAGAGGAATCGCAGGTGCGTTGCCGGCATTTTAGAAAGGAGTAAGCTCTTTTCTTGAAGGTCTCCAGGTCGTATCGGTCCGGAAAAATCGCCGGTGGTATTGTTACGAGCTTGAGGTTCGTGACAATAAAAATTGCCGATAAAATTACCTAAATTAACACTTTAATTCCCTTTAGACTAATTAAAGTTAAAAAGACTAATAATTAATCACACTAATTCACTTTATTTCGCTCCGAAGCGTCGCTTGTCTCGCCAAAATCAACACACTTCCCCGATCGCATCTTGCAGCGCCTATTTATATAAATTAGCACGGAAATATCCAGAATATTCAAGTAAACACGCGCAAGGTACCAAGAGGTCGGGTTTCAACTTCAAGAAGTTTAGTTCTTCGGTTCGAGACTAGATGGCGCTAGTGCCATCGACGTTGGCGCGTAACAGTATGATTCCACAGAGGTCGTACGTAGAAAAAAACTCCTAGTGAAACGTACATTGGTGAACCGCCAAGTATCTAGATGGTGTTGAATTTGGCGGCTGTGATTAATCCGAGCAATTCCTTACAGCACTCCCCGTGGTATATACGATAGAAGATACAAGGGATGCAAAATCTCTTCGCAGCGCCTGTGAATTAGCCGACCGGGGAGGACACGGTCATCGACGTATCGAGCGCTCTGCGACCAAGTAGAAGGAACTGGCACTGGGGAGTCTCGGCCCAGAGATGGAACAGTATTCCATGTGAGGCCAAACCTGAACCTTATAAAGTTGCAGACGGTGTGCCGGCTTGAAATACTATCCCGCTCTACTGAGCATGCCGAGCATTTTAGATGCCGATTTAGCTTTCTCTTCCAGGTGACCACGAAACTGCACATCGGTCGATATGTCGACGCCACGGATTCCGGTACTGGTTGAGGCAACAAGGTGAGTGCCTTGAAACTGAGGAGATACGATAAAGGGGTTCGTTTTAGTGGTAAACGCGCACACTTGTATCTTCTGGTGTTTGAACTGGACTAGATTTATATGCCCCCAATCCGAGACTGTTCAGCAAAGACTCGACTTCAGTCACAAGTGTGTTCCGGTACTCGGCGACGTTTTCCCGAGAAATATTGGCACAGCCGACGTATAGAACATCATCAGTACTGTTATTCGTATAGCAATGAATGTTACCGGTTTACAACATATCATTGATATGCAGAATAAACAGCGTCGGTGATAGCACGCAGCCTTCTGGAACACCAGCATTAATAGGCTTGTAATCGTAGCATGCGCCGTATACTTCGAACTTGATGCTCCGAGCTGCAAGAAAGCTGGTGATACCATTGCACAATTTCTCGGGAAGCCCATAGGAAATGAGCTTCACAAGAAGCTCTTTGTGCCAAACCCGATCAAAGGCCTTTGCAATGTCCAAACTAACGGCCAATGGCCGACCTCTATATGACCTCTTCCCAGTCGTGTCGGATTCCCGTATAATAGAGAATGCACCTCTTCTTGCATACATTCGTTCACTATAATCCTGTTCTGTGCTAATGGCTAGTCTCCGTAGAGTAGTGAAATATTTGATGCCGATTTACTACTTAGTTGTTCATTTTCTGCCTAAAGTAACAAACGTTTGGAATCCAATATCTGTGAATGAGTTTTGTAAAATCCTTATACTTTCTAAGCCTTAAGGCGAATCGACTGTAAACTGAAACTAAGGGCACACAGTTTCACCATCGCACATCGCAACAAAACTCGCGATGCCAGCTATACCACCTGGGTGACTGGTAGTCCAGTTTTCTTTGTTTTTCTAAACGATAAAACACAAACAACACCACCGGCGGTAAATTCTCGCCAAAACTCCTGCCATAGATTATACAGTACCTGCTTATTACCTAATACCTATATTAAACGTTCTGCTCCCATTTAAAGTGTCTGTGCTACCACAGTATCAAAACTATTAAAAATAATAAAAAGCATTTTACATACATAATTTAATTTATTATTTCAAGTTTGGATATTAATTACAACATATTCTTATGTAATGTAATTTTATATTCTTATTTATCAGTATTTTCATTAACATAAAATAATAATAATACCTTACAAAGAAAGTTAATGTTATAATAACTAAAAGAAACAAGTATTGACATACTGAAGCCATTAAAGTAAATAATTGCACTACTAGTGTTCCGTACCACAATTATAGCCCCCAGTGTATTTTTATACAGTGAAATTTGACCCACAGGTAAACAGTCTAAAATGCTAGCCCACAATAAACCTATTCCCCATTAAGAATCAAAATGAATATGCGTTGTAATAGAATTTGGTCTTTACCTATGATATTGCCGTTTTGCGGTAGTGACCATTTCAAATCAAAATAATTTTTGTTTGGCTAAGAATTCTTTGTTATAGTCAACCAAATCTAAGAAATACCTTTTGACGTTTCACATTAATCATTCAGCAATAACTTTGCACAAGCGTACTCACACGATTTAAAATAACCTTTTGCGCAAATCCGAAGAATTATGAAGTTATCTTTACAACGTGTATAGTTTTTTACCACAAGTTTAAATTTGAATCTTTCAAACAAAGCAAAATAATACAAAATGACCGGTATCAACTTTTTTTACTTGAAGTCGTTTCAACGATATGTAGATATGTACATTACCGTAGTGTTTAGATGATTAAAATTCATTGTTATGCGAATAATCGGCAAAAATATTCAAATAATCGAATCATTAACTTTTTAATGTATTATTTTTATTTGTTTAATTTAATTTTTATTTTTAAAATTCCTTAAATTACATGAATCATGAATAAAACAAGTTTTTTTTTTAAATTTGTCTACGTAAGTTTGTTTTGTCATTTCGTGACCTTACTATGCGTAATTTTGTGATTTTGTGTTTGTCTTCTTATTTTGTGATTCGGCTTTAACTTTTTGGACTGTTTCTTCTATATTCGTTGAAGCATGTGCCCATGTTACAAAAGATATTTTGGCAAAAGTGGTAAAAAAAAAAAACAAAAAATTTGTTTCTTCTATATTCGTTGAAGCATGTGCCCATCTTACAAAAGATCTTTGGGCAAGTGGTAAAAAAAACACAAAAAAATTATTATGGATGACTTTGATAGAGACATTAATTTTGACTGCATTATTGAAAAACAAATAATAATTAATCTAAACAAAGACAGCTAGTTGTACTGCAAGTGATTAAATAAATTTATTTTTAATCTAGTTTTAATCCTACATTTTTATAACTGTGCCTCTAGAAATAAGCAGTAACAACAAATACGTAGAAACTGATAAATCTTGTGTAATTTAAATTATCCGTTTTAAATTTATTCTGGTATTATTCAAACCAAAATGATTACCAAATCTAAATTATCGATTTTTTTAAGAATTGAATATTATACGTTCCCATTTTTTGATTGGCATGCATCATTTGATTGGCAATAAGTCTGACAGCTGTCAAAATGTATTTCTTAGATTTGGTTGACTAATCTCAAATTAATTTTATTTATTAAAAACATAGAATTCTTTTTTCAAAGTTAGTCATTTGTTTATCGATTAGCGTTATATTTTTATAGCATTTGAGTATTTTTCGTCATCGTGGATATGTTAAAAAATCTGGTAATTATGGAATATGAATACCATCATGGCTATAACCCCTTTTTAAATATATCAATGGCAGTAACGCGGCAAAAGCGGCACGCAACATCAACATCAACGACGTTTACGGAGTGAATACTACAAGCGAACGCTCCTCCTGTCATTAACTTGTCCGCTTCCGTTCTGGAAATTTTGACCTGAAAAATGAACCCCGATGTCGTCCGAAAACTGGTTGACAATGACGAATTAATGGCTATTGTGGAAGCTGATGATCTCAATCTACGGCTGAATTAGCAGCAGCTTTCGACATTAGCATTAAAATAATATTGGACCACTTGCGTCTAATTGGCAAGGTAAAAAAGCTTGACAAAAGGGTGCCCCACTAATTTAATGATCGCCAGCGCGAAGTAGGCGTAGAGAAGTACCTCGCACTGCTCAACAGGCACAATAACGAAGGAATTTTGAACCGCATTGTTACCTGCGACGAAATATGGATTCTATTTCACAATTGCAAGCGCTCAGCTAGTTGGTTGGATCCTGGTTCAGCACCTAAACAATGCCTTTAACGAAAACTTACCCTGTTGGACAAGTGATGGTCACTGGTTGGTGGTCTAGCGCCGGTGTGATTCATCAAAGCTTCTTACTAAACAGGATGAGCATTGCAAATGTGTACTGTGAACAACCGAACACGAGACGCTCGTACGTCTCCAACCAACTTTGGTCAATCGCTCGTCCCCGCTGCTCCTATACAACAACGCGCGACCGCATACTGCACAACAGACCATAAAATACTATAATACACAATAGAATGGCTGTCAACCTTATTTTGTACAAGGATAGGTGTCGCCGGGGGCACACATACAAGCAATTACGTTGTATTATCAGTTAATCACTACTACAAAGCCGATTCGCTGTGTTGACAGACGGATTTTAATACATATTTATTTGTAAATAGCGTGCAATTTGGCATTTTCTAAAGAATTTGCATGTGAAAACATTTTAGACTTTTGATTAATGTTCAAGATCATCATTAAGAAAATCGTTTAAATTATAATACTTATTTATTCGTAAATTGGATGCAATTTGGCATTTTCTAAATAATTTGCATGCGAAATTAGGAAACGATTGTAACGTCAAAACACAACTCGTGTTGACATTTATACGTGTGAATTGACGTGTTAGTGACATTTTAGTGGCTACACGGGCTCCGCCCACTCCCTCGTTCTATTATGTATGTATTATAGTATTCTATGCAACAGACGGTCTCCAAGTTACAAACGCTAGGGTTGAAAGCTAACTGGCATCCACCGCACTCAACAGAACTTGCAGTCCAGTCTGTAGGCGACTTCTACTTTTTTCAGAATTCGGATAACTTTTTGATGAGAAAAAAAAATCAATACTCGAGAAACAGTACAAAATGCCTTTGAAGAATTTGTTGGCTCTCGTCCGGCTGATTTCTTTAAGAACGCCATCAATAAACTGCCACTGCGTTTTCAAATATACATCTATTAAATGGGTGATTACTTTGACTAATAGAATTATAATTAAAAAAAACCGGCCAAGAGCGTGTCGGGCCACGCTCAGTGTAGGGTTCCGTAGTTTCCCGTCCGTCACAATAAGTGTTCCCACTTATGAGTTTAAAGGCAATCCGTTACGTTCGCGCTCCAGCAGCGCTCTGTGTAGAGGCGTTTCTTCCGTTATGGAACAGAACCGACACATCCTTGAGTTGCTTAGTCCCAGGATGGACATGTGCTTTTTAAGACAACAGTGTCCAGTTAGGGCTCTTGCCAGAATGCGCAATAAGGACTTTTCAACCGACATTAAAAAACCAGCCAAGAGCATGTCGGGCCACGCTCAGTGTAGAGATCCGTAGTTTCCCGTCCGTCACAATAAGTGTTCCCACTTATGAGTTTAGGTGGGTATCCAATAGGTTCGCGCTCCAGCAGCGCTCCACGCTCCTGCAACTGCTCCCGGTAGTGGGTACTGTTGTTTCCATCCAAGTTCAAAATGATTTTCCTTGAAAGACCTTATAAAGTTCTACTTTTCAGATTTTTTTCATATTTTCTAAACTTATGGTTCAAAAGTTAGAGGGGGGGGGGGGACACATTGTTTTTACTTTTGGAGCGATTATTTCCGAAATTATTGACATTATCAAAAATGATTTTAGTAAGCCCCTATTCATTTTTAAATACCTTTCCAACAATATATCACACGTTAGGGTTGAAATTAAAAAAAAAATCACTTCCCACTTTACATATAGGGGGGCTACCCTAATAAAAAATTTTTTTTCAATTTTTATTTTACCACTTTGTCGGCGTGATTGATACACATATTGGTACCAAATTTCAGCTTTCTAGTGCTAACGGTCACAGAGATTAAGCGAGGACGGACAGACGGACAGACAGACATGGCGAAACTATAAGGGTTCCTAGTTGACTACGGAACCCTAAAAACATAGAAAACAGCACCGTTACTTATTTCATAAAAATACGGCAAATTCATAGCTAAAGAAGACCTAATATAATATTCTGACTATTTTCAACGTTCAATGTAATTTTATTTTGTTTTTCTGAACGATCCTTTTGACGATATGAGGATGGTGTTTAGTTCGTACAAATGCAATTATTCATGTTGATTTTTCACAAATTAATTTTTAAAACGGATCCTATTCTTTACGGAATTAGATTGAATTAAATTGACGAGTGAGCACTCCGTCCTCCTGATGGTAAGTGTATCGCGGAAAGACGTAGATGTCTTTTTTTTATTTGATAGGGGGACAAACGAGTACACAGTCCACCTGGTGGTAAGTGGTTGCTGTGGCCCATAAACATCTGCATCTATCCTCTCTATTATATATTTTTATATTCAATCAAAATGCAGATGCGTTGTCACCAATGAGGACCAAGATGGACAGCCTCATTTCCAGTAAAAAAGGTCTCCGATCCTCTACACTCACCATATGAAACACAGCAACATTAAGCTACTATTTTACGCTGGTATTCTGTGAGAGCGTGGGCCTTCCCCGGTCTAGCCGACCCATTCGTGCTACAACTATACTACCAATATAACTGCAGCACGGCTCTACTACGTATAAAGCCCTGTGGCTCATAGACGTCTACATCTGTATAAATGGAAATGCGTTTGTCACCCCTGAGCTGGTGCTCAAGTTACAAGCGTTTTATAAAAAATGTGTACTGACTGAAATTTTTGACTCAAGAGAAACTCGGTCAAAGCCGTTGCGGCAAATATTTTTATAATAAGAAAATATGGTAAATGAGTGTAAGTACCGATTAAAAAAATATTAGTTACAGTTGGTTGTTTCAAACTCGTTTCCAGTAAAAAAGGTCTCTAGTATTCTGTTGTTTTACGCTGGTATCTATGAGAGACCAGAGTGTTGCATTTTCACTTCACCACTTAAAAAATCATCACCAACAGACATCCAGGAAACCAACATAACGAACATAAAAATTAAAGAAACATAAATACAAATAAGGTTCGTATAATGTCCTTGAAAAAATAATTCAAATCTGTCCAGTCAGGAATGAAACAGGGGAACACGAAATAATGATTTCGTCATTGGTATAATGTAGTTCTAAACTTCTTATTAGTTTGTGGGTATAATCAAGCCGAACTGTATTTGTCTCCAGGGTTGCCACCCGTACTTTATAATAAAGTATGTTGCGTTATTTTGGGAAAACGTGCTTTATATTTTATAAGACTAAAGAAGTACGTGATAAATAATATTATAAAATAATATTACGTGATTACCTTATTTTACCAATTTGACGATTTTCAAGGTTTTATTTTAATGTTTAGTAAAAAATCCAATTATAAACACGCAAAATCTTTTTCTATGTAGTAACGATTTTGTAAATATATATACAAAATTTGTGACATTTTTGCTATGCATTCCCATCATTTAAGCTTTATTTACAGTTTATTCTTTGACGAGTGTTAGGTGACGTGATGAAAGGGACAGAGATTACCTAATCTTAACTTATACTTTAAAATATTTTGTGTATAAGATAGCATGTCAAATAAACAATTTAGCTAAGAAAAGTATATATACTTTATTTACTCAAAAATAAAGTTGGCAACCCTAGCTGTCGGTTGTCTAGCTCGATCGTTCAGGGTTCTCGCTTCAGGCACAGCGCGACAACAATAGATCTGTTCATAAACCTATTTTTATTATGTATTTGCCGCCCACATTTCTTAAGGGCCAAATTTTTATAATGAAATATTCAGAATAAATTAAGTTATACTGTATATACCTGTATATACAGGCTGTTTAATTGTTCTCATTTTTGATCTTTAAATATTACAAAAATTGCATTTTATAACTGCCGAATGTCAAACGTCTACTTAAAATACTTTCTAAGAAATCCGCCGCGCACCGAGGCGATGTGATCTCGTTTATGATTCCGTTTGGTAAATTTTCGCGAAAAATTATAGAGAGCGCCATAAACTCCCAGCACTGCTCAATGCCTACGCTCGCCGGTAATTGTTAACGCCTTGCCCTGTGGATCGTCATACTTGTCATTCGAGTGACAATTGTAAACAGCGGTCACCGCACACGCGAGAATACCGAGACATATAAACGTGACGAAGAGTCCCATAAGGATAACCGAGTTGAAATACGGTCCGCAATTCACCGAATTACCGAAACTTTTCGGTGTGTTTGGCGCGACTTTATCGGGTGCTGGTTGGGGTTTAGGATTAGGATCGGTTGGAGGGAGTTTCTCTGAAGCTGCAGCCGCATCGCCTTCATCCGCCCTGATGAAGTTGGACCAATCCTCGTTGTAGTCAGAGCGTCCGCTTCGCTGAAAAGGTTGAATCTGAAAATTCAACAAGTAAAATGCTTTCTAATTGAACTGTAAACAGACGGTAAGGCTTTTTTAGGGTGGTGCCACATCAATCGATCGATGGCATCAATCGACGGTAGAATGGATTATGGTTCATAAAAGATAGATTGATCTCTGCGACAGCTGTCAGTAAAAATCACGCCTATGAAGTCCTCAATTTCTTAGTAGTACAGGCAGTACCTGTCAATGTCATACTTTATGAGCATGCACTAATTAGGTCGGCAAGCCCATAAAGTATGACATTGATATCTGTACTACTAAGAAATTCAGGACTTCATAGGCGTGATTTTTACTGACAGCTGTCGCAGAGATCAGGCTATCTTTTAATGAACCATAGTTGACGTTGATCGAGCTGCTGACGGGTATCGACTTTGTGCTAATATCCTAAGATGGCGGCTCGTATGTTTTCTGTAAAGTAGACAAAAATAAAATGATTGCCTCATTGGTCTAGTGGTCGAAAAGGCGGTTGCTAATCATGTGGACCCGGGTTCGAATCCCGGTTCAGGCCAAAAACATTAGGTTTTTTCTGTCAAGAAATTCTCAGCAGCAGCCCGGAGACGCCGTGAAGCTGCTGGTCCTGCGCCTGATTATTCTTTGGTCGTGTCGGATAACCGTCCCAAATGACTATGAGAGTGAGGGAATAGAAAGTGCACCTGTGCTTGCACGTACACTTGGGAATTATAAATCCTGTCCTGCTCAGATGGTTAGTCTCAAGACTGGCCGCCGTGACCGAAATTCAGTCCGGAGGACATTATTCTTAAAAATAAAAATATATAATAACCTGATAATGAGAGATAGTGACCGCACTGCCGTCTCGCGTATTGATCACCACCAACGGCTCGCTGCACACGTATGACCAGTCCCAGGGAGCTCCTACACCCATCTCCGAATGCCCCACCTCCTCGCCGCCTTCGAGGAGGGCCACGTTATCTAACCATATAATTTGTATTAACAGATTGCATATTATGTATTTCTCTTGTTGCTTCGTTGGTTTAGTGGTTGTACTAGTGCGACTGCTGATCATGAGGTCCTGGGTTCGAAACCCGGGTCAGGCCAAAAAATTAATTATTGAGTTTTTCTGTCAAGAAGTTCTCAGTAGCCGCCCGGAGTCAGGAAGTTGGTAGTATCTCTCCCCCGTGCCTCGGAAAGCACATAAAGTCGTTGGTCCTGCGCCTGATCTCTCTCCGATCGTGTCGGTTTACCGTTCCATCGGATTATGAGGGTGAGGGAATAGAGAGTGCACCTGTGCTTGCGCAGACACTTTGGCATTATAATTCTGTCCTGCGCCGTTGGCTAGCCTCCGTTGAGGCAGGCCGCCGTGACCGAAATTCGGTCTGGAGGACATTATATTATATTATGCATTTAAATTCCACATTACATACATAAAAATATCCAATGCCTCATATCTTTCCGTGGGTGTCGTAGGAGGCGACAGAGGGAATATGAAACAGGAGATGGGCAGCAGCATCTTCCTGATAACACAAAACTGTGGTTATCATCGCGCCTGCCAAGCGCGTCAATTAAAGAATCTCACCTATAAGCCAGCCTATGAGGGAGGCCTAAGTTCAGCAGAAGTCTTTTATGGATGGATCGATGAGACCATGATTTTATGAGCGCTTATGAGTCACCTCGACGTGTAGAACTTAGATAAGGCTCGGCTTTATGCTGCAGGACCTCTTGCTGATTTTGCTGCTTTTGAAAAATGTGAAACCTAGTTCATCACTTCATGCAATGTTCTCCAAAGGTGGGGTGGCGGCGAAAGAACCCATGTCTTCCCGTGGGCGACGTAAGAGGTGGCTATGGTAAATGTGAAAGAGATTAGCTTCCAACCTCTGTTAGACCAAACTTAAGCGTGAGAGGGTTAAGTCGGGCATAAAATTCAGTAATTGGATTTTCCTGCCAAGATATTAGCGGAAAGCACGTAAAGTTGTTAATCCTGTGCCTGATTTCTCTCCGGGCATGTCGCATTGCTGTCCTGTCGGACCAGAGAATACTGTAATACACAATAGAATGGCAGTCAATTTTATTTTGTACGAGGATTGGCGTCGCCAAACCCGATACTATAAGAGTGAGTACAATATAATCCTGTTCTGCTCAGATGGCTAATAACCGTTGAGACTGCCCGCCATGACCGAAACTCAATCTGGACGTCATTATTATTAGTTTACTTACCCACAGTCCAGCCATCTTTTTTGAACGAGAAATTGAACTGCAAATCAAAATCACTATAGGCGACTTTCGTGGACAGTTGCCTTTGCGTCCAGGTCTCTTCCTCTACAACCGGGATCTGACTGAACCTTGCATAACGGCTTGCAGTTGAACTGTACACACCTGAGCAAAAGATATGTCAGCACTTTGAGTTTTACGCCGTATTCATTTGAATTGCAGACAGATACGTGTAGTGGCGGTGTAAGAATATCCAATACTACATAATATTATCTGTGGGAGTCGTAAACGGCGACAGAGGGAAACAAATTAGATGTTCAGTAGCGTCTTTCCAATAACGATTAAAATTAAAAAAAAAACTGCGATAGCGAACCCGCTTGCTAAGCGTGACAACTATGGCAAATATCCCCCCCTATAAGACAATCTATGGGGGAGGTCTATGTTGACTTTAATAGGCTGTAACAGATAACGGACGGCAGACAGTTTGTGATCTGTCATCAGTTTTGCCTTACTCCCTCCTCTTTAGTCCTTAGATTTCATCTATCATATTATTATCATAGTATACAGTACGAGACTTAATAAAAACGGAGGATTCCCAAGCTCATTACAAATTGCGACCCGCTAATTTATTTTGCTGATGAATAAGAAAAAGGCGCTACACCCGCCGGGCCCGCTCTGTTACACAGATTGCGATGCGTCACACGTGACAGTCGCTATTGCGAGACATCTCATAACATTGGTCTCCTTGCGTGGTAGACCCATACTGCAGCCATATTACGGTTGTAGCACGAATGGGTCCGCTCGACCGTGGAGGGACCACGCTCTCAGAATACCAACGTAAAATAGCAGCTTAATGCCGCTGTGTTTCGGGTCGTGAGAACTGAGCATGTGTAGTGGACATTTTGTTGCCCTAAAACTCTCTTAGAAATGAGAGGAGGTCTGTGCCCAAGATTGGGATATATATAGGTTGTGGCGTTAAGATGACAAACGAGCACAAACTTTATCTGTAGTAGATGCTGTGGCCTATATACTTGTGGCGGCGCTGTCGTCGCGCCGCAAGCGAAACACACCAAAGCCTAAATCACGCTATCAAAATTCCAAATCATAAACAGTATATATAGAACATTTCCGAACTATCACACGGAGTGTTGGCCGCTCCCCGGGTAGAACACCTTGCCCGGCGGGAGATCTCCCCTTTTCCTTCTACGGCCACATTGGTGACCCCGACGTGATCTGAACACGCAACCAAAAACCTTCGGAAACTTCAAGCTTCATCATCGTCATAGAGTACCCACCCTTTCGCTCCTGAGCAGATATCGTCTGCAGTCTTCATATCCTGCAAGCCATCTAGCTTCACAAGGTTGATCGCAGCACTGGAATAATGCTTCCTGTTCCTTCAAGCTACTCTCTGCGCTATAGAGTGTTCGGCACGCCTCTGAGCCTCACTGCTCGCCTCTGCTTCACAGCACTCCCGCAGATTACTTGGCTCCTTCTCGACTCACCGCAGACTGCAAGGCAATCTCCTGGCACTTGCACATTCGTCGGCAATGAGGCTGCACTATCGACCTCCGGTCTGAGCAGGGGGGTGATGTGGCGATGCTGTCGTCGCGCCGCAAGCGAAACCACCGAAGCCTAAATCACGTCCAAATCATAAACAGTATATATAGAACATTTCCGAACTATCACACGGAGTGTTGGCCGCTCCCCAGGTAGAACACCTTGCCCGGTGGGAGATCTCCCCTTTTCCTTACACGGCAACATACTCTGCATCTGGATTAAAAATCTAAATGCAGATGCATTGTCAGTCTTGTGGACTGAGATCAAATGTATCATTACCAGTAAAAAGAGTCCCCCGTTTTTATCACCCCCTATCCCTATCAAACCCGAAGTCGACATAGCCATAATGCCATTGACTGCTCGCATGTTATTCCGTAAATTGTTTAATTTTCTTTTCATCCATGACCAAGGTACAATTTTTTTTATCAGGGTTACTCTCCGCTCTCAATTTCAACTCCGTCAGCGCTTCTTGAGTAAACTCTGGTCAGGCATCGATGGTACTGTACCACTCAGTCAATGTTCGTGGTGCAGGCAAACATGTTCCAAAAGTTTTACGTACACAGCAATAGGCTTTTGGTTAATGGTTAATATTAAGTGTTGAGGCGAAACATCTTGACTCTGGGGAATATTTAGTTCTGGGCTGTTTTCCAGTTTACGGATTTACGTATTGCAATAGCACTGCGCTGATATTTCATGGTGTTACGCTATGCGAGCGTTGGTCCTTTCACGGGCGGTCCGAGACTTAATAGTGTTGCAGCCATAAAAGGCTAATTCATTTTCAAAAGTTTATACTGGCAAGAACAATATGTTTTTTTTTAAATAATGTTATTAGAGATGTAACTGATGAAACCCCTTAACATGCATATACGTATCAAAGGAGGAAGGTTTATTATTTTTGAAGTGTAAAATTCTTTAGAATCGTTGTGGTATGAAGTTCAATGACACGAAAAAGAGACAATACGTACATGTTTAGGATTGAGATTGTGAGAGAATGAGATAGAATATAGTAAACAGTGTTTTTTTAAACTCACTTCTACCGCGCGTGAATTGCACACATGTGTGCAGTTCACGCGCGGTAGAAGTGAGTTTTTGCTTTTTAAATGGCAACACTTTTAAAGTTTTTTTTCGCAAACAAGCACTTACCAATAAAACGAAATAACGCCCCTCTACTTTCTACTATTACACCTGGATTCGGAGAAGTAACATGTCGTTTCAACGGTGCGACTCCTACCCTTTGAATCTTGATTGGATTCGTTTTGCCGGTATAAAATGCCACAACAGGGCCAGAGGCAAGTTGTTGAACAGCAGAATAAACTTCTTTGATAATTGAATCATGCCTTTTTAGTACATCAGTCCTGGTTTCATTTGGCCCGTCAACGAAATAAACATAATAATGCTTATAATTAGCATCGTACATTTTTATCTTCATATTTGTATCCTTTATATAGAAAATATTTAAATCATGTAATTGATACGTTTGCCTAAGTGTTTTGTAAGGTTCTACGACGGCTGGAAAATATTTAATTTGATTATGCATCAACGCATCTTTTAAGTGAGAGAATACTGTTCCTTTATTATCTTTCGCACTTATATCCTCTGGAGAAAATGTATTTTCGATAAATATAACAGCGATATTGCTATATTTAATAACATCTTGAATCACATCCGTGAAAAACGTAGTCGTTATTGTCGAGAATGGATTTGGTTCTATCTTCAAATGTTTCATAACGCGTTCATAATCTAATAAAAATACTGGTACAACACCATGGTCTCCTTTACAGGATCCCAGTATTAAAAAGGAAATTATTGAACAAATAAAACGCATCTTTTTATTTACGTAACTTAAAAGTATTCTATTGACTCTATAGGAAATGACAAAATAAAGAGAAAATTATAAATTATTATTTTGACAAGACTTTATTTTTTTTAAGTTTAATGAAAATGTTACACATTATTAGCTAAAAACCTCTTTCTTTTAATTAGTGATCTTTAAAAAGTCTTTTATTTATAAGTAACTTTTAAAATAATTACCTAATAAATTATTCGTAAACTTGAAGGATGTTTATTGTTGTTCTGTGGCATTATTCTTATTATTGATTTGAATTTGATATTATTGATGGCGCTAGTTGATTTGAATAAGTCAACTAGCGCCATCTAGTGTCAGGGACGAGAGCGAGGGGAGCTTTGCAGAAAATGACATCACCAATCTTTCAACCGACAGCGCCATCCGAAGAACTAAGTTTCTAGAAAATCTACACTCGAAAACTCGTCGCTTTGCGCGCATTTACTTGAATATTCCGGATGCTTCATTGCTAATTTATATAAATAGGCGCTGCAAGATGCGATCGGGGAAGTATTGGAGTTGGCGACACAAGCGAAGCTTCGGAGCGAAATAAAGTGAATTAGTGTGATTAATTATTAGTGTTTTAAGTTTTAATTTGTGTAAAGAAAATTAAAGTGTTAATTTAGGTAATTTTATCGGCAATTTTTATTGTCACGAACCTCAAGCTCGTAACATTATTTAGATTTCTGTGGGCATTATGTATATAGAATTAACATCCGAATACCTAGAAAGCTTCTAACGTTGTTGTTTAAAATATTTTAGCTAGTAATGCGAATAAGAAGTAGACGATTAATAACGTAAGGATCAAACAAAGCGTATTAAATTTTGTTTGAACTATTCTACTCGATTGTAACTTTGTTTAGCATCATAAAAAACTATTTCTTGATGTCTGCCTCAGCTAATGAAAAAGATGCTTCGTTTCCTATCAACAAGGCAGAATATGTTCTAACGTAAGTCGTAGAGCGACACGGGCCAACGAAACACCGGAGAGGAGGTTCACCAGGACTGAATTGTATATAAATTATTGCCGGCGGAAATCTGCGCACACTAAAACAATCGTCTGTCACTATGAAACTCACACATAACAAATAAAACAACAAGCTTACTTTCATACACACATAGATACATTATAAAAGTATCGCTCGGTGGCAGCGACTCCAATACGGACACGGATCAGTCGCTCGATCAACACGAAGTCGAAACAACAAGACCGTTTCCATTGTAATTTTTAAGTTTAAATGAAGTAAATAGAAATAATGTTATTAAAATTACTTATACATGAAAGGTAACGTCTTTTTTAAATTTGACGTGATCGTGATCTTATTGTAAATTTTACGTGGTAGATCTCTTTTTGCAGCAAAACACAAAACAATTCGTTATTTTTGTAGGACGTTGATCCAGCCGCGTAACTACATTGAGTCTAGTGAGCGGTGTAGCTGCAATTTGTTTTATTGTACATATGATTGGACCGCATAGCACCTTGGTGCATGTAGACGGCAAACTGGCAGGTACACTTTTGACTGAAATGAATGTTTAATGTGCTTGCTTGTAAAATGAGTGCTTATTTAGACGTCTAAACTCTGTTTTTTTTCGTTCTATCTCGTCATTCATGTCTCCAGAATTACCAGCCCTGGTTACTAGTAAATATAGCAATGCTCTCTTCTTTTCTTCAACTTTCATCCGTACCTCATCATACCACCACAATCTTTTATTTTGCCTTTCATTCGTTCTCTTACTTACACCATATGCTTCGGTGGCTGCATCCACCAAACCTTTCTTAACATTACCCCACACAGTCTTCAAGTCTAAATCATTAATACACAATTCAATCAAACCCCTAAAATTTTCCCTCAGTCTAAATTTATATTTATCTTTCACACTTTCATCTAGCAACCTTCTATTCTTATAAGCTGTAACGCAGTCGCAGTGGTAGACACAGAACGGATGTCCGATACCGCCAAGGTCTTAATAGGTGGTCTATTAATTCGACATAAGATCCGTCCCTACGTTGGACCCCCGGTAAACCCTTGCATCTACCACTGCGCTCTTCATTCTTTCGTCGACAATTATTAAATCTATCATGCTTCTATCATCTTCTTTCCCATACATACATGTGAATCTACTTATGACGGAAGAAATAGTTCATCACAAAAAGATTATTTTCCACACATATGGTGAGGAGGCCTACACTATTCTCATTTATACTTTCATCACCAAACGTTCCGAATATCCTTTCATAACCAGACCTATTCATCCCAAACCTTTCATTAAAACCTCCTAACATAATAGTATTTTCATTTCCCTTACATTTCATCAACACCATCACAGTGGGCTTTTAGACATGTCTGGGACGTAAACCCCTAGCATAAACAACTTCTTTAAGCCCACTTTCATTCATATCCTTAGCGGCATCGGGCTTACACATTCATACTCTTTCACACATTGACCCCCCACTCTTTCTGAAAGGATGATACCGACTCCCTGGTATGCCCGCTCGTTTACACCAGACCCAGTAAGCATACCGCTACATGCCATGTGAAGTGGTATCCTTTTCTTTTAGTTTTGTCTCATTTATACATAACACATCTATTTCTCTTTACGTACGTTACGTACGACTGATTATTAGTAATTAGATTTCGTAAGATTTTTTTAATTTTAATTTTAATTAATTATTTTGACGAGAAGAAATAAAGTTTTTATACATACTAATTTAATTTTTTTAAATATATATTTCTACTTAAAACAAAAAACTACGAAATGTTTTTATTTTTTATTAAAGACCATAAAATAATCGCTCTGCTGAGCACGCCAAGCTTTTTAGAGGCCAATTTGGCCTTCTCTTCCAAGTGACCACGAAACTGCACGTCACTCAATATTTACATTGATATTAATTTATTTAGGTACACAATACAGAATAACACCAAAACATGAACAATTGAAAATAATAAATACAACGTTACAATCTGGATGGTATTCCAAAACATGTGCACACAACATGATATTAAGTAACAGTAACGATTTTACAGCACAAATAATTATAACCTTACTTATAAACATACTATACTTATGAACTTATGTTGTGGAAAATTTTGAAAAATTAAATCTTTATTAAAATAATGTTCATTTACCTATACATTTAAATTTAAATTTTAAGCCTTAAATGCCTTATTTACAAAATATATCTAATACGGATTTCTTGAAATTGTTTAATTTGTTATTAAAATGTCCATATTTTTAGTATTATTAATCAATAAGTCATTATATAGCCGACACATTCTTACAAGAGGATTGTAATAGGACGTATTATTTCTATAAACTTGCAAAGCGAAAGTATTTAGGAAAGTATACCGACGATAGGGCTTAGTATTAATCTTGACAAATGAAAGGAGGGTGGGGGAATCTATAAAGGAATGAATAATTTTGAAAAGGCAAGTCATATCCTGATATTTACACCGAGTTTGTAGTGATATAATGTTAAACCTTTTCAGTTTCTCTTCATAGGAGGGCAGACTTCTATTTAAACCGTACCTATAGCAGAGGATTGATAGAAATTTCTTTTGAACACGTTCAATACGATTTACGTGGACAGCGTAGTATGGAAACCAAATAATTATGTTGTACTCTAAAATACTGCGTACTAGGGAACAGTACAAAATAAGAAAGCTTCGTGGATTTTTAAAAGTCTTTGCAGTTCTAAACATAAAGCCAAGAAGTTTTGTACTTTTAGATATCACATGATCGTAATGATCGCGGAACGTAAGCTTTTCATCAAACAGTATTCCAAGATCCTTAACTACGGATTTTATATCAAGTAGGTACCTGTCCATTTATTTTATACTCAAATGTAAGTCTGTGCTTCTTGTTACTAAATGATAAGACAAAACATTTTCTCGTATTCATATATACCAATTATGAATGGAGTCTAAATTCGACTGAAGATTGAACGAATCGCTGAGTGTATCGATAACGGAAAATATCGTAATAAAAACTAATAATATGTCGACGGCGAGGATTTCGATACTGGCTGAGGCAACAAGGTGAGTGCCTTGAAACTGAGGAGATACGACGAAGGGGTTCTTTTTCTTTCTACACGAAGACGATTTCTACGTGACGATTTCTACACTTTTATCCTTCACACCCTTGCCCCATTAAAGTGGCGCCGGCAACTCGTGGTCATTTCTTTCATTTTATGCCTCATGGTGCGAACTGGGGTAGATTTTACGTCGCTACCATACAAGGAGGAGACGAGTCTGTTCTTTCGGCTTTGTCGCTCATTTAGCAATACCCGGGGGACACGTGTAGGGTGAGCATAGGGTTATGTAGTCTTAGCCTACGGACGCAACCGACCCGATAATTCTGTTGTATTTTTTAATGATTGTTATCGCAGAACGGTTTATAAATTTACGGTAATAAAAAATGGTATATAAAATTAGTAGATTTTCCATTTAAACCGGTGTTTTCGAACTACTAGTGAAGGAATATTGCTTTTAATGGCTGGTCTTTTTTTAGTAGTTCAGTAGAATTCAGTTTTAATAAGTGGAAGGACGATTACTCAATCATTAAACCACTTATAAGTTTCGAAATATATTTCTACTTCATATCAGGAGTATTTACTTTTATTGTGTAGACGATACTGCTTAGAACTCCATCATTTAACAACCGATTTAGAAAATTCTTTTTTATTTGTTTATTTAATATAAACTTAAGCATACAGCATGTAAAAAGATAATATTAACCTACGGCCAATATAAGCTTTGGTTGCTAGTAAATCTAGCCATGCTTTTTTCTTTGCCTCAACTTCCATTCGTATCTCATCATCCCACCACAACATAAAAATAATACTATTATTTTTCCTTTTATTCATTATCTACGTTTCATTATTACATTTTATTTATATCTACGTTGGTAATAGTAAGAACTTGTGACTATTTTCTGGCAATGTTAAACATCCATAGACAAACAAATGCGTCAAACTAATCATATGATCACTTTTCACATGACCGATGGTCACTCGTCATCGCCTATTTCCTGTCGATTTATGACAATTTCTGGGCTAAAACTATACTTTTAGTCCACAAACGTCCACTAGTTTAATTAAGAAAATCGCAGGCAATGGCGTACTGCCGTTTAGTATTTCCTCTTTTGGTATTAAGTGTCGTACAAAGTTATGCATCCGAAATACCAGTATTTCTGTGGGGAGACTTGGCGAAGACATCATTGAAAT
The DNA here is from genome assembly GCA_036936625.1 of Parnassius smintheus behrii. Taxonomy (NCBI): domain Eukaryota; kingdom Metazoa; phylum Arthropoda; class Insecta; order Lepidoptera; family Papilionidae; genus Parnassius; species Parnassius smintheus. Next base: position 21,788,153 of record JAUPFT010000027.1, read on the forward strand.
CTAACCCCTTAACGTTGATCACTGCCGAAGAATTCGCGGATACCCTTGTACAGGAGTTGGAAGATGATCCTTTTACCGTGATATTCATGGAAGAAAACCTATCAGTGGAAGATTTTTCGCGTAAAAACGCCGAGGGTGAAACATACTTCCCCTATTTACACGCCAACATTGGTGATTCGTTGTATTTACCGAACGTAGAGAACGCTGTACGCGTCCTTAATAACCTAGCGGACCCTGAGAAGGTAGATCATGTTAAACTATTGGAAAATGGGCTATCGGCTGAAATCGAGCCACAAAGTGGTAAATTCTTATTCATCCATCTCAAGGATGCTCAGGAAGGTGACTCTAGAGCCGATCTACTGCGTCGCCACAACGACTTCATGGAAGACATGTTCACCAAGCTGAAGGAGCGTTACGAAGACGTTGTAGCCGTATACACAGCTCACTACCCTTCCTGGACAATTCCTGAGTCTCACATTCGTGTCCGACGTCAGGCATCTTCCAGCAACAATGATTATAAATTGGACGGTCTTCGTCTGTATGTCAAGGAGCTTGTACTATCCGAAGGGAACAAAACAACACATTTGAATAACATGGCCAGCAGTTCCACTGAGTTTAACGATACTTTGAAGACTATGACTACAGCTATGAACTTTAATGTGGACAAAATTCAGCTCAATTTTGTTGAGAACAATGGTTATTGGACATTTGGTGAGTTGCTTGTATTTGTTTTACATATGATGCCATGCCTAGTTATGCTGGGAGTAACAGTTTTAGATACCTCTCGTTCTCTTCTCTTCTCAGGTCTCGGGTTTGAGTAACATATTTGCCATGAAAGAAGTCTGTAGGCCATAGTAGTCCTGCATTTGAATAAGATTTATTGCTACTAAAGGACCCTTTTTCATAATGCCACAGTCCTTTCGTTACATTTTATTTTGCATACTTTTCATGAGACTTCCTTTTTAAAACCTGAGATTGATCATAAACTACTTTTTGTAATAATATGGTTGAAGGTAACATAAATCAAAATCACAAAATATTTTTAATGATTCTTGAAAGTATTGTATGTTATGACAAATTTTAGTAAAGTAAAGTTACAGCCTATATACGTCCCACTACTGGGCACGGGCCTCCTCTCATTTCTGAGAGGGTTTTAGGGCAAGGAAGTGTCCGCCGCGCTGCCCCATTGCATGTTGGCGAACTTCACATGTCTTGGAAATATTTTTTTTCTTATTTCTCAGACATGCAGGTTTCCTCACGATGTTTTCCTTCACCGCCGAGCACATGGTAAATCAGCACTTAAAATTGCAATTAACAATTTCATTGGTGCCGGCAGGGACCGAACCCGGTTTGCTTGCGTATTGTGAAATTTACAGCGAGCGCTAACCATCTGAGCTACCACGGCTCTTTGAGCTACCACGGCTCTATTTTAGTAAGCATAAAAAATTGAGGTTTGAGATAACTTTATTTCTCATAAGCATTTAAAGCTATTTACTTACGTGAGAAAGTTTAAACACATACAAACAAATAATAGTCTTATCCTAGGTGTACACTAATATTTCGAATCAACTAACTTATAACAAATTACTAACCCTAAATAAGGTTTAGTATTGAGCATAGGATAAAGTTATCTTTTTCATGCTAAATGTGAACTTAAGAATAAGTGCTACATATTAGCTTACAAAGTCGGAACTATTGATAAAGTAAAGTAAAGTTACAGCCTATATACATCCCACTGCTGGGCACAGGCCTCCCCTCATTTCGGAGAGGATTTCAAGGCAAGGAAGTGCCCGTCGCGCTGCCCCAATGCGTGTTGGCAAACTTCACATGTCTTCGAAAATATGTTTTTTTTCTTATTCCTCAGACATGCAGGTTTCCTCACGATGTTTTCCTTCACCGCTGAGCACGTGGTAAATCAGCACTTAAAATTGCAATTAACAATTTCATTAGTGCCGGCGGGGATCGAACCCGGGTTACTCGCGTTCTGTTATATTTACAGCGAGCGTTAACCATCTGAGCTACCACGGCTCTGCTATTGACAATAAAAGAAAATAAAAGAAGTATTGTGATTTGAATTGTTCCTTATATTCTTACTTAAGGAGGGCACTTTCAAAAATACTGGCATAGTAATCTTCTGTATATGTTATTTTATGTCAAAAATCCTAATAGCTATCATGTTAGTTCTGCCCTGGATGGAGGTATTTTCTGAATTAGTGGTAAAAAAAATTATTTTCAATAAGTATTCTGTAATAATGTAAGTTGAATAAAAAAACATTCTATTTTATTATACATTAAAAACACTAAAACTAGGAGTATGAAGTGATTTCCCTCTATCGCCTGTTACAACGCCCATGGGGTGACAGTGGAATCTCTAACATTGCCACAAAATGACTAGTGTTTGTATGGTCTAAAAATAAATATCCTGGTTCTGAACATTTGTCCATGTTCAATTTGTGTACATAATATGTACAAAACACCTCCTCATCATGATAATGCCCTTTAGAGGGAATTTTGGTTTTTGTGCCAATTCTCAACTGATACTAGCAATAAGAGCAGGACAGGATTATAGTGAGCAATTATGTGAGCAAGTATGTGTGCACTTTCTATTCTCTCTCAGTCATAGTTTCATTAAGACAGAAATGCAATGCGACCAGAAGAAGATCAGAGATAGAAGAGAAAGAGAGATCAGATGTGGGACCAACAACTGTTTGCTTCCCGAGGCACGGGGTTGAAACAGGCAATTTCCTGACTCCAAGCTGCTATTGAAAATTTCTTAACACAAAAACCCAATAACTGATTTTTGGCCTTACTTGAGACTTGAATCTGGGACTACATGTTTTTTATCTTTTTTAAAAATGTTACCCCCACACTAGAATTTTCTCCTGAATCGTGGAGGCAGTTTACAAACATAAAGGACAAACATCCAGACTCGGAACAATTATTTGTAGGCCATAAAAATACTTGTTCCATGTGGTATTCAAATCTGCGCCCCCCGCCCCCAGCCCCCCGCGCTGTCACTCATTGCTAAGCCACTGTGCCTTACGACTACTAAACCAACTAAATAGTAAAGCTTAAACTATTTTTATATGATCTACAGACCTTGTCTTGTAAAATATACAAAAGTAAAGTTACTTACAGCCCATATCATTGGATCAGACCCAGATTGCTTGTGTACTGTGAAATTTACAACAAATGCATAGCCTACTTGAGCTACTACATCTCACAATATACAAATACACTAGCTTGCCAGGCAGACGTTGTTCTGCCCTTTTCGACAACCCTTTGTCATGCACTATTAAAAATCCTTAAATTCGCAAAAAAAATTTTGGGTCACTCATGGGCAAAAAAAACTATCCTATCTCTCCAGTTGGAACAAACTGCACATAGTGTGCAAATTTGATTAAAATCAGCTTAGTAGTTTAGGAATCCATCGCGGACAAACAATGTGACATATAATTTATATATATTAAGATTAAATATACAAGAGATCATTCTTATTTGTGTGTGTGCAGAAATTATACCAACAGACACATACCATAAAAGTGGGAAATTTCTTTTTATTCTGGTTCATAATGAAGCTCTACTTGAATTTAAAACTAATAATGGCAGTGTTATATGTAAACCATGCTATGTTTAGAATTTTTAAACAATACACTTTGAATGTAGTAGTACCAGTAGTTTAAAGACCAACAGGTGAATCGCCTTTGGTGCCAGGCGACGCTGTCGCCCGCCAGGTCTTAAAACCGAAAAATCGTACAGACCAGCGAACTTAGCCGGAAATTTTGGTAAAAAGACCGGACACCCTTATTTTTTTGTCTTAGTAAAAGACATTTTTTTAAAGTAAAACAATGCTTTTTATCATTTACCGTAAAATCTTCTTAAGTTCTAACTAAATAACAACAATTGAATAAATCAGTCTTCTTTATTATTAATTATTCAATATTAATTACAATATTGATTTCTATAATTGCAATATTATGTATGAAAAATGTAAAGAAATGGTCAAATTTAAAAAGCCAACAAAAGCCGGACATCGTCTGATTTGGCCGGACCAAAAAACCTGGCTGTGTCTGGCTTTATCCAGATGTTTGTCAACGCTACGCCCGCGTAGCTACTTGCGCGCCTGTATGCTAGAGGTTGTCACAAAAATAGGAATAAAATAATTTTGGATATTTTAATACTTATTTTATTAACATTATGTACATACTAATAAGTCAAAAACATTTATTGAATAAGATTTTTAATAACATTTTTTGTAGATTATTACTACAAAAAAGATCACATTTACAAGTGTTGCACTGTCAAATATGTTCATGACACTTTTTTATAGATGTTTTCAGTTTTCGATTGTTAAATTTAATTATGTAGTGTAGTGGTAGTGGAAACATAAGCATGGCTGTCATTTGATTTCAATTTTACTTAGTTCCTCATAAAACTGTAACGGTAATTCACCATTACATTATTTATTAGGTTATTTAAAAACGACATTAAAAATTTGTTAAATAAGTAATGTAAAACATGTTCGCACCAACCGCATGCATGCACAGCAGACTTAGTGCAGTACGCGAACACACGGTCGCACCGCCCCGCGCCCCTCAACACATTCTCTGCCTGCAATATATATATATACATATATATATATATATATATATATATATATATATATATATATATATATATATATATATATATATATATATATATATATATAATCATGATTACACCCACATGTCCACTTTAGATTTCGATTATAATAGTTTAATACAGATCCCAGTAATACAGTTTAGATGTTATTTATTTTTCATTTCTTTTGGGGTTTTTTTAATAGGCCAAAAACCCAGTGAGGTCAACCCCGACCTTTAGGATGTGTGAGTATGAAATTATGTTGATATATATAAATATTTATAGCAAGGGTCGTGAGGTGAGAGTGACCTCATGAACATGTCAGTAGAAGTCTCCAATGAGGTCGGGGTTTACCTCATAGACAGGGAACATGTCAAGGCCCCCACCGTTAGTGTGTACAAGTACATTCGTTTCCCAACTGTTAGACTGTCTTTTAACTGTGGTAGTATGTAGCAGACGTCAATACAGGAGGTTTGTTAAATGTTTTAACAAAGTCATGTTTGTTTCAGAAACGGTGCTCCTCACCAGGTCTAACATGAGTGAAATGCTGTACCCGAGCCCTGAGGTGTATGCTCTGAATGGCTTCTCATATCGATGCGCGCAAAACGTTACCTTCTCTAGCATCAATGACACCCAACAGTACTCGCTTACTTTTATGGATATGAAGGTAAGCTTTTGTTGATGCAGTTTTTTTTTTCGGAGTTTCAAATTTTATTTTTAAATTTAAATATATAAATAATGATATACCCTTATTGAACCGAATTGTTCATTTGAAATTATCCCTAATTAAATGTGATTTATAAGCAACAACTACATGTACGCGCGCTCTTTTGTATGAGATTCAATTCACACCATTTTACTGACCGAGCGACCCTTACGAATGTACTAGAATGTAATTTACCTATTTGTAAAAATCAATTAGTTAAAATAATGCACGCATTCTGAATTTAAAAGATAAAAAGGATGTGATGTTTGAAATTTTTTTAAGTTAATTTTTCTTCACCATTCGCCTTTTTACTTTTTTGTAGAATAAGGACGACAAACGAGCACACAGTCCACCTGATGGTAAGTGGATGCTGTGGCCCATAGATATCTACATTTAACCTCGATTAAGAATCAAAATGCAGATGTGTTGTTACCTCTGAGAATTAAGATGGAATACCTCGATTCCAGTAAAGGGCTCTCCGGTTCTCTACACTCACCATACGAAACACAGCAGCATTATGCTGCGATTTTACGCTGGTATTCTGTGAGAGCGTGGTCCTTCCCCACTCGAGCCGATCCATTCATGCTACAACCATGATATAGCTGCAGCGTGCCTCTACCGCATATAAAACTATTTTATTGTTCTGAACCTGCTGCTGATTGCTGCAGTATTAATGGGTTGGCTGTTCTTTTTGTTATTCATATTAACATTTATCATTAACATTAACAAGCGATAGTATGTGTATTTATATGAAGTAAAGAACCTTTTTATTGGTTTTATGGATTATCTGAGAACTTCTGTTAATGTTTATAACGTGCTGTTGGGTCTATGATCAATAAAGAAAAAAAAACATTACAGCGGCCTATCAAAAGACCACTACGTAACGCAGTGTACTGTCCAATGCAAATGACGTATCATTTGACACTTTATTGTACTGGCGTGCCGCCGCCATATTGTGTCGGATATCCGGCCATAATAAAACAATTTTTAATTGTGTGTTTGCCGAATGAAGCATGCCAGAATTTGTTTCTATTTATTCAAATACAAAAAAATATAGAATAATGGATGGTATATCTATTAGGAGGATATAATGATTTTTGGATCACAAAATGACAAAATAATCGCCAAAGCTTTTCCAAATGGCGCAACTGTATGACGTCATATACTGTCCAATGTTTTGGAACGAATCACCAGTATAGCGTCGATTCATGACGTCATTTGCATTGGACAGTACACTGCGTTGTACTTCGGAACATACTCAAAATTTTCTATAGTTGCCTTCTTGCCGGTTGTGTTGGTCATTGCCGTTTTTATTATTTTGAGTAGTTAACGCCTCTTACGACGCTCAGGGCATGACATGGGATATTGGATACTCCTATGGTGCCACTACATGGGACCACTCACAGAATACCAGCGTAAAAGACCAGCATAAGGCAGTTGTGTATCACATGGTGATTGTAGAGAAGAGAGAAGGCATTCTGTCATAGTCAACATATCAATATTTTGATTCTTAATCGAGGATGGATATACAAGTATGTGTATATGAGTCACAGCATCCACTTACTGTCAGGACTGTGTGCTTGTTTGGCATCCTTCTCAACATAGTATAAAACGAAGTCGCTTCCGTCGTTTATACGCTTAGATCTTTAAAACTACACAACGGATTTTGATGCGGTTTTCATCTGTAGACAAAATGATTCAAGAAGAAGGTTTATGTAAATGCTCGTATAAGGGAGCGTTGATAAATAGAGCGGGTTTGCTGGCGGGATGTTAACTGGAGAGCATACAGTAGCAGTTAGATGAGCAATAAATAACACTTCTTGAGAATTTCTTCTCGTTTTATTTCTTGATTCCTTATTATTACATTGCCGGATTTGGAATAATTTACCACGAAAAACGCCCCTTTTTTATAAGCGGCTGTAACCAATCATATTTAAGAAAAAATCGCATACGGCATTAGTGAATCTATTGACCAATCAGAGCGCCGAGTAACCTTTTCTAAGAGAGATTCACAATTTCCTTAATAAACGTGGTAAAACATTCCTTACAATATTTATATTTATTCCTAACGATAGATACAACTTATTTCTATTATTCTAAACATAAATCATTCAATAAACCTTTATTTTACATTTATAAAAAATAAAAATAGTTTCGCGGTCGCCTCACGGTTTAGCTCCGGAGTAGGACTATATTTTTTGCCGAACATACAAGTGGCGCCGCCAAGAGGTAGGAATGTACAACACTTTTTCAGGAATTATGCTTAAGAATCTATACAATATTTTTTCATGAAATTTAAATCTTTCTCATAATGAAATAACATTATACAGCGATTAGTTGACATATTAATGTTTCTTTTGAAGTACTTTAAAGGAAAAAGAATTATATTAATCACTTATATGTTAAATAGCTCTTAAAGTTATGATAAAAGAAATCTTACTAGAAAATAAGCTTATACTTGCGTCTAATGTTCTAATCAGACCTAAATAATATTAAATAGATTCATATAAGTCACTTTAAGATAAAAATAGAAGTGTTTAATTTACTTTCCTGTTTTTTTTTCAGCACTAATCAGTCTTTACACTTAGCTTTATTTTATAAATAGGAAACAGTTAAGATTAATACCATCACCTAATTTTAAATCACTGATAAGAAATAATTATGATTAAATGCTAACACTTAGTTTTTAATTCACTGATAATAAATAATTAATATTAAATGTTCGAATTCACTTTGTCGTCGCTAACATTCTCCCCCACGGTGCGTAGCACTGCATCCTCTGGAGGCGACGACTCCGCTGGCACCAGCACGATGACACGTCGAGTTGGACGGCGAAGTATTCCGCCTGATGTCCGCACGTCCAGCACCCTGGTTCTTCCGTCTGGTCCGGGATAGGTTTTGACGATTTCACCGCGAGGCCATGAGTTTCGCGGTAATGTGGCGTCCACTATTAGCACGATGTCTCCTTCCCTTGGGTCTCTGGTTTCTTTCCCCTCGAGTTTCCTTGGCATCAGGAGAGGTAAGTATTCTTTAATCCACCTTTTCCAGAAGTGGTCTGCGAGTCTCTGGGTGGTTCTCCAGCTTGCCTTTCCGATGAGCTCCGTGTCGCTGAACTCTCCCGGCGCCATAGCTCCGCATGATCTTCCCAGCAGAAAGTGGTTCGGTGTTAGGCTCTCCTCGTCTCCTGGGTCCATGCTGATCGGGGTGAGAGGTCTCGAGTTGATGATGTGTTCAACCTCAGTCATTAGCGTATGGAGTACTTCCTCGGGCGGGCTCTTCTCGTTAAGGACTACTGCTAGCGCCGTCTTGACTGTTCGTACGAGCCGCTCCCAGGCGCCTCCCATGTTCGGAGCTCCCGGGGGGATGAACTTCCACTGGATGCCCTTTTCCTGTGCGGCCTCCTCTAATTCCCTTTTTGCTCCGACGAAATTAGTTCCGTTGTCGCTATATACGGTTTTCGGAGTTCCTCTTCTGGCTGCCATTCGACGGAGTGCCATGATCATTGAGCTGGCGCTGAGAGAAGGTACCAGTTCTAAATGTACTGCTCTAGTCGTGAGGCAGGTAAATAAGGCTCCCCAGCGCTTCTCGTTTCTTCTTCCGATGGTGACTTGCATCGGCCCGAAGTAGTCTACGGCTGTGCAGGAGAACGGAAATTGATGATGCTGCAATCTTTCACTCGGCAGATCTCCCGTTGGTGGTATCTCTGGTGAACTCTTCTTTGTCTTGCACCATTGACAGCTGTGTGCGACCGCTTTTAGAGTTGCCCTTAAACCCAAGATCCAGAACCTTTGACGAATTTCGTTCATTACTGTAGCGGTGTTTCCGTGAAAGAATTTCCTGTGATAGTGTTGTATTATTAGACGAGTTATTTTTTGTTTTCCGTCTAAAATGATAGGATTCATTATTCTTCCGTTTCGGTCGTGAAATTTCATTGTTCTGCTCCTTAATTTAATTATTCCGTCGTCTCCAATGTAAACGTCGATTTTCTTAAGTCGACTCGAATTTTCTAATGGCTTTTCTGACTTCAGTTTTCTTATGTCTGATGCAAAACTATCGCTCTGGCTTATTTTTATTAATATCTCTTCGGCCTTTTTTAGGTGTTCTGTTTCTATGGGTGAGTATAGGCGCTTATTTTTACTTCCGCTGGTCGACGGGATTGAGGTTTGTGCTTCTTTCTTCTGGATTTTTTGTGGTTTCCAAGACTCATCCTTCTGGCGTGCGGCGGTGGTGGTCGCTTTACGGCTCTTCTTTAGTAGGTGTGTAAAGGCGATCACTCTGGCTGTAGTGCGCAGCAGTCGCTCCCAGCTCGAGAACCTTTCTAGGTTTAATAGGGTGTCTTCTGCTGCCATCGTTGCCAATACCTTTTGCTTGCTTTTTTCTTCTGGCATAACAATTTCTGGCTTGAAGTCGTGAAATGGCCATTCTTCTTCTGGTCGACGGAGAAATGACGGGCCTTTGAACCATCTGGCGTTGTGGTCGAATTCGGTTGGGGTTCCCCTCGTGGCGTCGTCCGCTGGATTCTCCTTGGTTGGCACCCATCTCCAGTCTTCTGGCTTGGACCTTTCTTCGATCTCGGCGAGTCGGTTGGCCACAAACGTTTTGAACTTCCTTGGTTCTGACTTTATCCATTGCAGCACTGTGCTGGAGTCGGTCCAGTAAACCTTTCTCGTTATGTCGAGCTCTGATTCCTCTTCGATTGTGGCGGCTAGTCTGCTTCCGAGTAAAGCCGCTTGTAGCTCCAGCCTCGGAATTGACACAGGTTTCGTTGGCGTTACCCTTGCTTTGCCGGCGATCATGGAGACATGGACCTTTCCTCCGGGCTCGACTATTCTCCAGTAGACTACTGCTGCATAGGCTTCTTCACTCGCATCGGAGAATGTGTGTAGCTGTCCTTTTCTGCCTTTGGGTGAGACGCACCTCGGGATCTTCAGCCTCGTTAATGTTGACACTTCTTCCAGGTATTTCATCCAGACTTCCTTTTGATGTTCGTTGATTGGTTCATCCCAGTCTATTTTCTTTCGCCAGATGTCCTGGATTAGTTTCTTTCCTTGTATTAGAACTGGTGTAGCAAAACCCATTGGATCGAAGGTGGACATTACTGCGCTTGTGACTTCTCTTTTTGTTGGAGTCCTTCTGCCGTCTTGCAGGTCCTCCGGCGTGTTGCGTAGCCCGACGTTGAAGGCTAATGTATCTTCTTTCACCAGCCATCTTAGTCCCAGAGTCTTCTCTTCCTTGGTCAGTTGTAAGGAGTTTTCTTTGTTTGCGTCTTCTACCTCTGATATTACCCCCGAGTTGTTGCTGGCCCATCCCTTCAGATGAAAGTTTGCTCTTGCGTGAATGTCTTTCACTTCTTTGGATATTTTCTTTGCTTCGGTTGTAGATGCGAAGCTCTGCAGGTAGTCGTCCATGTAGTGGTTTCTCTTAATTGCTTTCACTGCTTCAGGATGAGTGTTCTTAAATTCCTCTGCATTCTTGTTCATTACGTATATGGCTGTTGCAGGTGATGACGCTGCCCCGAAGATGATTGAGGACATTCTATACTCTTCCGGCTTGCCGGTTCTTCGGTTTCCGCGCCACAGGAACCTGAGACTGTCTCGGTCGTCTTCTCTGACTTTTACTCGAAGAAACATGTCTTGTATGTCTGCCATGACGGCTACTGGTCCCTCTCTGAAACGCAGCAGTACTCCGAATAATGATTGTAGCAAGTCCGGGCCCGAGAGCAAGGCGTCGTTGAGGCTCTTTCCTTCATATTTGGCAGCTGCGTCGAACACTATTCTTAGCTTCCTCTTGACTGGGTGTACAACAGCGAAGTGGGGTAGGTAGAATGTCCTTCCTTCGTTAGAGTTTTCTGGAGCCTTCTCTGCGTATCCTTTTTCGATTAGACTCAGAATCTGCTCCTCGTAGTGCTTTCTTGCTTCTTGATCACGATCCAATTTTTTCTCGATGCTAACCAGGCGTCGAACAGCTTGATTGTAGTTGTTGGGCAGGTGTTCATCTTCTTTTTTCCACAGGAGTCCCGTTTCATATTGACCGCTTGGCAGTTTCTTGGTAGTTTTCTCGAGGGTTTCTAGTGCTCTTCTGTCGCTGTCGTTAGATGGTGAACGATTTTGGATCCCTAGAGACTCTAATTGGAAGTGTTCTCGGACGAGGTCTTCTATGTCTTCCTTGCCAGTGGTCGCTCTGCCATAATGAGTGAAGTGTACTGTGGCAGTTGTTCCTGTTTCACATCCGTGTAACACCCACCCTAAGTTCGTGAGGGAAGCTACAGGATCTGATGGTTTGCCCTTCTTCAGCTTTCTTGTCACTATCAGTCCCCAATTGTCTTGGCCTATCAGTAGCTTGGGCCTCTCGGAGACGTAGAGGAGTTGATTTTCAATTGCCTTCAGGTGCTCACAGTTTCTCACGGTGTCCTTGTTTATGCATTGTTCAGACAGCTTCAGGTCGTCGATGGTTCTTGCTACGATAGTTCTCTTTTCTTTTCTATGAGCCCCTTTTATTTTGAACTCGATCTTCTGTGAACTATCTTTTCTTAACACCTTTCCGCCAACGGTTTCGATCGTGAGTTTTTCTTTCTTTCCTTCGACTCCGATTTTTTCAGCAATTGATGCGTCTAAGAGTGTGACCGTTGACCCTTCGTCTAGTAGTGCTAATACGCGAACTTGTCCTTTTGGGCCATAGAGGTTCACGGGGATCATCTTTAGGTAGGCCTTTTCTTCTCCTTTGGCGTTATGGATTGAGGCGACCTTTTCTTCTGAGATGTTATTGGTGTCTTTTGCTTCTTTTTCTATCGACGCCGGTGGTTTGTCAGAATGTAAGATGGTATGATGCCATCTTTTACACAGCTTGCAGACTGGTGCTTTACAGTTGATTCTTGAGTGTCTGAATCGAAGGCACTTGAAGCATATCTTTGCCTTCTTGGTCATATCCCATTTTTCATTCAGGTTGGCTTCTTTGAACCTTTTACATTCTAATGCGAAGTGTTCTTCCCCACAGAACGGACACGACTTCTTATATTTCTCTTTTGACGCTTCTTGAACCAAATGAACGGGTTTTCTTACTCCTCTTCTTTGTTCTGAGGGCGCTTCGGGCGGGGCGAAGTCTCCGCACATGTCGGCTTCTGTTTCTAGGAACGCTTCGATAAGTAATAGCTCCTGAATTTCCTCGTCTCTTCTGCTTCTGTGGTAGGCGAACCAACGGAATTTCATTGACGTCGGCATCTTGTCTACTATAACTCTTAGCGTTTCAGGTGAACTGAGATACTGTGGTTTCTTCAGGGCTTTGATTGTTTCGACTGCGTTCTTTACTTTGCTTGCAAATATGCATATGTCGCTCGGGTTTTCGCCGACTCTTGGGAGGTTCTTCATTTTTTCTAGTTCTGCTAATGCTAGTGCTCCAGGTCTTCCGAATCTTGCTTCTAGTCCCTTGATCACCTCGCGTGGGTCTTCGGCGGTGAATAGCAGGCTTTGGACGGCTTCTCTAGCTTTTCCTTGGATCGCTATTCTGAGGCGTGCTAGGTTTTGATTGCTACTGAAAGAAGCAGCCGTATCCTCGTATGATCTTTTGAAGGCTAACCATTCTTCGCAGGCCCCGTTGAAGTGAGGTAGTTCTAGGTGCTTCGGTGAAACGGTGTCACGTGATTTTTCTGATAGCTTTAGTATGACTGAAGCTAGTTCTTGGATGTCACTTTTCTTTTCTTCTGCCTCTATTGGTTTGTGGTTCTTATTAGGCATGTCTCCGGTCTGGATGAACCAGCGTTCGACTTCTCGAGTTCGCTCGAACAGCTCTTCTCCGGCACCATCTTCATCTTCTGATTCCGCGGTGAGAAGTTCTAATTCCGCTTGAGCAACTTTTGACCGCGCTTCTGCCAATTCTAGTTCCCTTAATGCCATTGTCATCTTTGCTTGCGCTTCTGCTCTCTTCCTATGCGACGAGCGAACGGAAAGCGTGTCTGGATCGCGGGTCGTCTTCTTAGGGTGAGGCTGCTGCAGAGTCTTCATTGCGACACTTCTTTCTTGAATCTGCGGCGTTGGATGACTTCCTTCTTGGTGAGGAACTGACGCTTCGACGGTGCGTGTCGGGGGGGTGGTATGGGTTACGTCCCCTGGTGTTGATTCTTTTCCGGCAATGTTTTTGTTAAGAAGTACGGGTTGTCTGTGTACGCTGCTGGGCGATGCTCTTGTAAGCGTCGATCGATCTGAAGTTGACGTGTTGGTAGTCGTCGTGTTTGTAGAATCACTCGGCGTATTCATGCTCCAATCCGTCGTACTGGTACCCGTAGTGGCGTTGCTTTCACTCGTAGTCTTCGACTGCACTGATTTTGATCTTGTATTTGAAGGCATCTTCCTAGTTTTCCTTAAACCCGATCCGGCTTCTCGAAGGACCAATGTAAATGCTCGTATAAGGGAGCGTTGATAAATAGAGCGGGTTTGCTGGCGGGATGTTAACTGGAGAGCATACAGTAGCAGTTAGATGAGCAATAAATAACACTTCTTGAGAATTTCTTCTCGTTTTATTTCTTGATTCCTTATTATTACATTGCCGGATTTGGAATAATTTACCACGAAAAACGCCCCTTTTTTATAAGCGGCTGTAACCAATCATATTTAAGAAAAAATCGCATACGGCATTAGTGAATCTATTGACCAATCAGAGCGCCGAGTAACCTTTTCTAAGAGAGATTCACAATTTCCTTAATAAACGTGGTAAAACATTCCTTACAATATTTATATTTATTCCTAACGATAGATACAACTTATTTCTATTATTCTAAACATAAATCATTCAATAAACCTTTATTTTACATTTATAAAAAATAAAAATAGTTTCGCGGTCGCCTCACGGTTTAGCTCCGGAGTAGGACTATATTTTTTGCCGAACATACAAGTGGCGCCGCCAAGAGGTAGGAATGTACAACACTTTTTCAGGAATTATGCTTAAGAATCTATACAATATTTTTTCATGAAATTTAAATCTTTCTCATAATGAAATAACATTATACAGCGATTAGTTGACATATTAATGTTTCTTTTGAAGTACTTTAAAGGAAAAAGAATTATATTAATCACTTATATGTTAAATAGCTCTTAAAGTTATGATAAAAGAAATCTTACTAGAAAATAAGCTTATACTTGCGTCTAATGTTCTAATCAGACCTAAATAATATTAAATAGATTCATATAAGTCACTTTAAGATAAAAATAGAAGTGTTTAATTTACTTTCCTGTTTTTTTTTCAGCACTAATCAGTCTTTACACTTAGCTTTATTTTATAAATAGGAAACAGTTAAGATTAATACCATCACCTAATTTTAAATCACTGATAAGAAATAATTATGATTAAATGCTAACACTTAGTTTTTAATTCACTGATAATAAATAATTAATATTAAATGTTCGAATTCACTTTGTCGTCGCTAACAGTTTATATGTATAATACATGCATATGCTGTCGAGTATATGTTTTACGAACACATCATGAGCCGTGGTAGCTCAGTGGTTAACGCTCGCTGTAAATATAACAGAACGCGAGTAACCCGGGTTCGATCCCCGCCGGCACCAATGAAATTGTTAATTGCAATTTTAAGTGCTGATTTACCACGTGCTCGGCGGTGAAGGAAAACATCGTGAGGAAACCTGCATGTCTGAGGAATAGGAAAAAAAATATTTCGAAGACATGTGAAGTTCGTCAACACGCATTAGGGCAGCGCGGCGGACACTTCCTTGCCCTAAGCCCTCTCAGAAATGAGGGGAGGCCTGAGCCCAGCTGTGGGACGTACATAGGCTGTAACTTTACTTTACTTTTTTATATGTTTACGTGGTAGAGCCATGCTACAGCTATATTATAATTGTAGCACGAATGGGTTGGCTCGACCGGGGCAGCACCACACTCTCACGAATAACAACGTAAAATAGCAGAGTAAGGCTGCTGTGTTTCTTATGGTGAGTCTTGAGAATTGGCGACCCTTTTAACTGGAATCGAAGCATTCCATCTTAGCGGTGACAACGCATTTGCATTTTGATTCTCAATTGAGGATAAATGTGGATGTCTACGAGCCACAGCATCCACTTACCGTCAGCTGGACTGCGTGCTCGTTTGTCACCCAATTGTATAAAAAAAAAGATCGAAAACTCATCCACGCAAAGCGTTTTCGAAGATTTTTCGAATTAGTACCTATTAAGGACAGTTTTAATTACCTATTAATTAGTTTAATACCATCAGCAAAAAATAAGAAAGACATTTTTAGTACAAATACAGTATCCACACACAAATTTCCGTAATTTTAAAGGAAGGCGTACGGGTGATTCATAACTTAAATAGTAAAAGTTCCTCAGAGAAAAATTTAAAGAAATAAACATTTTAACGTTGGCGTCCAATATATTTACGAAAATGTAGTATGTACATAAAAACATAAATAGCTTTGATAAGAATGAAGATGTTCATAGTTTAAACACTAGGAACAAACATAAGCTTGTACTACCGTAGTTCAGGACGTAGTTAAGGATCTTGGAATACTGTTTGATGAAAAGCTAACGTTCCGCGACCATTACGATCATGTGATATCTCCAAGTACAAAACTTCTTGGCTTTATATTTAGAATTGCAAAGACTTTTAAAAATCCACGAAGCTTTCTTATTTTGTACTGTTCCCTAGTACGCAGTATTTTAGAGTACAACTTAATTATTTGGTTTCCATACTACGCTGTCCACGTAGATCGTGTTGAACGTGTTCAAAAGAAATTTCTACCAATCCTCTGCTATAGGTACGGTTTAAATAGAAGTCTGCCCTCCTATGAAGAGAAACCGAAAAAGTTTAACATTATATCACTACATACTCCTAAATACTTTCGCTTTGCAAGTTTATAAAAATAATACGTCCTATTACAATCCTCTTGTAAGAATGTGTCGCTTATATAATGACTTATTGATTAATAATACTAAAAATATAGACATTTTTAATAACAAATTAAACAGTTCAAACAATCAAAAAATCCGTATTAGATATATTTTGTAAATAAGGCATTCAAGGCTTAAAATTTAAATGTATAGGTAAATGAACATTATTTTAATAAAGATTTAATTTTCACAACATAAGTTCATAAGTATAGTATGTTTGTAAGTAAGGTTATAATTATTTGTGCTGTAAAATCCTTACTGTTACTTAACATCGTGTTGTGTGCACGTGTTTTGGAATACCATCCAGATTGTAACTTTGTATTTATTATTTTTAATTGTTCATGTTTTGGTGTTCTAAATAAATACCAGTTATTAGACTCCACAGAATTAGTAATTCATTTATAGGGCAATGTATGTATACGCTTTACGACAAAATCTCAGAAAATGTTCACTTTGTCAAAAAACAAGTTTAAAACTTTTATTAAAAATAATTGTACAAAAATGGTTATTACCACAGAATTCGTAATAATTGTCTTATTATTACTATTTCTGTGGTTATTATAATATCAAGGAGTACATTAATGTATATACCCTTGGGAATGAGGTGATCGACACCGTGCTGATTCTATTAATTTCATATAAAATTTATTGTGGAGTGAAATATGTTTAAAAACAAATCCCGCTGGGTTTCTTACTTGTTCTTCTCAAAACAGAGGTATTTTCCGAATCAGTGGTAGATAAAGAAATAACTTCAAATAAGTATGACGTAATAATCTATATCGAGAAAAATCATTCATTAAAAGATCTATGTTCCCATTTGTGAAAACTTCTGACCTGGTTTCTGTGTGACTCGAGTCTTTCTTGTTATTACTAAAAAAGAAATTGTAACAGTTAAACCATTAATAGGAATTAAAAGTTCAACAGTTTTCTTTTTAATTTTTTTAACCGATTTAAAAAAAGAAGGAGGTTCTCACTTCTACTGTATTTTTTGTGTGTTACCTCAGAACTATTTTCTAGGTGAATCGACTTTGATTATTTTTCTTTTTATTTGAAAGCTGGTGCTTTTCACGTGGTTCGATATAAATTTGATCAAGATCCGACCAGTAGTTATTGAGTTATCCTTAATAATGCTTATTTAATCGACTTTGACTACCTACTTTGATAATGTTCGCATTTTATTTATATTGAAGTCGGATGTACAAAATTTTTAATTTTGCCACCTGTTTGGTCTTTAAATTGGACCTAAAAACGCCATTATTTATTCCATTTTTATAAGGATTGACTGGTAGAAAATGCCATACGGCAATTTAGAAATTTTATTATTAAGTCCGCGCTTTGGAACCCCCAGTTGAGTGTTGCATAGAGGATAAATAAATTAATAAATTGTTAATTTAAGCTGTTTTTCCAATTTTAAATAAATTAATTTATTGATTAAAACTACTTTTACGGATTTTATCGCGTTTAATTTTACTTTTAATTATTTTTATTTTTAATTCCCGACGTTTCGGGTGCTTTCCAGCACCCATGGTCACGGGGGACTGAGGTGACTGACGTCCCGATGTCATTGTTCAATAGCCTCACGTATCATCCTTGGTAGGAATCGGTGTTCTTTCGCGAGGATTTGTGGTCTATAAAATCTGATGTAGTGGTTGGGGCCATCTAGGATATGATTCCCGGAAGAAAGATATGTATTTATTACAAATACAGTATCACAGAAGTTTACATATCTAAGTTTAAAGAAAGGCGTGCGGGCGATTTATACCTTAAATTGTTAAGAGTTCCTCAGAGTAAAACATTACATCAACATTTTAACTTTGGCGTCCCAATATATTTATGAAAATATAGTATGTACACAAAAACATAAATAGCTTTGATAAGAATAATGATGTTCATACTTTAAACACTAGGAACAAACATAACCAGTTACTAGTCTCCACAGAATTAGTAATTCATTTATGGGGCAATGTATATGCTTTTACAACAAAATCCCAGAAAATGTTCAGTTTGTCAAAAAACAAGTTTGAAAGTTTTATTAAAAATAATTGTACCAAAATGGTTATTACCACAGAATTCGTAATAATTGTCTTATTATTACTGTTTGTGTGGTTATTATAATATCAAGGAGTACATTAATGTATATAACCGCTGGGAATGAGATGATGATACTGATTCTATTAAATTTATTATAAAGTGAATTATGTTTAAAAAAATCTAGCTGGGTTTCTAGCTGGTTTTTCTCAAAACAGAGGTATTTTCCGAACCAGTGGTAGTTAAAGAAATGACTTCCAATAAGCGTGACGTAATAATCTATATTGAGAAAAAATCATTCATTCAAAGATTTCATCACAAACTGCAGACTTCCCGGATCATATCCTAGATAGCCCCAACCATTACATCAGATTTGATAGACTACAAATCCTCGCGAAAGAACACCGATTTCTACCAAGGATGATACGTGAGGCTATTGAAATTAAAAAAAAACATCCTAATTTCAATAGAGAAAGAGGCTGGGTACTACCACCTGCTTGGGACCCTATAATCAATAAAATTAAAACTAAACCCAAGCATACCAAGCAAGACTCAGACTGCAAGACCTCAGGACATAATCATTTCATTGTGTATAGATCGGACTATTAACAGTAATTAAAAAAGCTGAAGGTACTCCGGGATTAACAATGACATCGGGACGTCAGTCACCTCAGTCCCCCGTGACCATGGGTGCTGGAAAGCACCCGAAACGCACATACATAAACATAAACACTCACGCCTGTCACCCAGAGGGGTAGGCAGAGACTACGGACTTCCATTTGGCACGATCCTGACATACCTCTTTCGCCTCCTTTACATCCATATATCTACGCATACATGCTCGTCGGTTAAGGGTACTTCTAACGTGGCCCATTTTCAAAATATCGCCAATTTGGTCGATAAACTTTTTCCTAGGGCGTCCCTTCCCGACTCGGCCGTTTACATCTGCCATATAAATTTGCTTTGTCACTCTTTCCTCATTCATTCTTTCCACATGACCAAACCACCGAAGCATTCCTTTCTTAATCCTGGTCACAACATCATCTTGCATACCACATTTATCTCTTATCACGCAATTTCTCACCCTGTCATTCAGATTCAACCCTAGCATATTCCTTAAAGACCGCATTTCTACAGCATTTATTCTACTTTCGTGCTTCTTCTGCCACACCCAGCTTTCACTACCATACATTAAAGTAGGGACTAACACAGCATTATGAATTACCATACGTGCCTGCTTTGACACATTCTGGTTCTTCATAATAGAGTGTAGTGCCCCATTCACTCTATTCCCTGCATTTACTCGTCGTTCTATATCCCTGTCATATCTACCATCCCTGCTAAATACACATCCCAAATACACAAACTCATCCACTTGCTCAATTAACTCTCCTTCTATTCTTATTTCACATACCGTTTTGCTTTCTTCTCTTTCAAAAACCATCACTTTCGTCTTACATGCGTTCACTTTCATTCCCCTTTCTTTTTTTCACCCGAAACGTCGGGAATTAAAAATAATTTAAAATGAAACGCGATAAAATCCGTAAAAGTAGTTTTAATCAATGTGTAGTGTTCGCGTAAATATAAGAAGTCATTAAATTAATTTATTCAAATATAAATAATACTATTAAAAGAGTATATGGGGAATCTAAGACCCCCATTTTGTTATTGTACCGTGACTGTAAGAGGCGACAAAGAAATTGAATAAGATAGGAAACCTATGGGGTAACGTATGTTGAGCACAGCTTTTAACGGGCTGTGATGAATGAAAAAAAATATTATTAATATGTTGTAATGAAAAAATGATGAATTAATGAATTAATCATCATCATAACTTGATTTGACGCGATGATATCCTTTGAAAATTGTAGAACGAATTTTGAACTTCGAGATCAAAGTCCAGTGATTCAACTTTTATTGCACTAGTCGAAGAGGGCTAAAGGGAAGACATGTGGAAGCGAAAACTAAAAAGATTCCAAAGTAAAGGGTCGAGAAATTCGTGAGATTTGAAATGGTCGGGAATACTCGGCGGCAGACTGGCTGCCGCCGTCGTCGTTACGCGCGATCGATCTTCGACACGGACTCGTTTCGTTCAACTGTACTAGGGTGTCCATAATTTTCACCTTTCCTTTCCTAGTCTTTTACTACCTATATAAAACACTAGTGTAAAGCTACAACCAAATTATGGAGTAGTCTGTATTTCATATGTCCTCAAAATATAATTGTAACAATATTATAGCAGCAGCGTGGCTTTACAAGTATATTACGTGGTAGAGCCACGCTGCTGCTACATTATGGTTGTAGCACGAATGGGTCGGCTCGACTGGGAAAGGACCACGCTCTCGCAGAATACCAGCGTAAATAGCAGCTTAAGACGACACATCGAAAACGCTATCGCCGTACTGATCCGAATGAATACATAATTTCTATAAAAACTTGAAGAAACGCAGTCATAAGGTCTAAAATTGCGTAGCGCCCGCGACGATTAAAAGCGCTTAGAAATTGTCAGAATCTTAAAATATTTTTTAAAAAATTATTGATTTAAGTTATCAAAATAATGAGCAAGTAAATTATGAATATTGATGTTATGAATATATTTGAGTGATTCCCAAGCATATAGATCAAATGATTTCGTTGTAATTTCAACTATAGTGATTTTTAGAGGTGTTTTCGCAAATAATTATGATCGAGTCAAAATTATACAATCGTGTTTTTGAGCAATCAAATTCAAGATAAAGACATGCATTTACCTATATCAAAATCCCACTTTCGTTAGTGGTGTCATAGTCCGATACTATTCGATGAAAGGAGGTGCATTTTTTCACCGTGTCGCCTTAATACTGCTGTGTTTTGTATGGTGATTGTAGAGAACCGTAGACCCTTTTTTTACTGGAAACGAACATTACATCTTAGTCCTCAGAGGTGCGTTTTGTTTCTACATTAATCGAGGATAAATGTAGATGTCTATAGGCCACAGCATCCACTTAGCATCAGGTGGGCTGTGTGCTTGTACGTCACCACTATTCTATAGAAATAAAATAGAGTAACATCTCTCACACCAACGGAGTTGCTCACTATGTTTTTTTTTCACCGCCGAGCACGTGGCAAACCAATTTAAAATTGCAATTGTCAATTTCAATATGTGTTAGCCCCCGAGCTATCACGGTTCTTAACGCAGCTCGGGAACTAAGCTAAACATTTCATGGTGCACTTGCAATATGTGATAATAATAATATATACAATATGTAATATGGCCTGTAGGAGTCGTAACACTCGGAAAATTCTCAAAGTTATCCGGATATTAACAACACATTCCGATCCAAAAATTCATTATTGTTTTCGCACAAATATTCACTCTGATTGAGACGCCATTAAAATCTAATAAACTTAATTAAAATATTTTATGCGATCTCTTCGAGTGCCAAAACCCGGATATTATTTCTCTCAAATAAAAAACGCTTGGTCACCCTACACTTGCGCTTATTCAAAGTAACACGTCCTTAATCGAGATACAGCTTGCGTGCTTTCAAAATAGTAGGTTTTGTTTACAAACGGTTATAAGACACGTTAAGTTCATAAATTAGGGTAATTAATAATGTTTATGGGTAATGTATTTTATTACCAACTACTGGGCCCAATTGAAATTAAACCATTCTCGAAACTTAATCACACACACACGCATATATATATATATATATATATATATATATATATATATATATATATATATATATATATATATATATATATATATATATATATATATATATATATATATATATATATATAATCGTCATCAACATTACAGCCCTTCACAAGTCCACTGCTGAACATAGGCCCAAATAATGTCAAACAATGTATGTCAAAAAATGAAAAGGTATTCTGTGAGAGCGTAGTCATTCCACAGTCGAGCCGACCCATTCGTGCTACAACCATAATATAGCTGCAGCGTGGTTCGACCACGTATAAAATAGTTTCTGTCTCTTCTTTAATGCTTAAAAAAAGTAAAGTATATACGTCCCACTGCTGGGCACAGGCCTCCTCTTATTTCTGAGAGGGTTTTAGGGCAAGAAATATTCCGCCGCGCTGCCCCAATGCGTGTTGGCAAACTTCACATGTCTTCGAATTTTTTTTTTATTTCTCAGACATGAGGTTTCCTCACGATGTTTTCCTTCACCGCCGAGCACGTGGTAAATCAGCACTTAAAATTGCAATTAACAATTTCATTGGTGCCGGCGGGGATCGAACCCGGTTCGCTCGCGTATTGTGAAATTTACAGCGAGCGCTAACCATCTGAGCTACCACGGCTCTAATGCTTACCGGAAGTTTATTATTAATCATTACAACCATAGAGTAACAGCCATCATGAAAAAATACAGTTTTCGGTATTCTAAAACTAGTCAGGTTTTCGGTTTACTTTAATGCATCGTGTTATGTTATCGTTACAGGTGCAGCCGTTCTTCAAAAGCACCAACGAATCCGACTTGGTCTTCGGGGATTCATTTAACTGCGTCGGATTCTTCTCCGTGCCGATCTGGTCTGGTCTGTTCGTGGTGTTTATACTCCTCGCTATCACCTTCTACGGTATCATGATGATGTTGGACATCCGCACAATGGACCGTTTTGATGATCCTAAAGGAAAGACTATCACTATCAACACAACTGAGTAGATGCGGACGGCTCTAGTGTGACCGTGACCTTATCCCGTGTTTTTTTTTTTCAATATATACATTTTTTACTCTCAAATGTTTTATAATATGCAGTTTACAGATCGCTCACTGGTCACACTGCATCTGTCAAATTCTATAAAATGAAACCATAGAGCTCAAAATGTATAGTTATTACACTTAAAAAATGTAGAATTGCGGTTAGGATGTTTTGTCAAAAGAAAATAACGTAAAATTAATTCTGATTGTAAATGAAATTGTAATTTATTATAACCACAAAATACACCAATTAGTGTAAGTGTAATTTATATTTGCAATGTTTTGTTTCAATATCGTGCTATTTTTCACTAGTACGTAACAGATAATAAATACCTAATATTGTATAGAAAGCTTTTACTATTTAAAAAGAGGAACAATTTTATATAATCTGTATAGAAACCGACAACGTGCCTATTTTTCAAATAATAAATAGTAAGATATTAATATCGTTAAATTGAATGTGAAATCAGGATATTGATACGGACTTTTGAGCATTTCAACAATTAATAAAGGTACCACGTACTATAGCTACTATGATGATCCATTGATTTATAGATTTGGCGCCATTATCTACTTAAAAAAAAAACTGTTGTATTTTTTTATTTTTAAACAGATGAAATGCTCGAAAACACCTAATATGGTTCTTTGACTTTTCTGTCTGTAGTTTAAGAACTATAAATTCGATCGGTAGTTTTTTTGTTCCTGAAGCCTTTAAATTTGCCTCGGACCCAGTTTGCACCTTTTATAGCCCCTCCACAAGATGGTCCATCGCGATGGCCCACTATGATGCGCCAGCGTGTGAAGGGCGTAGTTGTGTCGGATGGCTTATGGCGCGTGCGATGGTCTTGGGGATGGCGACGGTGTCGGTTTTTCCGCCGCACAAAGGTAAAGGGGTAGTGGGCCAGCGATGGCGGTACGCGTCTACACGTGGCCCAATCCAGAGATTTGAGCGTTCGACAGTTGAGTGTGGACGTTCATGTTTTGTTTATTAATTAACGAATTAAAATGTCGAATATGTGGCCTCATGATGAAGTTATAAAATTTTAATCATAGAGCTACTAAAATCAGAACATATACATAATTTGTTTTTATTTATTTTGAATAATTAATTAATAATAATCTATTAAATTATTAATTATAATTATATAATTATTTGTGTTTAAAGAAAACTAAATTGACTTAGGACAATATTTAGTTCTATTGCGACGGATAGATAACATCCATCATCTTATTCTACGGTATTTCTTTTTGATAACTCTATTCTTGTGCACATAGGTATAAGAAAATAACGGTACATGTTGTATAGATATATTGCCGCAGCGGCTAATTCTTCCACGTCCGTCTTGAAAAACGTTTCGATCATAACTGAATGTCGCCATCGTGTAGTTGCGTTTCAAGCATCGCATGGCCATCTCGCTGGGCCAGCGCTGACCCATCGTGTAGAGGAGCTATTACATAAGATCGGTAGAATGCTTTGTATGAAATGGCCTTAACGATTACCGAGCAATCACAAAAGTCTGACGCTTGACGAGAGTTTGTTTACATTTTCAATAAATCAGAGCTTCAAATTAATATAATGAGTAAATATACTAGTTGTAACTATTGCGAATAATTGTTAATGAGAAATTTATACGAAATCGAGAGCCCTCCATGCTAGTGCCAACTTTTATTTCATTCCAATGTCGAATAAAAAAAACTATAGTGAACTGTTTGGAATAGTTTTAAGAGTTTCCCGTAACGTAAGTGACCTTTGCGTTAAGTCCATTACTTGAAGGTTTTAGATTTATTATGATAAAAGGTCGTCATACATAGACAATTTTTATTGCTGTTTTTGTTTTGTTTTCTCATTTAATCGTAAACTTATACATTTACCGGAACATTTTATACTTTTTATCTTTACAAATTTAAAGAAATCGAGCGATGAGACTTAGGTTAAGAAATCATACTTATCAATTATTTCCATGTAAATATTGTTCGACATTTTCGCGCTTTACTTTATTTTACTTCATTGTTATTTTTAAATGAGTATTAAAATTGTGAAATCATTTTTTTTTCTTTTATTAAAAACGTCTAACGTTCCTAATAAATGGAGCAACGGTTTATATAAACAAATTTATAGTCTGTGAATAATTAATGTATATTAAAATATTAAATAGAAATGTTGAAATAAAGCTTAACTTTTATTTCGTGTGTTTTGTTTTAGAATAATGTATAAAATAATTTCGTAAATAAATATGGATAGCAGATAACTATAGATGGCGGTATAACCATTCAGTTATGACGGGCAGTAGATATGTATGTCATTCATTCATATATCAGTGACCCGATCATTTAAGTATTGATTCCTCTTACAAACTGGGTTATTTTGGTTGATTATTCGAATGGATCATTTCTTGCTTCAGTACTCCGTGGTTTGGAGAGCCTCTCGATAACGTCGGTCATCAAACATTACTATACTCTGTTCGTGGTATACTCAATTGCTTGATCCGGAACGTTCAAAAAATGTAATAATTGTAATATTTTTTTACATTTTTTTTGTTTATCAGTCATTTATCTATTTCAATCAACATGGGTTATAGGGTAAAATTAATTCATTAAATTCAAATCTAATACTAAAATTATAAATCATTACTCATATTAATTTTTTTTTTATATAGAAGAGGGGGCAAACGAGCATGCGGCTCACCTGATGTTAAGTGACTACCGCCGCCCCTGATCAACTGCAACACCAGGGGAATTGCAGGTGCGTTGCCGGCCCTTTAAAAAGGAGTAAGCTCTTTTCTTGAAGGTCCCCAGGTCGTATCGGTCCGGAAAAATCGCCGGTGGTAAACTATTCCACAGAGAGGTTGTACGCGGAAGAAAACTCCTTTTAAAATGTACAGTGGTGGACCGCCAAGCATCCAGATGGTGTGGATGGTATCGGGACGTTTGCCGCGTAGTGCGTTCACGAAATTTGGCGGCTGGAATTAATCCGAACAATTCCTCAGAGCACTCTCCATGGTATATGCGAAAGAAAATGCAAAGAGATGCAACATCTCTTCGCAGTGCCAGTGAATCGAGCCGATCGGAAAGCACTCGGTCGTCGACGATTCGAGCCGCTCTGCGCTGGATGCGGTCAAGTGGAAGAAGCTGGTACTGTATTATATCAAATGCGTAAATATTTATAATAATATTAAAAATATAATAATAATAAAATAACATGAACCGATGTCACCGTTACATGCCATTCCCGACTTAATTATATATTAACAAAACCACCAACAAAACTTACCATAATGATGTAATAATAATAATTAATACCGTAATGAATTCGTTAAAAATACAACGAAAAAGTCTTAAATATATGTAAGTATAGTAGGATTAGTAAGCTGAAGTGGCAATGGGCCGGCCATATAGCTCGAAGAACCGATAACCGATGGGGAAGAAAGGTTCTCGAGTGGCAGCCTCGTACTGGTAGGCGTAGTGTAGGGCGACCCCCCACTAGATGGAGTGACGACCTGGTAAGATATGCAGGAAGTCGATGGATGCAGGTGGCTCAGGACCGTGCTTTGTGGCATTACTTGGGGGAGGCCTATGTTCAGCGGTGGACTTGTGAAGGGCTGTAATGATGATGATGAATGATGATATGTAAGTAAAAGTAGGTAATAAATTAAATAACATTAGTTCATATACCTGGGGTGCCTATCCGAGGCAAAGGGTACATGGACATGAACCCAGTGCCTCAAAAAAGCACACTCGGGTTTTTCACTAATTAAGTTAAGAATGCCGTTGGCGCTCCCACCAACCCTGTGCATCAGTGACGCACTGCTTTTGCGAGTATGTATTGAAAAATTGTCTACGTGGGCGTCAACAAACATACCTGATGCACTACAGTAACGTGGGAGCCCCAGCAACAATCTAAAAGCGTTATTATATTGTGTACGTAGGGTGTTATATGCCCGCCGCGTATATCTGGCCATAAGGCGCACGTATAGAGGGATTGGCAATAGGCCTTAAATAAAATAACTTTGTGAGAACCGACGGGCCAGCATATTGCAGCTGAGAGCCAGCGCCCTCCTTTTTCTTTCAATGTCTTTATCATCTTTTAAATCTTCGGTAACAACATGACCGAGGTATTTAAATTCAGTTACTCGTTTAAGTGCAACACCCCCTAAAGTTACAGGTGGTACTAAATTAGCTTTCTTCGTGCCCACCTTTAACACCATGAATTAATTCTTCGCAACATTATATTTTAGACCGTGGGCTTCTGCATAAACCTCACATATGAACAAAAGCCGTCTGAGTGCACTGACTGACGGGCTCAGAAGCACCATGTCGTCTGCGTAACTGATGTTGTTCATACAGAGTCCATTAATAGAGAAGCCAACACGTGCACTCCCGAGTCTATCAATCAGTTCATTTATATATAAATTAAAAAGCGTAAGTGAGATTAATCACCTTGTCTCACACCGCATTCTAATCTGTATACGTCCGACAGTGCACTAGACCACCTGACCTGATTATTTGATTATCGTATTAATAGCTAAAAATACTAATGTACGAGACGGGTAGACCAGCCTTTCACAATTTATCTCACAGAATGTCATATCTGACAGGTCGAAAACCTTTGAAAGATCCAGGATGGCCGCGTACACTGGCGTATTCCTTACAGTGTAATATCCCACAGTGTGCTTCGGCGACAGTATTGCACACTCAGTGGATTGATTTGATCTAAAACCAAATTGTGCATCGTAAACGTGATACTATGTGCTTTTAACTGTCTCACAAGCACACGGTCAAGTATCATAGCCGCAGTTGTCGATAGGGCCGATAGTTGCACATATCCGAAACATCTCTGGTTTTGTTTTTCAAAACCGAAACCACCGTTCTCATCAGCTTTTCCGTAAAATAAGAGTGCCTTATACATAGGGTAACCAAGAGCGCCAGCAGTCTAGGTAAGTGCGGGCCAGCGTGCTGAAAGTGCTCGATGCAAAGGCAATCGTGAATAGGTGACTTTTCTCCAGTCATGCCGTTTATCAAAACAGCGATGTCCATGGCGGTGATGCGATTGGGCACATAAGTTGATGCATCAGTCTGGTGATGAATCTCAGCATCGACTTTAATAGGTGACTGTAAAGAAGACTGAAACCGACACCGACTCTTAAAAATATTGGCTATCTTAGCCTGTTCATTCACACCCCCAACGCTCAGGTATGTTCTTTAGAATAAAACAAGTTTGTACATTGACCTCATCAGACACACCGTCCTGCATTAACCCACCCAGAGGAGCCCGTGACAGAGTATCCGCAATATATATATATAATATACTTGCCCGGTGTAAACACAACTTTGATATCTAACTCTTGCACTCTTACGTACGCTGTAAACGTATTGAAGTTAACGGTTTTTTTTTTAAATAAAGCTTCCAGTATTTTATGTTCAGTGTGTACATGTAACATCTACATGTGTTATGTAACATCTACATGTGCTATGTAACATCTGATTAACTGTATATGTACTGCCTAAACCGTTCGACAGCAAAAACTATGGCGAGCATCTCTTTCTCCATTTGAGCATACCTAGTTTGTGTATCTGTCAATGTGAGCAAAGCAAATTACACCGGTCGCTCATTCTGTACTCTGGCTCTACTGATGAATAAATTGCTAACACCGGAGCACTCACTATCTTTTCTTATAATTTATCGACAGTCTTAGAATGGTAAGCCTTCCACAAGCACTCAGGACCTTTCTTTAGTAAAGACCGCAACACATCAAGGGCAATTTCCCGCCATATTACTTTATAATATAACGTGCTTCCCGCCTATGTAGTGTAGTGGTAAGGAGAACGGACTGTGTACACTAAAAAGTGTTCGTAGAAAAGCGTTAAATAAGGGTGGCGCCACTGTAGCTAGAGGGTAAATTTTAAAGAACTTTTTATAACATTTTATTTCACAGACTTCCACCATCATTTTTTTCATAATATTTATTTTATTGATTTTTCAAAATTCACTCTCAATGTGTTTTACGGCGACTTTTTTTAGGTTATATTTACAAAACTATTTTAGACAACGTGAGTTGTTGAGGTTTTAAAGACTGCTGTTTCATCAACTCTTTTAGTCACCACAAATATTAAATTCCTCAACTCAGCCCATTTCACACCGCCAATAACTGTTAAGTTCATTTCAACCCAGTAGCTACTCCAGCGCTGTTGTGGAGAGTTTTTGAACTGTTATTTACTGCTTACAGGTGGACAATTTTTCAACTATTCTCCTTTGTGACTTGGTTCTCCTTACCTCTATACTCCATGTTCCCGCCCGTAAAAGATACACTTTAAATTTAAAAAAAAAACCAAGAAAGAACTAATTTTATTTTTAAGCCTAGGCAAAGGTAACATTGTCGTAAATCCATTTTTTTCTTATATCTATAAACTATAAACAGAAGTGTCGTATCCGGCAGCAGCGACGTTCATATCTATCCAGTCCCGCAGGCCTGCCACGTCGACGTAAACACCTGGAGTGCCATCCTCTCCGCATCCAATACCCCAAGCTACCATGCCACTTTGAATGTACCGTTCGTTTTGGAACTGAAAATAATTGACGATATTATTGTATCGGAAAAACTGTTTTCACCAGCTTTGATGGTCGCTTATGCCTCACATTTTCCTGCCTCACTTTCTATATTCTATGCTTGTCGTGTAATGTTGTTGTGACGTAAGAGATTCATTAGAGGACTATGCGGCATGTCAGAAACATTTTAAGGCTTCCTAACACACGTCAAATTTTAAGATAGGAGGGAAGCAGTGCCAAAGGTGCGAGACGTGTGATACTACTAGCTTTAATACGCCTGTGAAGCGTTTCAGCTTACAATGTGTCTCCATTAAAGGTGGAGTCGCGTATATATATATATATATATATATATATATATATATATATATATATATATATATATATATATATATATATATATATATATATATATATATAATCATCATTACAGCCCTTCACAAGTCCACTGCTGAACATAGGCCTCCCCCAGTAACGCCACAAAGCACGGTCCTGAGCCTCCTGCATCCATCGACTTCCTGCATGTCTCACCAGGTCGTCACTCCATCTAGTGTACCGGTAGGCGTAGTGTAGGGGTCGCCCTACACTACGCCTACCGGTACGAGGCTGCCACTCGAGAACCTTTCTTCCCCATCGGTTATCGGTTCTTCGAGCTATATGGCCGGCCCATTGCCACTTCAGCTAACTAATCCGTTGGGCTATGTCGGCCACTTTGGTTTTACTGTTGATATCCTCATTTCTGAGTCTATCACGCAGAGAAACTCCGAGCATAGCCCTCTCCATAGCTCGCTGAGCGACCTTGAGCGTCGTCATATGGCCAGCAGTGAAGGACCACGCCTCAGATCCGTAAGTCATCACTGGCAACACGCACTGGTTGTACACTTTAGTTTTCAGAGATTGAGGTATATCTGACGAGAAGATGTGTCGTAATTTCCCGAACGCTGCCCAGCCGAGTTGAATCCGTCGATTGACCTCTCGGTCGAAGTTAGACTTACCTAGTCGGACTATTTGTCCCAGGTAAACGTACTCGTCAACAACTTCGAGCATAGTGCTCCCAACAACTATATATATAATACCTAATAATTCCTATTTTTATGCAAGCTAAAGCAGCTGCTTTTGAAACTCTGAAAAGACTGAAAAAAAAGAAAAGAAAAGTAAAGATTTGTGGCAACAGGAGTGAACAATTTTGGGACAACCTGTATATACATAGTAGAGTAGCCTTTTAAACTTAAGTTCAAATAAATAAATAATGATATGAATAATACCGTTATTACATTTTTTGAAAATATGAATAAATAAGACTTCTACATTTATTTGAAACTATCCCAAATTGAACGTGATTCATGGGCAATAACGTATTTGCCTACCGATCGACCCATGTGAATGTGTGCGTGCGTAGCAAAATCAGTTCAAATAATATATCACACGCATCTTGAATATATATATATATATATATATATATATATATATATATATATATATATATATATATATATATATATATATATATATATATATATATATATATATATATAAGAGCAAGAGGGTTGAGGAAGAACCGACAAAGAGCGATTATTGCTGGTGGTGGTGTAGGTGGAACATCATAGGAATTTAAGTCGGTGCAAATCCAACATATCCCACCTTGCTCTCGCGATATATATGCATGTGCTCAATTCGTGTCCTCGTGTAAAAAAGGACTTTTCGAGTTTTTTTTCATTACCACCACGCTGTCGTTGAGCAGGTGGGTAGGTAAATAAAAAATTACCTCAATAGGGCACACCAGTGGTGATCCGCCATCTCCGTTGCAGGTGTCCTTGTCGCGTTCCCCTCCAGCGCAAATAAAGGTCGAGTGCAGTTTGAAGTGGCGGCCCAGGCGGGTACGACGCAGCTGCCTCTGGCAGGTCTGATGGTCTACAATTGGCAGTTCTATCTGCGGTAAGACCGAGGACTTTTTTGTTTATTCTGTTGTATACAAAACCTAGTAATATTAATATTTTTTTATAGAATAGGGTAACAAACGAGCACACAGTCCACCTGATGGTAAGTGGTTGCTGTGGCCCATGGATACATACATGTATCCTCGATTACGAATCAAAATGCATATACGTTGTCACCCATGAGGACTAAGATGAAATGCCTCGTTTCCAGCAAAAAGGATCTCCGGTTCTCTACACTCACCATACGAAACACAGCAGCATAAAGCTGCTATTTTACGCTGGTATTCTGTGAGAGCGTGGTACTTCCCCGGTCGATCCGACTTATTCGTGCTACAGCTATAGTACTAATATAACTAACTGTAGCTTGGCTCTACCACGTAGAAAAAATAATAAAACTTAAAAAGTAAAAACCAACTCCAATAAAAAAAATATTTTCAATAATTTATCAAGTTCTAACAGAGATACTTTAATTCAAAATTTCAATCATATTTCTCCAGGAATAAAAACTGTCAGTGGGGGATCGCTACACCTGCTAGGTACCCCGGTGTTTTTCGAAAGTATTAAACCTCATTAAAAAACAATAATATAACAGTTTTTAAACCACGTCGATAAATTGTATATCTTAAACTTAGACCACTCAACCCAAATCTTAAATCCCTACATTGATCTTACTAAAAGATATAGATAAACTTTAACTTGGGATTTTTTAAAATTAACTTTAAATACAACAGCCAGGAATCAAGCTACTTTACCTATAACGTTTGGTGGTATTGGTGTAAGAAATCTTTCTAGTGTTGCATTGCCTGCTTTCCTTGGTTCCGTGCATAGTGTCAATGACTTACATAACATAGTTTTAAATAATAAAGTAGACCTGTGCTTTGCTGCGGAAGCAAAGCAAACATGGCTGACGCTCAGTCCCGGCGAAAATGTTCCATTGGAAATTAACCAAAACCGAATCTCAGTTGCGGCTTCGGCCAGGACAGGTTATTATAGTGTCCAAGTTTATGAGCAAACGCTCTCTATTTCCTTACACTCATAGTCTGATGGGACGGTAAACCGACACGACCGTAGATATATCAGGTTTTACGTTTTTTCGATGTACTGGGTTTTTTTTTTTTTTTTTTTTTGCGGATGGAAAATCATCTAATGACGCCTTTCGCTCTGGGTGGAGCGTAAGGGAGTGTCAGACTTTTACTGACTAAAAACCATCCGTGTTCCTTCAGTGCCCTTACGTTCCGGAGCCGCGGTATCTCTTTCGAACAGCCCGCAGCCCCGGCAGGCGTCGGCCCTTGCGGGCCCCTTCTCGCTGCTGACAGCTCTTTGAGGCGCGCGTGGAACAAAACGCGCCGTCGACACGGCCTGTCGTCGTTAGACGGACGGACGGCGAGCTACCCATTGCTCGCCGTCCACAGGCCCGCGCCTACGGTGGCCGGGGGCCACGACGTAGCCCCCGACGCCCAGGGCGTCTCCCGCGGCGGCCGGGGAGGAGAGCTGCTGCTCTCTGCTTCTCCCGCTCCGCCACCTCCTTCGCTAGCATCACTGCTTCGCAGAAGGTGGTGACGGCATCCCATTCCGTCTCGCTCCGGACCATGGCTTCGACTAGGGCCGGACGCGAGAGGTCGCCGCCGCCTATCGCCGCTACGAGGACACGGCGGTGCTCCGCCCAAGCAGGGCACACCTCCACGGTGTGTTCCACCGTGTCCTCTGGTCCATCCTCGCAGTGGGAGCACCCGGGCGTTTCCTCCCGCCCGATTCGGTGCAGGAACCTCCCAAACACACCGTGTCCGGTGAGGACCTGCGTCAGGCGGAAGGTGAGGATGCCGTGGCGTCTCTCAAGCCACTCCTCAAAGAGGGGTCTTATCGCCGCTATAGTGGCGTGCCCAGCACGGGGTTGCGACAGTCGCTGTCTCCATGTCGCCATATGTACTGGGGTGATGAGAATTTTTTGATGGAAAACTCAATAAATTATATATTTTCGGCCCGACCCGGGATTTGAATCCAGGACCATCATGATTATCAGTCACTAAAATTACCACTAGACCAACGAGGCAATCATCATACACTATTAGGGGTGGGCGCTGCGACGACGAACCGTTTACAAAGAGCGTATTGTGTTCTGCGACGAAGAAATCGTTTAACGTCCTAAGTCCAAACAGTCTTCGTTGCACAAACCAGTTTTCGAATTACTTGATGCTAATTTTTATTTTACGTCTATGAAAATACAGTCGAGAATGCAGTGATTCAACTATCTATTTCACTCGTCGTCACGTTTTATTGTAGTCTTTGGTTTCGTATTCGTATACAAAGGTTAGTAAAGTCGAAAATCGTCGATAGTTGTAAGAAACTGCAACCATTTCACTCGACGAAAACGCAATTCTATTCCATGTTGGATAAGTTTCGATCATATAAATATTGATCATTTAAAGTCAGATGTCTAAGCGGCAGTAGCCTAATGGCAGAGCGCGGACCGCGAACTCAAAAAGGTCGTGGGTTCGAATCCGCCATTCGACTACTGGCGTGAACCACTCATAACACAAGCAATTTAAGCTTACCACGAGTGGTTAACGGGAATATTAGTAATGTTAATAGCAATGTTAATATTCTTTAAAAAATAGGACTGTCAGTTGTCACAACAGTGTCAAAATACGTGAAATAAACATGTAAACGTCACCAATCTATAAAATGACAGCTTATCTTCATGATGGGTTTTTGTTGTGCGTTGCAATTTCAAGTGTAATTTATTTAGCTACACATCATAATATTTTAAAAATTATCGGAAAGTAATAAAGAAGTAAATAGTAAAGAAATTAAAAAAAACGGGAAAGCGTGGTACCTGATAATACCACGCTCTCCCGTTTTTTGGTTGGATAATATCGTGCCGAGGTTTGATAAAACCGTGCCCAGAATAATATAGTAAATGTCTATTAGTTATCTTCAAAAAAAAATCAATTTAAAAATATTAATTTATTTTTATTGAGATATTATTTTAGACTAATATAAATCAACTATACAAAATATAACAAAATAATAAGAGAAACTTTTTTGATTATTTATGTCAACAAAACTTATGTACATTTATTATTTTATCAATGACTAGGTATTCAAATTAGTAAGTATTTGAATAAAATTACTAGTCAGTCTCAGCAATACCTACAATCAGTCTTATTATCAGAATTAAAGTAGCATTAATCAATGAAAAATTTTCGGCGTCCTTTAAGTCGTCTTCAAACGAGTTGCAGTGACGACCGTTTTTTGCAACCGTTTTCGTTGTCGGGAAAGCGGTTGCGTTTCGTTCGTCGAAAATTCGACAACGACCCACCACTATACACTATACCTATATATTAGATTACATTAATTAAACAAAACTTGCCGTGTAGTGGCGGTTAAGAATATCCACTACCCCATATCTTCCCGTGGGTGTCGTAAAAGGTGACAGAGGGACACAGGCAGGAGATGGGCAGCAGCATCTTCCTGATAACAGCAACTGTACGACAAAAAAAAAACTGCGGTTGCCAACCCGCTCGCCAAGCGTGGCAACTATGGCCGTATACCCCCCATGAACAATTACACAGATAGACGGCCCCCAGTCCCCGGCGGCCCCGCTATTCCTGGCTACGGTGGCGACCATGGTAACGGCGGGGCAGGGGGTGCTAAGAATCTCCGGTGGAGGTTCGGTTGCCACCTACGACGACTCGACCTGGTAACATTTATCGCACGCACACTGAGGACTGACGAGAAGATCCTGGAGCTGGAAGAAGAGATAGACAAGTTGCGCTGGAGTATTATAGGATTATCCGAGGTCCGAAGAGAGGGGGAGGACACGGTGATTCTCGAATCTATTTCCAGTTCTATCACCGGGAGGGCGACCATCTGTCCCAAGGAGGTGTCGGATTTATCGTCCACAAGTCTCTCGTCAACAACGTTGTAAAGATTGGGAGTGTGTCGACGAGGGTCGCGTACCTGATACTCAGAATCACCAAACGGTATTCGCTGAAGGTCATACAGGTTTACGCACCAACCTCAGCACATCCCGATGAGGAGGTGGAGGAAATGTATGAGGATATTTCCAAAGCCATGCATTCCTCCAAAACCCACTACACGGTGTTGATGGGAGACTTCAACGCAAAACTAGGCACAAGAGAAAGCGGTGAGCTGAAGTTAGGGAAATTTGGAGTAGGGCAACGGAACCGAAGGGGCCAGCAGCTGGCCGACTTTATGGAGAAAGAGGGACTCTTTATGATGAACTCTTTCTTCCAGAAGCGGCCCCACAGGAAGTGGACCTGGTCGAGCCCCGAAGGTTCGACAAAAAATGAGATTGACTTCGTTATGACGACCAGACGCCAACTGTTCAGTGATGTCTCAGTGATCGTAAGGGTGAAAACTGGCAGCGATCACCGAATGGTTAGAGGCACACTGAACCTAAACGTTAAGTTGGAGAGGTCTCGTCTAATGAAGTCAACGCTCCGTCCTCCTCGTGCTCTAATCCAGAATCCCGAAAACTTTCAGCTCGAGTTACACAACCGCTTTCAGTGCCTACAAGATTGCAATGCAGTGGACGATATGAATGACAAGCTCGTGGAAACTGTCCATGCGGTCGGAGCTAAGTTCTGCAAGACCCGCCGCAGAAGAACACAAAAACTCTCCGATCACACTCTTAATCTCATGGCTGTTAGACGGGAGATGAGGCTGCAATCGTCAACAGATTTGACAGCATACAGGCAACTGAACAGACAGATCTCCAAATGCATGCGGCGAGACTTACGCAACTTTAATACTGCTCGTATTAAAGAAGCGATCGAGCGGAACCAGGGCTCCAAAGTCTTTGCCAGAGATCTGTCTGCCCGTAAGAGCCAACTGTCAAAGCTGAAGACTGAGTGTGGCAGCATCGTTTCCGGGACACCTGAGATTTTGAGTGAGATTGGGAGGTTCTATGGGCAGCTGTACACATCATCGTTGGAGCCACACGCAAGTGTGAGTAACGATCCAAGAGCAAGTCTTATCCGACACTATTCCGATGATATCCCGGACGTCAGTCTAAGCGAGATTAGAATGGCTCTCCAGCACCTTAAAAACGGCAGGGCCCCAGGCGAGGATGGAATTACTGCGGAGCTTCTGAAAGCGGGTGGAACACCGGTACTTGAAGTCCTTCAGAAGCTCTTCAATTCCGTCCTCCATGGTGGCACTACTCCAGAGACGTGGAGCAGAAGTGCGGTGGTCTTGTTCTTTAAGAAAGGCGACAACGCTCTCTTGAAGAACTACAGACCGATTTCCCTTCTGAGCCGCGTCTACGTGCTGTTTTCGAGAGTCATTACGAATCGTCTCGCACGCAGACTCGATGACTTCCAGCCTCCCGAACAAGCCGGTTTCCGAAAAGACTTCAGTACCATAGACCACATACATACCCTGCGGCAGATTGTACAGAAGACTGAAGAGTACAATTTGCCACTTTGCCTGGCGTATGTGGACTATGAGAAAGCCTTTGATTCCGTCGAAATTTGGGCGGTGCTGCAGTCCCTTCAGCGGTGCCAAGTTGACTGTCGGTATATCGAAGTGCTGAAGTGTTTGTACAGTAGGGCTACGATGGCTATCCGAGTACAGAACCAGAGCTCGAAATCTATCCAACTGCAGAGAGGTGTAAGACAGGGTGACGTTATATCCCCGAAACTCTTCACCGCTGCTTTGGAAGACGTTTTCAAGCTACTGGACTGGAAAGGATACGGTATTAACATCAATGGAGAGTACATCACTCACCTTCGATTTGCCGACGATATAGTCCTTATGGCAGAATCGCTGGAGGACTTAAGCACTATGCTCAATGACCTCAATAGTGCCTCCCAACGGATAGGTCTTAAGATGAACATGGACAAAACAAAGATCATGTTTAATGTCCATGTCGCACCTATGCCGGTAGTTGTTGGGAGCACTATGCTCGAAGTTGTTGACGAGTACGTTTACCTGGGACAAATAGTCCGACTAGGTAAGTCCAACTTCGACCGAGAGGTCAATCGACGGATTCAACTCGGCTGGGCAGCGTTCGGGAAATTACGACATATCTTCTCGTCAGGTATACCTCAATCTCTAAAAACTAGATTGTACAACCAGTGCGTGTTGCCAGTGATGACTTACGGATCTGGGACGTGGTCCTTCACTGCTGGCCGTATGAGGACGCTCAAGGTCGCTCAGCGAGCTATGGAGAGGGCTATGCTCGGAGTTTCTCTGCGTGATAGACTCAGAAATGAGGATATGCGCAGTAAAACCAGAGTGACCGACATAGCCCAGCGGATTAGTAAGCTGAAGTGGCAATGGGCCGGCCACATAGCTCGAAGAACTGATAACCGATGGGGAAGAAAGGTTCTCGAGTGGCAGCCTCGTACCGGTAGGCGTAGTGTAGGGCGATCCCCCACTAGATGGAGTGAAGACCTGGTAAGATATGCAGGAAGTCGATGGATGCAGGTGGCTCAGGACCGTGCTTTGTGGCATTACTTGGGGGAGGCCTATGTTCAGCAGTGGACTTGTGAAGGGCTGTAATGATGAATGATGATGATGAAACAAAACTTACCTTTTTGAGTATGACCTGGTATTGACCCGACAATCCGTACTTGTCCCTCCCCCAGCCGGAGGCAAGGCATCTAGTACCGGCGGGAACTCGTTGGTGACGTGATGGCAGACAAACCAACCCCACATTGGGCGCCAAAGTCATCGGAAACTTGAGAAACAGCAAAGCGATGTCGTAGTACAAATTTTCTGTAAGGGAACGGAGTTGTGGTGGTATAACTCGTGCGAAGGTTTGAAGCGAAGGTATCCTCATGGCAGGGTACGGACCACAAACTCAAAAGGTCGTGGGTTCGAATCCGCCATTCGACTACTGTCGTGCACCACGTATTAGGATTGCCATGAGTGGTTACAGAGGATATTAGTAATGTAAATGGCATTGCTAGTATTTTTTTAAAAGAAGAGAGATGACGTCACGCGTTACTAAAATGAACTAAGCGCCTCAGAATTAGCGAAGTGTGAGTGAAAGTTGACTTAAACTAGACGAAATTTTGATTTAATCTCGCTTAACACTACAGTACACGCGCCCCTTTTCTTCACATAAGTACACGCGTGGCCTACTATAGTAGGCCATTTTAAAATGTCAATTAATTGTATATAAAAAATTATATTATTAAAACAACGAATATAATAGAAAATTTATTTATCTTTCTTAGTTTTACAAACTTTTTTTCTTAGGAAAATTATTAAAAATAGTAAACAATCAACAATTTAGTAAATATAAAAAATAATTTAACAAAAATGGCATTTCTGAGATCCATGTAATTTTTAGGAATTTTAGACTTAACCTAATTATTATTGTCTTTGTTTTCGTAGCAATCAGGACACACTTCTGCTTGGTGTTCAGGAGAAATCCATTTGTTGCAAGTCATACACCACTTTTTTGTGGACTTATTTCGGGCCTTTGAACAGAGTGCACATCGACCAACTCGACCTATTTTTGGAGTCAAATCGTGTTGAGACTCTTGGGATTCTTGAAATGTGTTGGCCAAAAGTGCTTCTATCCTAAATTTAAGTTGTCGCGGAAGAGTTTCGATGAATGCCCGGCGAAACCAAAAGCGGTTTTATCAAATTGAATGACAATTCGTACAAAAAGTTTCGCCTGACAATTTGTCTTCCAGAACCGTTCATTCGGTTAATTATCAGAGCGTTGATTCCAACAATGTTCATCATATCAAAAATATGGTTAGTGGCCATCGACGACTGTTACGTAGAACACTATACTGTTTACACATTTTGTCTAAAATGTCTACACCACATTTAGTACGATTATAAAAAGTTACAATCTCTGGCTTTCGGTCTTCTTTGGTATCAAAATCTATAGCAGCATCATAATGCATTGTAGACAATAAATTTACTGTCTTTTTTTTTTTGGTACATAGGACACAGGAGTAACATCTTTTTGAAACCCAAAAAGAGAACTTTTGCTAGTCATAGACTTCGAAGCTTTGAACTCCTTGGGAATTTCGGGGCTATTAGCTTTCATAGTACCAACAATCGTGATTTTCTTCTGCAATAGATCTTTAGCCAGAGGAAGATTTGTATAATAATTGTCCATTGTCACATTACTGCCTAAATCATAAAGCGGATCAAGCACTCTATGGACTACGTCGTTTACCTTGTTGGACTTTTGAAATGGACCTTCCGGTTGCGCTCCAACATATGTCTCAAAATTGAAGACATATGGAAATTTCGTGTCGACCACCATGAAAATCGTAGTTAGGGTAGTCATCTGAATCTGATGTTTCGTCAGATGCACTTAGTCTTGTGTCTTCACTTTCGCGGAGTTCGGATTCGTGAACTAGGGCCTGTAGGTCTGGTTCTGTCTGAATTTCGCTCTCAATCACTTCTTCACCATCAGTTTCTAACTCATGCAACCACCTTTGTATTTGTTAAGCCTCCATGACGTATTCGGAAATAAATCCGAAAAATTACATAAATTAGAAAAAAGAGATATACTTTTTACAACTTGTAATGACTAATTAAATAATAATATTAGCATTTAAATACATCATATAAACAGACAATTGATATTAGGATAGTAATATAAACGCGCTGTAAGTCAATTATACATCAAAAGTTACATACTTGAATTTGGTGCACCAATACACGCGCGGACTACTATGGTAGTCCTTCACTTTTGGCGCCAAATTACCAATGCGTACGTCAGCGCTAGGGTCCCGCGGGGTACTGACGTTGTGGAAAATACAACAGACGAGGCTTACCTGGAATCGCTGGTTTCTAGCGCGCTAAACTAAAAAGTTATTGCAAAAAGAATAACCGTGGTCTACCATAGTAGGCCACGCGTGTACTCTAGTGTTAAAGTGTTCATGGTTTTACAATATCTCCAATATTTTAGTAAAGAGTATATAATAATTATAAAAATAATAATAAAGCCTCTTTATTCGTTATCCCTACATGTTACATTACAATGTTGCTTAATACCTAGTATTATAAGCTTATTTTATGTTAGCTAGTAGCTGTTCCCCGCGGTCTCACCGGTGGATTTTTTTTATAGAATAGGATAACAAATGAGCACACTGTTCACCTGATGGTATTTGGATGCTGTAGCTCATAGACATCAAAATTTATCCTCGATTAAGAATCAAAATTCAGGTGCGTTTTGGACGATTTTTTTTATAGAAGAGGGGGCAAACAAGCATGCGGCTTACCTGATGTTAAGTGACTACCGCCGCCCATGATCAACCGCAACACCAGGGGAATTGCGGGTGCGTTGCCGGCCCTTTAGAAAGGAGTAAGCTCTTTTCTTTTTCGTTTCGCGGTCGAGCCGACCCATTCATGCTACAATCATATTATAACGGCAGCGTGGCTCTACCACGTATGAATTATTCATAAGACTGACTTTCAATAAGTTTTGAATAAAAAAGTTTCTTTCTTCTTTACTTCTTCTCGTCGCCATAACGGGGAACATAATCGGGTCTCGATTTCGTGATTTGTTTGTTGGCACTGAATTAAAGTTATACATCCCAGCCTTTATACATCCCACAGCTGGGCACAGGCTTCCTCTCATTTCTGATAGGGTTTTAGGGCTAGGAAATTTATTACCGCGTATTGGTGAACTTCACATGTCTTCGAAATATTTTTTCTTATTTCTCAAACACACACACACATAATATATACATACATATATATATATGGTGCCGGCGTTATCGAACCCGGGTTGGCACAAAACCAACATAAGATTATTAATATGAGTTGGTTCATAAATGTGGAATTTGTTGATATATTTATGAATATGTAAACAGTTAAACTAGATTAATGCGCCACTTATCGGGTCCTAGTATAGTTATGAACCATCATCCTGACAAAATAAGAAAATGGTGTGAATATGTCCTCCATTGGTTCAGTTACATGATCACTAACAGATGCAACCGTTACTTTTATAAAGATCATTCATCATCATCATAATCCCTACAGCTAGTCTAAAGTGCTCTGCCACAGCCAGCCACACTTGGCTGCCGGGTTGGCAATCAGATGGCAAGCAGTTTTTTATTTTCTAGATGTTATTAGGAAGACGCTGTCTGCCCACCTACTGGTTTCTTTCCATTTGTCGCCTGTTAAGACACTTACGGGATGATAAGGGATAGTGGATATGCGTACATCACCATTACACGGTTTACATAGAGTACCTGGTTGACCGTTGTTTTTTTTAAATCGTGTATTGTGAAAATTATATTTAGATAAAAATTACATACTGATAAAATATCAATAATCTTTTTTGATCTTACCGATATAAAAGAAAACTGAACTGGTTATTTGAGTAAAAATCATGAGTGCAATTTGTTTAATTTAAATTTTCGTGCTTTTAAAAAATACTAAAAGGTAATAGATTTTCTTAAAAAAAGAGGAATACTTGAAAAAAAAAAATGAAAAAAAGTCGGACTGAAGACAGGACACGAACCAGGGCACTACGATGTCGTGACCGCCCGAAATACCTTTCGAGCTATTATAATCATTAACACGGTGTCAAAATTTACCTTCTCATATTGTAATTGTTATGTCAATAAGATAAAATATTAATGTTTCATCAGTAATTTTCAGTAAGTTCAATTTGTATCTAAATATAATTTCCAAAAAATAAAATACCGAGGAAAGCTCGGTCATCCAGATACTATATATATACAAGAATAGCTCGTTTAAAGGTATAGGATATGACAATAAAAAACTCACTCTTATTGAAGTTTTTGTGGACTGCGGTCTTCATAACTTCCCGATCTTGATGCGGATACGGTTCCTTGGTGGTCTGCGTGTCCCACTCTCCAGCGCGAACGAACAGCCGGTTGGCCTCGACCACGTAGTGCGCCGTGGTGAGGACCACATTCGGGTGGATCAAGGACCCACCACCCACGTAGACGTTCATGTTTTGACCCGATGGGTTGTTCTCCTTGACGAAGAGTGGTTCTGTCCTGATTAAAGTAAGTGAATGCTGAGTCCCATATACATCTACATATATCATTGATTAAGAACCAAAACGTAGATGTTTTTTCACTTCTGAGGACTAAGATGCAATACCTCATTTCTAGTAAAAAGGGTCTCCGGTTCTCTACACTCACCGTACAAAACATAAAAGCATTAAGCTGCTATTTGTTATATGTATTATGTGAGAGCGTAGTCTTCCTCGTTTTGAGCCTATCCATTCGAGCTACACCCATTATATAGCTGCAGCATAGCCTTATAATGTTGTTTCTTTTATTTATACCTAATGGTAAGTATATACTGATACTGTAACTCGATTGGAAATCAAAATGCAAGTGCGTTGTCACCCCTGAGCACTAAAATGGAATGCCTCGTTTTAAGTAAAACGGGTCTCCGGTTCACGTACCATACGAAACACAGCAGCATTAAGCTGCTATTTTACAGAGGTAATATTATATGTACTAACTACTGAAAATCTTAACTATATACTTATGTTAAGATTTTCGTAGTTGGCGCTCACAAGACATAAATATAAGCCTAAGGATATACTAAATCATTAAAATGGTTCTAAAGCGCCGCAGGGATTCTTGCTTCTGAATGTTGATGTATCTAGTTCCACTGCGGATGTACTCTTTTCGAGTTTTAATCCTTTGTTTTACATCTTTACTCTAAAACAAATTGATAAGACTCAACATAGAGGTCTCTAATCCATAAAAAAGAGAAATAGATGGCAACATTTTATATTTAGATGAGAAGTAGATGCTGACCTGTACATTCTATACAAGTAAATGGTTAATGGTAAATGCTTTGACCTGTTTTTGATATGGCGAGCATAATCTTACAGTGTACCCGGTACCCGGGTTAGACTGAAATCAGTTATTGGATTTTCTGTCAAGATTTTTTTTAATAACAGCCTGGAGTCAGGGAAATGTTTCACCCCCTCGCCTTGGAAATGTCCATGGTCCTGCACTTAATATCTCTCTGGTGTCGGATTGTTGTCCATCGTAGTAACGAGAGCGAAGGAGTATAGAGTACTCCTGCCTTTGGACACGCTCTCGTGCACTATAATCCTGCTCATATGGAAATTTAGATCACAAAGTTGTTGATAAACAAATTTGTTGGAAACTGGAGACTTTTGATCCTGCAATCGTCAACTTTTCTGATCACGGCGGTTCTGATAAAGACAGTACAGACCTGTATTGGTCTATTTACAGATTAATTATGATGACGCGGAATTATAACCTGTAGATAATATTTGTCAATTCACTTACTTCAAGATGGCGACCATCCACGGGAACTCGGCGAACTTTGCCTCCCCACCGACTTCGCCGGTGGTCATGAGTCCGACTCCGTTTGGATTCCTCCAGCCACAGCCTTGATGCTGAGGAGTTATAACAAATAAATTACATTCAAACTGTTTAGTTAGCGCATGTCATTAAGGCAGTTAATTGGTTCATTTTCTACCCTTTTTTAAAAAAAAAGAGGTGGCACGCAATTCGACTAAATATATTTAGTGTTTTTCAATGATTCTTTCTTATTAAATGATACTTAAAGTATGATTCCTTTTAATTTGAATAAAGAAAATCACTGTTTTGATTTTCTTTATTCAAATTAGTAATTCAATTTTTTTAGTATCCGAACTTGAGCTGTGCCATTGATTAGTCCAATAAAAGGGTCAAAATAACTTAAAAAACGGAATTCCAACTTCAAACAAAAAAAGCTTAAAAATAACTTCCAAATTTAATTCTTCGATACCATAGTTTTAAAACCACGTTCAGAAGTTATTATGTGAAAATTACATTTTGGAGGGTTTTTTTGTAGGTTGGGTTTTTGAAGTCGGTTTTTATTTTTTAAAGTTTAATTTTTAAATTCTGGCAATACACCATAAGACGACAATACTAATTTGAAACAAACTTTTGGTAATAAAATATAAAAACAAAAATGATACGCACCCTATTAGTAGTGTTTATTGATAGATCAATTTCATAATATGTTAATGTAAAAGAAAAAAAAAATGTAAAATATCAGTGCCGTGGGCTTCTATTCCGTTCACCAGTTACAACCAGACGGTAAAAAAGATCATCCAGTATATATAAAAAAACTATGCATATAATAATACGTATGAAATAAAAAATGTACGTACTAGAACAACTGTTTCAAATGTGTTCGCGCGAGTTGTTTTTTATCATAGAAAAAACATAGGTAGAATGATCAGTAGGTAATAGTAGATTGTATTGTTAAATAGGTAAATAATATCGAGAACAATTTTTTTGTCATTTATTTTGTATGTTATATTTGCTTATTTAATACAATATTACATAATATTACAATTACATTTTAATGATATTTTTATCTCAGTATTTTAAATGTATAATGTCTATGTCAAATATTAAAAAAAATATTCTAAATGTATTTAACAAAACTTATTAATATAACATTTAAATTAAAAATATATTTATTTAAAAGAGTCGTTCATAAATGCTGGGCACGCGAGAGTTAAAAATGGACGAATTTATTCCACAT
Organism: Parnassius smintheus behrii; assembly: GCA_036936625.1. Lineage (NCBI taxonomy): Eukaryota > Metazoa > Arthropoda > Insecta > Lepidoptera > Papilionidae > Parnassius > Parnassius smintheus. Next base: position 21,833,098 of record JAUPFT010000027.1, read on the forward strand.
TGACTTAGATGTGGAAACCTAAAACTAAATTAAAAGAATAATAGCAGATTGAAATATAAAAAATTTGCCTAATTACGATAATTTATATATGTTTCTACTAAAAAAATGTGTATAATAATATATTCGTCCTATACTTAGGTAAGTACCCACAGGATTGTCGCACCTGAACAAATTAATTTCATAATTCTTACTGACATTTCTTGAATTATTTGTGCAATATCTAAGTTGAAATCAACGCAATACGTGACAACTCTACAAGCGCCTAGCGAGTGACTCTAGTATATATACAGTAATCTATGGAGTGACTGAAAAGTGCGGTGTAAGCACCGCAGTTCAATGGAACAGAGTAGCTGAATGCGGTGTCGCCTCTAGTACGTAGTACATAATAGCTCAATGGTTTGTAAGCAGCAAATTAGCATTCTATGTCTACAGTAAATACGGTAGGTATAAATAGATTTGAGCTTAATATATGCGTTGTACGACAAATTCCGCCTTGATACCGGACCATAACCACAGATTAAATAATGTTACTACGTGAGTATAACGTAGGGTTGAAGCTACGAAATAATATAGTATCATACTATAGTAAAGGTTGGACATTTCTTAAACTAAAGTTCAAAGCGTTAAAAAAATATTCCTTTGAATATTTATTTGAAACATTACCATCACTACAGCTCTTTATCCGTTCGCAAGTCCAATGCTGAGCACAGATCTTCCCTATTAACCTAAGGATAACTTAAATTAAATATTTTGTGTTGTGTAATTAACTATTTGTGGTCCTTCACTGCTGGCCGTATGAGGACGTTCAAGGTCGCTCAGCGAGCTATAGAGATGGCTATGCTCGGGGTTTCTGTGAACTTAGAAAAGAGGACATATCGGTATAGGTAAGACGTGAAGGAAGTCTATGGATGCAGGTGGCTCAGGACCGTGCTTTGTGACCATAGAATACTACAATGCACAATAGAATGGCTGTCAACCTTACTTTGTAGGAGGATCGGCGCCGGGAGCACACATACAAGCAATTACGTCGTATTATCAGTTAATCACTACTACAAACACATCTTAAACATTTGATTAATGTTTTGTGAAATTCCTTGGGGTAGTATTTACACTTTTCTTGATAGTTGAAAATTTATTATAAGGAGGTTGTTCGCAAGAAATGTTCGCAATGTGGACAATTGAAGGGGATTACGAAAAATTTGTTAAATCGAGGATGTCGTTATTATTGAGGTACGTTATATTAAAGTTGCACTGTATATTAGTTAAAGCATACGACTTTGTGTTTTTGTCTCTGTCTTCCTCCTAGTTTTAGTTTTATAGGTCGACATAGCATAAGGTGACCTTATTACCTTCACGTACCTTATATTTTAACATAGGTACCGGTGTATTCGAAAATGCTAAACTAACAGACAAAAGGAAAGTAGCTTCACTAGTGCGGGAATATCGAAACTGCATAACCAACCACAATCGCCAACGGGGGCTAATAATTTTTCCGGATGTCGCTGGTTGGGACTGAGGTGAAGTTGTTTGTTAGAGAATGTAATATTATTACAATAAAATTACATTCTTCAACTTCTATAGAAATTGCGTTAAAAATAGAAGTTTGTAGGTTGCTTTAACATATAAATACCTACATATATAAAACCACTAGCTGGCCCGTCAAACGTTATTATGCCCTTTCTGGTTGGTTAAACGATGAGTTCCATTTTCACATACACACACACACACACACACACACACACACACACACACACACACACACACACACACACACGCACACACACGCACACGCACGCACACGCACACGCACACGCACACGCACACGCACACGCACACGCACACGCACGCACACACACACACACACACACACACACACACACACACACACACACACACACACACACACACAGACCCTACACACCCACTTTAATTAAAATCCGTCTTGTAGTTTTAGGACTTAAAAAACGTTGCAAAAATTAGAGTGCAAATCATTGAGATATCTATAACTTATATTTAAAAAATAAACACTTATCCTTACATTTTCCTTACAAATTAAGTTCCAGCGCTATGAAATCTGTCAAATATTTCACCTTATTTTTAAATGGCGCCGCGATGGTGGTAGAAAAAGTCACGAACCCATTATCCCAATACTATAAATATTTGTGAATCCATACTAATATTATAAATGCGAAAGTGTGTTTGTTTGTTTGTTTGTCCTTCTTTCACGTCGCAACAGAGCGTCGGCATGGCATGATTTTTGGTATGGGGATAGTTCGGTGGCTGTAGAGTGACATAGGCTACTTTTTTCCGCGGAAAAACATCTCGTTCCCGTTCCCGTGGGAAAAATTCTATTTTTGCAACATATTCTATTTTCCCTCGGGAATGAGGCTGTAGAGTGACATAGGCTAATTTTTTCCGCGAAAAAACATATAATTCACGTGGGAAAATCGAATCGCTTAAATTGTTTCTATTTCGTAGCTTATTCGACTACCTGCTTTCGATTTCGGTTGTTTGTTATTTGCTTTGTGATTTGGTTAAGGTTGAATGGATTTATATTGGCTTTCATTTTCGGATTTGTGTATTTTCTTGGATCGGTTTTGTTGAGTTGGTTGGTATTCGTTTATACATATTTAGACTCTGTTTTGATTTTGGATTTTGTTTATTTAGAATCGTGAATTGGTTTTAACAAAATTTGAAAGGAATATTAATAGTACAGATAGTGTATACGGTACCTATACACTTATTTCTTTTTTCGTTGGTTATATTTATATTGACAACTGCTTTCGATTTCGGTTTACTGCGATTTGTTTTGTGATTTGGTTTAAGTTGATTCGATTTTTTTGGCTATCGTTTTCGGATTCATGTTGTGTCTTGAATTGGTTTTGTTGTTTTGATTTTAAAAAATATTAAAAAGGAATATTTATTCCTTTTAGATATTTTGGATTTGCTTTTAAAAATATTTAAAAGGAAATTTAATTCCTTTTAGGTATTTTAACGTTTTTTTCTATAAATAGGTTTTTTGTTACTTCATAATGCCTCGCAAACGTAAGTCCAGCCTTTCAAGAGTATCTTCTCAAAGACAAGCGAAAAGATTAGCTCGATCGCTAGAATCTTTAGAAGATGCTGAACTGAGAAGGCAAGAACAAGCAGAGCGTCAGGCTAATTTTAGAGCATCTGAGACACCTTCTCAACGTCAGCAAAGGCGTCTTGAACAGACAGAGCGTCAGGCTGCTTTAAGAGCTTCCGAAACACCTTCTCAAAGTCAGGAAAGGCGTCTTGAGCAGGCAGAGCGTCAAGCTACTTTAAGAGCTTCTGAAACATCTTCTCAAAGTCAGCGAAGGCGTCTTGAACAGGCAGAGCGTCAAGCTACTTTAAGAGTTACTGAAACACCTGCTCAAAGTCAGCAAAGGCATCTTGAACAGGCAGAGCGTCAAACTACTTTAAGAGCTACTAAATCACCTGATCAAAGTCAGCAAAGGCGTCTTGAACAGGCAGAGCGTGAATCTACTTTAAACGCTACTGAAACACCTGCTCAAAGTCAGCAAAGGCTATTCGAACAAGCGGAACGTCAGGCCGCCTTAAGAGCCGCGGAAACACCTGATGAAACTCAACACAGACTCATTGAGAAAGCTGAACGTCAATCTACTATAAGGGCATCTGAAACACCAGAACAGACACAGGCGCGAAGAGATGCAAATGCACAGCTCCAAACTGAACGTCGACAAAATTTTCAAAGAAACAATTGGTCGGTTTTTAATGACGCAGCATTAAATTATGATCCGTTGATTGATTATAAAAATCACAGGTTAGTTGTTATCGGACTGATGGACAAAGCGTGTCGATTTTGCAGCGCTTTAAAATGGAAAGATGAAACCGCAGGCATGTGCTGTTCCAGTGGCAAAGTGTCTCTTTCGTTACTTGGGGAACCAGAAGAACCTTTGAAAACTCTCTTTTTATATGATGCTAATGAGTCACGGCGCTTTTTACACAGGATCCGGAAAAATAACTCATGCTTTCAAATAACGTCCTTCGGAATTGACCGGGAAATAATGCCGGTGTTCTTTCGCGAGGATTTGTGGTCTATCAAATCTGATGTAATGGTTGGGGCCGTCTAGGATATGTTTACAAACTGCAGACTTCATATCCTAAACGGCCCCAACCATTACATCAGATTTGATAGACCACAAATCCTCGCAAAAGAACACCGATTCCTACCAAGGATGATACGTGAGGCTATTGAAATTAAAAAACATCCTAATTTCAATACAGAAGGAGGCTGGGTACTACCACCTGCTTGGGATCCTATAATCAATAAAATTAAAACTAAACCCAAGCATACCACTGCAAGACCTCAAGACATAGTCAGTTCATTTTGCATAGATCGGACCATAAACAATAATTAAAAAAGCTGAAGGTACTCCGGGTTTAACAATGACATCGGGACTTCAGTCATCTCAGTCCCACGTGACCATGGGTGCTGGAAAGCGCCCGAAACGTTGGGAATTAAAAATAAAAAGTAAAAATAAACGCGATAAAATCCGTAAAAGTAGTTTTAATCATGTGTAGTGTTCGCGTAAATATAAGAAATCATTATAACTTAAGCGACTTTGGAATGATAAGCCCTCAGCGAACAACCGAAAATGAACTAAGTGATGAAATTATACGTGAAACAAACTACGATATACCAGCTTTGCAGCAGCAAGTAGCCGAATTTGTACCCCGCTTGCTTCCCGAACAAAAACGAGTTTTTGACAAAGTATTAGGACAAATTGAATCTGGAAATGGTGCACTTTACTTTTTAGATGCCCTTAAAGGAACTGGGAAGACATTTTTGTTAAATTTATTATTAGCGCAAGTACGGAAAGATAAAAACATTGCAATGGCCGTAGCTTCCTCCGGTATAGCTGCCACGCTGCTAAGCGGGGGCTGCACTGCACATTCTGTTTTAAAACTCCCTTTTAGTGTGGGGCGAAAGTACAATGTCGCATAAAAAAGCTGTAGAGGCACTAAATCGAACGCTCCAGGATTTGCGCAGCCATATCGATGTAATGGGAGGAATGGTGGTTTTACTGACTGGTGACTTTCGCCAAACTTTACCCGTCATTCAAAAGGGCACACCTGCAGATGAAATTAAGAATGCCTCAAGTCGTCTATTTTATGGAACAAGGTGACAAAATTCAGTTTAACTACGAATAGGAGAGTGCATTTGTATAATGATATCAATGCTGGAAACTATGCTGACATACTATTAAAAATTGGGGATGGTCGGTTGGAAACGGATGCTGAGGGCTGCATTAAATTGACGAGAGATTTTTGTAATTTAGTACAGAGTCATTCCGAATTAATTGCGAGCGTTTATTCAGATTTAACGAACAACATGCATGAAGAGAAATGGTTATGTGAAAGGGCGATTCTTGCACCAAAAAATGAGATTAACGTTGACAAAATAAATTCAGATATATTAAACGAAGTAGCAGGAGAAATAACAGAGTATTTGTCAGTAGACACAGTTATGGACACAGAACAGAGCACTTCATATCCCGTAGAGTTTCTAAATTCTCTAGAGTTGCTAAGTATGCCCTCACATAAGCTTCAATTAAAATTAGGCGTCCTAGTCATGCTAATGCGAAATTTAAATGCTCCTTGGTTATATAACGGGATAAGGCTGCGTTGACACATCTTGGACGGAACATAATCAGTGCTACAATTTTGATAGGCGTAGGAAAAGGTGAAAATGTTATACCACGGATCCCTATAATCCCCTCAGATCTTCCTTTTCAATTCAAAAGGTTGCAGTTCTCTATTAAGCTCAGTTTTGCAATGACAATTAATAAAGCGCAAGGGCAAACGTTACAGGTAGCGGGGGTCAACTTAGAAAAACCGTGCTTCTCACATGGTCAGCTGTGTGTAGCATGTTCGCGTGTGTCAAATGCCTAGAATCTCCACATTCTTTTCCCGAATGGAAAAACATATAACATTGTGTACAGTAGCGTCTTAAAATAGTGTTCAGTTAGTTATTTTTCCAAAATTCCCACAATCAATTAATCAGAATTCCCACAGATCTTCCCTTTCAATTCAAAATTTCCTATTTAGCTCAGTTTCTTTTCAATTCCAAATGCTGCACCTCTGACGGACCTATTAAGCTCAGTGTCCTTTCAACTCAATAGGCTGCATCTCTGACGGATCTTTTATTTGGCTCAGTTTCCTTTCAATTCAGAAAACTGCATCTCTGACGAATCAATTTAGCTCAGTTTCTTTTCAAAAGTCTGCATCCCTGACGGATAATTATGCTCAGTTTCCTTTAATTAAAAAAATATCCCATTTCCATTTGGAATAAACAGGCATAGCAGGCATTTACATGAATAAACAGGCATAGCTTTCCTATACGCTGCGTTTCAAAACATTTAAATAGGCTGACGAATCAATTTTGCTCAGTTTCTTTTTAATAATCTCTGACATATCTGTAAAACTCAGTTTTCTTTCAATTCAAAAAGCAATGGATAGTTCATTTCCCAGTGACCATGCGGGCGAAGCCGCGGGTAACAGCTAGTATTTTATACAAAAATAACAGTACTAATAATATCCTCGATACTGAATTTTGGACAGGTCAGGATTATAGTGCACGTTCCACTAAGCACTAAGGTATTCCTCACTCTCATATTTTGATGGGACGGCGACCCGACACGACCGGACAAATATCAGGTGCAGGGTCTACATCTTTACATACTTTGGTGAAAAAAGGAAACAAGTTGCAAAGAAATCCTAATAATTGATTTGTACCTAGATATGTCCGTGATTTGAACCCGGGGTCACATGATCAACAGTCGCGCTCACTATCACTGGACCAACTAAGACTACTCCAACCAATAAGTTGACAAACGAGCAACCGGCCACCTGATCATAAGTGGATGCAGTGACTCATAGACATTTACATTTATCCTAGATTAAGAATCAAAATGCAGATGCGTTGTAACCCCTGAGGACTAAGGTCGAATGTCTCATTTCCAGTATAAAGTTTCCCCGGTTCTCTACACTCATCATATGAAACACAGTAGCATTGATCTTCTATTTCACGATGGTATTCCGTGGGAGCGTGATCTTTCCCCGTTCCGACACATTTTTGTTCAACATAGTGCTTCCCAAAATCGGTCTAGGTCTTGCAGACTTGGTTTTGTTCCTGCATTTTAGCAAGACTAAGATCAAGACTGGGAGCGCAATACCAAGACCAAGAACAAGACCAGGTGCATTGGCACAAGACCAGGACTGGCCAATTCTCCTCTTGTTCTTGCATTTGGGCAACACTAGTTCAAACCATAATATAGCTGCAGCGTGGCTCTACCACGTAAATAATTTAATAACCAAGAAAGAGAAAGACTACAAGTCTTTTTCGAACTGCGAATGCGAATCTATTCCTGGATACATACCTGCACATTAGGATCGGGTGTAAGTCCGGGTTCAATTCGTAAATCGGGTGACAGACAGCAGGTGTCTAAGTAGGAAGAACAGGGACCGTCACGCATTCTGTAAAAAGAAACATTTTTCGAACTGCGAATGCGAATCTATTCCTGGACACATACCTGCACATTAGGATCGGGTGTAAGTCCGGGTTCAATTCGTAAATCGGGTGACAGACAGCAGGTGTCTAAGTAGGAAGAACAGGGACCGTCACGCATTCTGTAAAAAGAAACATTTTATAGGGAAATATTACGTGAACTAGTGGAAAGTGGAACCCAGTGGACGTTAATAGGCTGTAATGGTAATCTCAAGCGTGACAAGCTAGCACACAGTCCACCTGATGGTAAGTGGTTGCTGTGGCCCATAGACATCTACATCTATCCTCGTTTGCGAATCAAAATGCAGATGCGTTGTCAGCCTTGAAGACTAGGATGGAATGCCTCTTTTCCAGTAAAAAGGGTCTCAGGTTCTCGTCAATCACCATATGAAACACAGCAGCATTAAGCTGCTATTCTGTGAGAGCGTGGTCCTTACCCGGTCGAGCCGACCCATCTGTGCTACAACTATACAATTAATATAGCTGCAGCATGGCTCTACCACGTAAAACATAAAATTTGACTGCTTAGGCGCCTTGGGGCACCATCGTAATCCACTATCTGCTGGTTTAAGCTGGTGTCACAATCCTCCAAAAATTTGTAATACTGTGTATTATAAGACAGCGTTTGATGTTTATTTTTTTGGCTAAAGGCCTCGTAGCCAATATAACAATAAATTAAAAAAAAAACAATAAATTAAAAAAAACTTACCTGATGTCAATCACATTGCTGCCATCAGTGTTGGCGGTATTATTGTTGTTGCAGAGATAGTATATGACGCACTCCCCAGGCAGCCTGTCGCTGGTTATACAACTCTCGACCGTATCCTCTGTGGAAGGCAAAAATATTAGGGTCATAGGCAAGGATTAGTAATATTTTTTTATAGAATAAGGGTGACATAAGAGCACACAGTCCTGATGATAAGTGGATGCTGTGGATCATAGAGATCTGCATTTATCCTCGATTAAGAATCAAAAAGCAGATGCATTATCACCCCTAAGGACTAAGACGGAATACCTCATTTCCAGTAAAAAAGGTTATCCGGATCTCTACACTCACGCTACGAAACACAGCAATATTAAGCTGCTATTTTTCGCTGGTATTCTGTGAGAGCGTGGTCCGTCTCCGGTCAAGCCGACCCATTTGTGCCACAACCATAATATAGCTGCGGAGTGGCTTTTGAAAAAAGGTCGGACTTAATGCCTAAAGGCATTCTCTAGCAGTCAATACATGTAATGGTGAGAATTTGTTGTAGGTGTAGCAATTAATAATATAATAAAAAAACTTCTATGGGAGTCGGTTCAAAAAAGCTTGAGGTATGTCGCTCCAGCATCGGTTTCTAGAGCCTCATTTGTCGCTAAATATACTCACCAGTATTCGATATCGGTGATGTTGCGCTTCCATATAAGTTCCCCAAGTGATGCATGATGGCGTCTAGGTCGCCACCAGTGACGATGGCTTCACAACCAACCATCACGGCCAGCAATAGAATCAAAACTGTCCGGCACATCTGGAAAATAAGATATTTCAGCTAGTTCTTCGGTCATTAGGAAATATCGTTACAACCTAGAATAGAATAGAATAGAATAGATTATGTTTTTTATTCAATATTAGCCGTGTAGTGTCGGTTGAGAATATCCACTACCCCATATCTTCCCGTGGGTGTCGTAAGAGGTGACAGAGGGAGACAGGCAGGAGATGGGCAGCAGCATCTTCCTAATAACAACAGTGATATAATAAAAAACTGCGGTTGCCAACCCGCTCGCCAAGCGTGGCAACTATGGCAAATATCCCCCCATGAGCAACGACGCAAATAAACGGCCCCCAGTCCCCGGTGGCCCCGCTATTCCTTCCGTCGCCGCTACGGTGGCGACCATGGTAACGGCGAGGCAGGGGGTGCTAAGAATCTCCGGTGGAGGTTCGGTTGCCACCTACGACGTCTCGAACTGGCAACGTATAACGTATGTAATCTGAGGAATGAGGAGAAGATACTGGATCTGGAAGAAGAGGTAGACAAGTTGCGCTGGCATATTATTGGATTATCTGAGGTCCGAAGAGAGGGGGAGGACACAGTAATCCTCGAGTCCGGCAAAATGGTCTATCACCGGGAGGGCGACCATCTGTCCCAAGGAGGTGTCGGATTTATCGTCCACAAGTCTCTCGTCAACAACGTTGTAAAGATTGGGAGTGTGTCGACGAGGGTCGCGTACCTGATACTCGGAATAACCAAACGGTATTCGCTGAAGGTCATACAGGTCTACGCACCAACTTCGGCACATTCCGATGAGGAGGTGGAGGAAATGTATGTGGATATATCTAGAGCTATGCATTCCTCCAAAACCCACTACACGGTGTTGATGGGAGACTTCAACGCAAAACTAGGCACAAGAGAAGGCGGTGAGCTGAAGTTAGGGAAATTTGGAGTAGGGCAACGAAACCGTAGGGGCCAGCAGCTGGCTGACTTTATGGAGAAAGAGGGACTCTTTATGATGAACTCTTTCTTCCAGAAGCGGCCCCACAGGAAGTGGATCTGGTCAAGCCCCGACGGTTCGACAAAAAATGAGATTGACCTCATTATGACGACCAGACGCCAACTGTTCAGTGATGTCTCAGTGATCACAAGGGTGAAAACCGGCAGCGATCACCGAATGGTTAGAGGCACACTGAACCTAAACATTAAGTTAGAGGGGTCTCGTCTAATGAAGTCAACGCTCCGTCCCCCTCGTGCTCTAATCCAGAATCCCGAGACTTTTCAGCTCGAGTTACGTAACCGCTTTCAGTGCCTAGATTGCAATGCAGTGGAAGATATGAATGACAAGCTCGTGGAAACTGTCCACGCGGTCGGAGCTAAGTTCTGCAAGACCCGCCGCAGAAGAACATAAAAACTCTCCGATCACACTCTTAATCTCATGGCTGTTAGATGGGAGATGAAGCTGCAATCGTCAACAGATCTGACAGCATACAGGCAACTGAACAGACAGATCTCCAAATGAATGCGGCGAGACTTACGGAACTTTAATACTGCTCGTATTAAAGAAGCGACCGAGCGGAACCAGGGCTCCAAAGTCTTTGCCAGAGATCTGTCTGCCAGAAAGAGCCAACTGTCAAAGCTGAAGACTGAGTGTGGCAGCATCGTTTCCGGGACACCTGAGATTTTGAGTGAGATTGAGAGGTTCTATGGGCAGCTGTACACATCATCGTTGGTGCCACACGCAAGCGTGAGTAACGATCCAAGAGCAAGTCTTACCCGACACTATTCCGATGATATCCCGGATGTCAGTCTGAGCGAGATTAAAATGGCTCTCCAGCACCTTAAAAATGGTAGGGCCCAGGCAAGGATGGAATTACAACGGAGCTTCTGAAAGCGGGTGGAACACCGGTACTTGAAGTCCTTCAGAAGCTCTTCAATTCCGTCCTCCATGGTGGCACTACTCCGGAGGCGTGGAGCAGAAGTGCGGTGGTCTTTTTCTTTAAGAAAGGCAACAACGCTCTCTTGAAGAACTACAGACCGATTTCCCTTCTGAGCCGCGTCTACGTGCTGTTTTCGAGAGTCATTACGAATCGTCTCGCACGCAGACTCGACGACTTCCAGCCTCCCGAACAAGCCGGTTTCCGAAAAGGCTTCAGTACCATAGACCACATACATACCCTGCGGCAGTTTATACAGAGGACCGAAGAGCACAATCTGCCAGTTTGCCTGGCGTATGTGGACTATGAGAAAGCCTTTGATTCCGTCGAAATTTGGGCGGTGCTACAGTCCCTTCGGCGGTGCCAAGTTGACTGTCGGTATATCGAAGTGCTGAAGTGTTTGTACAGTAGGGCTATGATGGCTATCCGAGTACAGAACCAGAGTTCGAAACCTATCCAACTGCAGAGAGGTGTAAGACAGGGTGACGTAATATCCCCGAAACTCTTCACCGCTGCGTTGGAAGACATTTTCAAGCTACTGGACTGAAAAGGATACGGTATTAACATCAATGGCGAGTACATCACTCACCTTCGATTTGCCGACGATATAGTTCTTATGGCAAAATCGCTGTGGAGGATCTTAGCACTATGCTCAATGACCTCAATGGTGTCTCCCAACGGGTAGGCCTTAAGATGAACATGGACAAAACAAAGATCATGTTCAATGTCCATGTCACACCTAAGCCGGTAGTTGTCGGGAGCACTATGCTCGAAGTTGTTGACGAGTACGTTTACCTGGGACAAATAGTCCGACTAGGTAAGTCCAACTTCGACCGGGAGGTCAATCGATGGATTCAACTCAGCTGGGCAGCGTTCGGGAAATTACGACACATCTTCTCGTCGGGTATACCTCAATCTCTGAAAACTAAAGTAGTACCAGTGCGTGTTGCCAGTGATGACTTACGGATCAGCGACGTGGTCACTGCTGGCCGTATGAGGACGCTCAAGGTTGCTCAGCGAGCTATGGAGAGGGCCATGCTCGGAGTTTCTCTGCGTGATAGACTCAGAAATGAGGATATCCGCAGTAAAACCAGAGTGACCGACATAGCCCAACGGATTAGTAAGCTGAAGTGGCAATGGGCCGGCCATATAGTTCGAAGAACCGATAACCGATGGGGAAGAAAGGTTCTCGAGTGGCAGCCTCGTACCGGTAGGCGTAGTGTAGGGCGACCCCCCACTAGATGGAGTGACGACCTGGTAAGACATGCAGGAAGTCGATGGATGCAGGTGGCTCAGGACCGTGCTTTGTGGCGTTACTTGGGGGAGGCCTATGTTCAGCAGTGGATTTGTTAAGGGCTGTAATGATGATGATGATTTTATTCAATATTAGTTACATGTAATTCTTTTCTTTAAAAAATTGTAATTTTTTTCTTTAGAAAAGTATTAACAATGCTATAAACACTACTAATATTCCCCTTAACAATTCGTGGTAAGCTTAAATTGCTTGTGCTACGAGTGGTTCACGTCAGTAGTCGGATGGCGGATTCGAACCCACGACCTTTTTGAGCTCTCGGTCCGCGCCCTGGCATTAGGCTACTGTCGCTTCAATCGCAGCTTTTATTTTTAGTCGTTATTAGAAAGACGCTGCTGTCCATCTCCTGATTTGTTTCCGTCGTCTCTTGCGTCACCCACGGGATGATTTGGGATAGGGGATATTCTTACACCGTGACTACACGGTACATCAGGTACATCAGGTAATGGGGATCGAATATATTTTTATCACGTGTAAATTAAATGTGTCGGCTCGATCGATAAAGGGCTACGCTCGCATAGAATCATGTTATGATGCTGCAGTGTTTTGTGTGGTGAGTGCCAAGAAACATACCCTTTGGCCTCAGGTGTGACAACGCATCTGCATTTTAATTTTTACTTGAAGATAATGTATGTGTGTCAAACAGACAACAGGTGTACTGTTGGCTCGTTTGTCACCTTTATTTCTATAATAAAGCAACACCTTCGTTGTGCAGTCCACTTACTAAAGAACAGTTGCCGACGAAGGGCAAATGGTGATATATCGATTAGATAATACCAAAAACTCCTTCAGGAATCGATTTTACTACATGGTAGAGCCACACTCAGTTATATTATAGTTGTAGCACGAATGGGTCGGCTCGACCGGGGCAGGATTATGCTCACACGGAATACCAGAGTAAAATAGCAGCGTAATGCTCCTGTTTCGTTGGTGAGTAGAGAACCGGAGACCCTTTTTTTACTGAAATCGAGGATTCCATCTTAGTCCTCAGGGATGACAACGCATTTGCATTTTGATCCTTAGTTGAGGATAAATGTGGATGGCTATGGCTCACAGCATCTACTTACTATCAGTGTGCTCGTTTGTCACCCAATGCTATAAAAGTAAAAAGCTAACTATTTTTTTAAAAGCCGGCAACGTATCTGCAATTCCCCTTGTGTTGCAGTTTGTCATGGGCAGCGGTAGACACTTACCTTTAGGTGAGTCCGCCCGCATGAGGAGATGTCCAAGAGATTTCCCCACAACAAAAACAACAGGAGGAGATGTTAGTAAAAGGAGAGAATTTTACGTGGTAGAGTCATGCAGCAGTTATATTAGAAGTAGTACCCGGTTGACCGAGCTTTGCTCGGTATTTTTCGCTCGGTTTTTTTTTTAATTCGTGTGTTACGGAAATTATATTTAGATACAAATTACATACTAATGAAATAAGAATAATATTTTTTGATCTTAGCGACATAATAGAAAAAACTGAACTGGTTTTTGAATAAAAAATCATGTGTGCAATTAGTTTAATTTAAATTTTCGTGTTTTAAAAAATACTAAAAAAGGGCTCAATAAAAATAGATTTTCTCAAAAAAGAAAGGAACATGGAAAAAAAATTAAAAAAGTCGGTCGGTCGGTCTGGGCTCGAACCAGGGTTTTAAGATTCTGTGGCCGACCGTTATACTAATTAAGCTATTTAGAATCACAATCCGTCAAAATTTACCTTCTTATTCTAAAGATATTGTAGCAGTTTTTCATTGCCTAAAAACACGGACAAAAAGACATTTTCTAAAAATAAATCCTAGCTAGATCGATTTATTATCCCCGAAACTCCCTGGACACTAAATTTTATGAAAATCGTTGGAGCCGTTTCCGAGATCCCGATTATATATATATATATATATATATATATATATATATATATATATATATATATATATATATATATATATATACAAGAATTGCTCGTTTAATAGTATAGGATAATTGTAGTACAAATGGGTCCACTCGACCGAGGAAAGACCACGCTCTCACGGAATACCAGCGTAAAATAGCAGCGTAATGCTGCTGTGGTATGGTGAGTAGAGAACCGGAGACCCTTTTTACTGAAATCGAGGATTCCATCTTAGTCCTCAGAGATGACAACGCATTTGCATTTTGATCCTCAGTTGAGGATAAATGTGGATGTCTACGGCCCACAGCATCCTCTTACCATCAGGTGGACTGTGTGCTCGTTTGTCTCCTTACCCTATATAAAAAAGGAGGCACTCAATTGTTTTAACCTACCCATGAATTATCTTCTTATATGGAGACTGCTTCTGTGCTTGTAGCTCACCATACGAACACAGTAGTGGTATGCTGGTATTCTGTGTGAGCGTGATTCTTCCCGAAGCGAGCCGTCCCATTCGTGATACAACCGTTGTCCACTGCTGAACATAGGCCGCCCCCTTAGATTGCCACATATTTGCCATAGTTGCCACGCTTGGCCGGCGGGTTGGCAGTCGTAGTATTTTAGTTTTAGTCACTAGACAGACGCTGCTGCCCACCTCATTTGGTTACCACTGTCGCCTCTTACCACGCCCACGGGATGATATGGGATAGTAAATATTCCTATACCGCCACAATATAGATGCAGCGTGGCTATATACCCGTAGGTAAGAATCTCGTTAATGAACAGTGAGGTGAACACTGAAAAGAAGAATCATACCTATGCGGTAGAGCCACGCTGTAGCTATATTATGATTGTAGCACGAATGGGTCGGCTCTACTGATGTAGGATCACGATCTCACAGAGTACCTCGTAAAAGACCAGCTTAATACTGCTGGGTTTCGTATGGTGAGTGTAGGGATCCGGAGACCTTTATTTAGAAAAAACAAAAATTCAAACAGAAACCTGTCTCCGAAAGTGGGTCACTTGTAAGTTTATAATGATTTAATAATAATGTTCTAATTTAACGATACTGTAAATCACAGGTTTAATGGGAGATTGATGGGTTTTGAAATTACGACGTCATGGATGTTAATTGATATTGAAGTAAATTATGTGAAAAAAAAACAAGAAACTGTTTTACTGTCTGTGTTTTTTAAACAGCAGTGACAAGTGAAACTGATATTGTTTCATGTCACTAAGAAAACAGTACATTGGATGGGAATTAAAATCAGGGTTACATGAAGTTCGGTTCCACCATAAATTATCCAAAACCCTGTCAACTAATATAACTAATAAGCCATAAAGCTAACTAACCTATATTGGTAGATTTATCCTAAAATAATGCAAAATATCTAAAAGTAGAAACACTGTACGGACGCACGGCACGCATTGGTGGTCGCGTTGGTACTCCATAAACATTTTAGTACCAATGAGTCGGTGCCATTTTGTTTGTTCCTGTGAACTTTAAGAAAGCTAAAGCCCTACCTATATTAGTGGATTTACCCTAAAATAGAGCAAAATATCTAAAAGTGGAAACACTGCACAGACGCACAGCACGCATTGATGGTCGCATTGGTGCTCCATAAACATTTTAGCACCAATGAGTCGCTGCCACTTTGTTTGTTCAATGACCCGGTCCATACGCAGTAGAAGCCTATGGTGTCAAAGTGATTTGTAGTTTTTTTTTAATAAGTTTTTAACTTTATTTTGTATTTGAGTAAAAACAGTAGCGGTCTTAAATGAAACTGTGTGGGATATTTACCGTGCCATCTGCCCGTCAGCCAGCGCCTGGACGAAATACAGCTGTAACACAGTTTTTTCTTCGGAAATTCAGTGCCGGTCTAGAAGTATACATAGAAGTCTTTGGCCGCTGCCTATCGCAATTCAGGTTATTATAACCTTGGTGTAGCCCTAACACCCATTTTACGAAATGGGGTGGTTGGTTTTCTTACCCCACCACCACACGGCAAACTAATAGAAATTGAAACGTAATCGAAGTCAACATTGGTGTAACTGTATAAAGCACATCAAAGACGATTTTTTATAGAATAAGAATGAACGAGCACCCAGTCCACCTTATAGTAAGTAGATGCTGTGCCCCATAGACATCTACATTTATTTTCAATTAAGAATCGAAATGCAGATGCGTTGTCACCACTGAGGACTGAGATGAAATGCCTCGTTTCTTGTAAAAAGGGTCATCGGTTCTCTACACTCACCATACGAAATATAGCAGCATTAAGCTGTTATTTAGCGATAAGCGTCAAGACCTAGATATGATCGTTCTAGCGTTGTGTCAAATTCAGGCATAAAACAACACGGGCCACTGGTGGACTGGAAGAGTAGCCATAGCATATTTTGCCGATTCAGAGCTGTCTGTCATTTTTCGTAGGGGAACCTGCACGCACAAAAACAATTTTCTGTCACTACAAAACTCACACTTAACAATTAGAACAATATACTAATTACGATAATTATTAAAACATTGTTTTTTTATATTGAGAAATTGGCTTATTAAGTTCTATTTTTATATAAATAAATTTGCTTTATAGAAACATATAACACGGGTGCGTTCCATTTTCAAATTGCGAGCATTTCAAAACTTATTGAGTGACCTCCGTAACACAAGTAATTTAAGCTTAACATTAGAGGTTAACGGGACTATTAGTATTATAATATTTTCGCTAGTATTCTTCTTATTTAGAAAATATATAATAATAATATTATTCAAAATAATAAACTTAACTTTGGGAAAGCATGAATTGATGAATAATTTTAATATTTCGATGCACAGTATATACTTATAAAATAATTCTGTCGAATAAATTAATTGTTCTGTCATTGCTCGAGGACATAATAATGAGTGATTTTTTTTTGCAATTCAGTGTGGGGAGTAACGAATTATTTTAATGCAAAGGAACTATTGCATTTATTTATTACTTTTAAAATGGAAATGGTGACCTACCTATGTATACCTTATAAACAGTATCGCTCGGTTCGGGGTTAAGGCTACTTGTAATGTGGCCCATTTTCAAAATATTGCCAATGGTCGATAAACTTTCTTCTAGGGCGACCCTTCCCAACTCTGCCGTTCACATCTGCCATATAAATTTGCTTCGTCACTCTTTCCTCATTCATTTTTTCTACATGACCAAACCACTGAAGCATTCCTTTCTTAATCCTGGTCACAACATCATCTTGCATACCACATTTATCTCTTACCACGCAATTTATCACCCTGTCATTCAGATTCAACCCTAGCATACTCCTTAAAGACCGCATTTCTACAGCATTTACTCTACTTTCGTGCTTCTTCTGCCACACCCAGCTTTCACTACCATACATTAAAGTAGGGACTAACACAGCATTATGAATTACCATACGTGCCTGCTTTGACACATTCTGATTCTTCATAATAGAGTGTAGTACCCCATTCACTCTATTCCTTGCATTTACTCGTCGTTCTATATTTTATCCTTATCATATCCACCATCCCTGCTAAATACACATCCCAAATACACGATTTAAAATTTACTAAAATTAACACCTACCTATTACTTAATATCGAATAATTTGTTTATATTTCTGCCCTGTAATTAACATAGATTTCGTAGGATAGCCCGTACGCCGTACGCAATCAATTTGTAACCCCGGCAATACATTGGCCAAGCCCCAGCCTACGCGAGCGTAGGCAAATTGATACAAGGCGAGTGCCACAGTCTACACGTTGATCAAGTTCGAAAGAGACCAACTCCAAGGCCAATATTCACGAGTTTTTGTGTAGCTATCTACATGTCGGCGGTAATTAGTCGTCATTGAGAATTGGTATGATATCGACAACGTAAAAGTTATTGCAGCTTCTGCTATTTATTTAATAAGTGCATATAATTATTATGTCAGTGTACTGCGCAGTAAAGTTAAAAAACTTAAAGATGTTCTCGTTAGTATAGTGAAATTATTTTAAAGTCGCAACTTAATTAAATCAATATATCACCGGATCGGACGCCAAGCTGTAATCGACATGGTCGACTAACATGTGGACGCGATTAGCCAAAAGCAGTCGATCGCCTTTGATTTATGCAGAAAAACTGACACTGTTCTGAAGTGGTCGAGTTGTAGCGAGCGATCCCGAGTGGCGGCAAGGCATGCCACGTCGGCGTTCGCCTGCAATCTGTCGTGTGTGTCAAAATGTCGACGAGCAATGTCGAGGCTGGACAAATGGACTGTCTATACGTTGGTACTATCCTTTGATCAGTCAACGTGTATAACCGGATTAACAAGTTTTTATTAATTAACACTATTGGTGCAATACGGTAGCAATCGGCTGGCACATCGATACTTGTCTTAACTTGCTCTGTACGATTGCGAAAGAGATAAACGAGTTTGTGAGTGTTTGTCTTATTCCTGTCGGTGCGTGCTGTATTTAAATCCTATATAAAAGCTCGCAGTAATTTTTATATTTCCATTAGTGGTTTCGTCCGCAATCTTTAAACAAGTATTTAAGTTCAGCACTTTATTTACATATTTGTAAAAACAAAACCATGTCGGAAGCAAAAAAGAAGAGACGGCAATATAATGTAGAATATATTAAATATGGATTCATAAAATTCGAAAAAAATTCGATAAATCCATCTTTGCCTTTGTGCCTTCTTTGTTCAAAAACATTTTCAAACGAAGCGATGAAGTCTTCAAGGCTTTAGTACCATTTGAACAATATGCATCCAGATTAGAAGGACAAAAATGAAGCCTAGTTACAAGATGAAAAAGAAGCATAACGCTCAGCCAGGTATATAAAATCTTTCTTCGGTGGCTGCTAAGCAATTCAATGACGGACTTCAAGCTTCATACAATATCTCTTTGCTCAAACAGGTAAACCACACAACATCGGAGAAACGTTAATTTCGCCAGCAATAAAAGAAGTTTTAACTACTGTGGTCCATTAACCGGCGGTAGACATAATTCGAAAAATTCCTTTGAGCAATAGTTCTGTGCAAAGACGAATTGACGAAATGGCTGAAAACATTGAAGAGTCATTATGCTGTCATCTAAAGACTAGACAATTTTCAATTGAATTGGATGAGTTCACTTTACCAACTAATGAAGCATTGTTGCTGTCTTACGTGAAGTTTATTGATATACTAAGTATTAATTAAATATTGTATAAGATGAAAAAAATATGTCTTGAACTATTATTTAATAGTAATTTAGAGACAGACAAAAAAAGAAAAAACCATAATTAAAATACTGGAAAAGTTTTGTGATGAAAAAGGAATTTCCTTGAAGAATATTATCAGCAGCTACAGACGGTGCTCCAGTTGTGACGGGGTGTCAAAAAGGCTTCATAGCGTACTTAAAAAACGAAATTCCAGATGTGCTTGCTGTGCATTGCGTTATACATCGACAACATTTGGTTGCTAGAAATTTAAGTGAACGGCGGTTTCAATCATTGCAACATGCCATCAGAGCAGTCAATAAAATGCGAAACAACTCTTTAAATGACAGATTATTAAATCAGCTTTGTGTTACAAATGATGAAGATTTCAGCCGATTGATCTTTCGCTCAGAAGTGCGCTGGATATAAAAAGGAAATTGTCTGACTCGATTTTACAATCTGTTTGACTCTGTCGTAGAATTCTCGATAAACAAAGACAGAATTGCGCGATAACCTCATCACATCAAAGAATGATATCGCATACCTGACTGACCTTTATAAATTGCTTAATGTTATGAATTTCCAACTTCAAGGCGATGACTTGAACTTAATAATAACAAAAAATGTCGTCGCTGCTTTCGTAGCCAAGCTGCTCTTACACAAGAAGAATATCGGCAGACGTAGGTTCCATCATTTTCCCAATTTATCAATATTATTTATATATAGTATCCTGCAACAATGACGACTTGCTTGCCTACTGCCAACATTTGGAAAATCTCCACAGTGATTTCATTGAAATATTGCAGAACATTTTGAAATTTTGGTAGAGCCATGCTGCAGTTACGTTAGTAGCATAGTTGTAGCACTAATGGGTCGGCTCGACTGGGAAAGGACCACGCTCTCACAGAATACCAGGGTAGAATAGTAGCTTAATGCTGCTGTGTTTTGTTTGTTAAGTGTAGAGAACCGGAGACCCTTTTTACTGGAAACGAGGCATTCTATCTTAGTCCTCACGGGTGACAACGCATCTGCATTTTGATTTGTAATCGAGGATAGATTTAGATGTCTATGGGACGCAACTACCACTTACCATCAGGTGGACTGTGTTTTGTTAGTTTGTCACCCTATCCTATAAAAATTGGAAATACCAGACTGGGTGTTAGATCCTTTTTCAAATGTTAACATAGCAATATCACTCCAATTGCAAGGAGAACTTATAGAACTGACAACGAACGAGAAAATAAAAATGAAATTCAAAAATGGCTACCAAGAATTTTGGCTACAAAAGTCAATCAATCCCGCAGTTGTACCCTGGATTGTGGTCGATCGTTCAATGATTTTTGATAGCATTCCCATCGTCATATTTGTGTGAACGTGGATTTAGCGCTATGACAACGCTGCTTACTAAAAAAATCGTTTGCATGTTACAGACCGCGGTGATTTACGACTGTTTTTGATTAAAAACGAACCTGATGTCAACAAACTTGTTACAAATTAATCCATCTAATTAGATTGGTTTTAAAACTAAAATTGATTACCTATCTATATTGTTTCTTTTAATTTGATTTAAATATATTCTTAATATTTTAAAGTTGCGTTTTAATTGCTCTCACTGGTAATAATGTCCAGATTAGAATGTAACTTTAAACACCAGAGCCGACTAGTACAATACACCATAACTAAATTAATCAAAGTAATTAAATTGTGGTGTTTATGTTATAGGTGTGTAAGTATAAAAATGGGGGCGCTAAATATAATTGATTTTCAAAGGAGCCGATAATAGAAATTAGTTTGATAATCTCTGCTCTATGACCTCAGGCGTTAAATCAAAAGTAATTTTTCATTTCCAGTTATTAATAACATTTTATTTTCTTTTTCTAGGTACCCAAGGATCACCAGTTTTTTTTATATAATATCATATTTTTCTATATCCTATGATGACGTGTTATAACTTTTGAATTAAAACATAAAGATAAAATTTGTATTACATAAAATTAACAAAAATCGACTACTGTTTAGTCATTTTCAGGGTACCCTCTCTAAAAAGGAAAAAAACTAAGTTCTTATTGGATCACTTCGTTTTCCGTACGTCCGTCCGTCCGTCAAGATACTTTTTCTCAAAAACGCTTGGACGCATCAAGTAAATAATGTCAAATACGGAGATCTATCGGTCCCTAGCAGCTTAAAAAAATCTAGCTTCTTCCCATCAAGATCATATATGGGTTAAGTCATAGATTAACTAATTTGCTATTCAGATGTGACACTATTGAAGTTGTAACCAAAAACAATATATTCAATATGATTTATTAAAAGTTGTGATATAAAATCAGACAAATAGGTTAAAAATATTACGATAAATTATTTATTTTATACCATTGGAATGCGTACTTTATTTTAGATCACCGTTAAAATATTGTATTGCAGTAATCAATGTATTATTTTACTATAAAATAATATAAATTATTTAAAATAATAAAAATTGTTTTTATTTGTCTTAGCAACACGATATTCTATTTTCGCTCTCTTCCATTTTGGTACTTATGGAATAAGGCTGACAAATGAGCACACAGTCGACCTGATGTTAAGCAGTTGCTGTGGCTCATATACATCTACATTTATCTTAGACTCCCACTCAAAATGCTGATGCGTTGTCACCCCTGAGGACTAAGAAAGAATGCCTCGTTTCCATTAAAAAGGTCTCCGGTACTCTACACTCACCATACGAAACACAGCAGTTGCTATAATTTACGCTGGTATTCTGTTAGAGATACTTATATGTAAAGGAATAAAATTAATATTAAAATCAATAAATAAAACGGAAAAAGAAACACATAGCAAAAAGTAAAATTATTATTATGATTAAAAGAACCCGTTTAAAAAGTACTAGTTATTCTATTAACAATACTAATATTTTATTTAACTCCTGGTAAGCTTTAAATGAGTTAGTTTATATTAAACAAAATGTTACCTTCGTATAGCTACGAGTATATCGCATTTTGACTCTTGCACGCCTCACACTGCCAGATAATTATAATTTCAATCTATTGTATCTATTCATATTGATATAAATATATTTGTAAACTATTGTGCTTCGTTCGCATAGAACGTCTTATTTGTTTTGAAGTTTTCTTTCTTGGAAGTAATGATTATCTTTTATAAACTACGCACCACTGTTACAATTTATACAATAATAGTACCGATATTTTTATTGTGGTACGGAGTAATTTCATCATGAAATCGATCAAGTGCGTGGATGATTTCAAGCCCGTTTATGCCGTGTCCGTTCAATATTATATTTAAAGACTAAGTAACGTAGATATGCACAAAGATAACATAAAAATACGTCTTAATAATTTATATTTCATTAAGAAGTATTAATTAGTTAATTTAGTCTGACTGTTTTGTATTGGATTAGAATTGATTAGAAAATATTTATTTCTATGTGCTGTCTATGTAAATTTGCATGCTATGTACAATCACATAGCATTGTCGTGCTTCAAGAATTGTATCATCCTTATCTGACCATGTTTTAGGCAAATATTTATTTTTTTATCTGTTAGACAACAAATAAAAAATTAATAAGCATGGTGCATCATTATTCAACAGATTCATCTATAGAACACCTGTTTACGTTTAGCGTAATATATAGCTCTATAGCTTGCGTATAGAGCTATACTATGCTATACTCTAAGGTCAGAATACTAAGAATATTTTTAAACAAACTGGCAGAATATTAATGCAATATAAAAGTATCATTCTTTAAAGTTTAAATCAGTCAGTTTTTATATTCGGAACTGGATACTTTATAAAAATTTCGTACAACCGACTTCAATATAAAAAAAAATTAGAACATTATCAGTGTAGTCGAAGTCAATTAAATACGCATTATTAAGGATAACTCAAAAACTGCTGGTCAGATTTTGATCAAAATTATATGGGAGCGCATGAGAAGCACCAGCTTGTAAATAAAAAGAGAATTATCAAAATCAATTCACCGAGAAAAAGTTCTGGAGTAACCACACATAAAAAATGCAGTGGAATTGAGACGTTCCTCTCTTTATTGAAATCGGTTGAAAAGGGATGACGTTATTATCACCAGTTATTAAAAATAAAATACTACTTTTAAGTTATCTAACTGGTATAGTATTACGTTAATATTTGTGATTTAATTTGTAATTTGTAATTATTTTTTGTATAATTTGTTTTAGGTTTAATTATAATTAACATCATTATATATAATTTAATAACGGTTTCTGTGATTAGACTAAAATTCACTAAATGACCAATACTTCAGAAAATTAATCGTAACTTTAATTATTAAACAAAGACTAAATGTAACTCGAAGATACACCTTACGATTTTCATAAAGATTCTTCTAAAACATATAGTACCTTAAACGTGGTACGTTTCTAAACAATCAGACACACGGGTAATACTAAAAATTATGGAAATGTATTTAATTATTTATTTTTAGTCTCTCTCAACTCGCAATCATTTTTGTCACAAAAATATAAAATGTGCAGACATATTAGATAACATGTAATCTTAATTATCTTTGTAAATAAATGTATTTTACTATATATTTTATATTTAACATGACCTTTTGTAACATTTTAAAATATTCAAATAAAAATATTATTAAAAGGTATTTGTAACATAATATTATGTAAAATCGTATAAAATTACAAGAATATGCGAAATAAATGACACATTGTACTCGTTACAATTAACAATACAATCGAAATAAATGATTATTAAGTACATTCTGACCATACTACTACGTGTAGTTTATGATGACAAAAACCATAATCGCGCCTGCGCGACTTTATAATAATAATAAAGTAGCGTACATTTTGTTGTTTAAAATATCTGCCCCAGTACGTGAATACAATAGATTCAATGGTACCTACCTACTCGAACTAACAATCTCTAAGGCCGATGACAGAAAATTGAGGTTTTTGTCTACACTAATATTTTTTTATAGAATGGGTAGCAAAAGAAAAGGACACAGTTCATCAGATGGTAAATGGATGCTGTGGCCCATAGAATACACAATAGAATGGCTGTCAACCTTATTTTGTACGAGGATCGGCGCCGCCGGGAGCACACATACAAGCAATTACGTCGTATTATCTGTTATTACTACTACAAACCCAATTCACTGTATTGACAGACTGATTTGACACAAATATTTCTTTATTTTTGTTTCTAATATTCAGAAAATATAAATAGTTTCGACTTACTGGTTGTAGGATATGTCTCCTTTATTTAAATTCTATTTCCCGCTGTTCTTTCGACACGTAACTATTGGACAATTTGCCATTTGTTAAATAATTTGCATGCAGCGACGCTTGACACAAAAATTGGAAACGCTTGATTGTGTTGACATTTATAGGTGTGAATTGACATGTTAGTGGCTACACGTGCTTCGCCTACTCACCCGTTCTATTATATATGTATTATAAGAGTATACTATGCTGTGGCCCAAAACAATCTGCATTTTTCCTCGATTAAGAATCAAAATATAGATGCGTTGTTACCCCTGAGGACTAAGATGGAATGCCTCATTTTCAGTAAAAAGGGTCTCAGGTTCTCTAGGCTCCCTATATTAATCACAACAACATTAAGTTACTATTTTACCCTGGTATTCCGTGAGAACGTGATCCTACCCCAGTCGAGCCGACTCATTCGTGCTACAACTACGATGTAGCTGCAGCGTGGCCCTAAAACGTAAATGAATACCACGTAAATTATAAAGAGAGAGTGCGAATTTTCTGAGTTAGTGTATATGTGGAGAATAATCTCCGGAACTATTGGACTTATTTGAAAAAAATCGTGCATCATTTGGAAGTTATTATAGTGATGAAACCATGCTGTAGTACATACAGCTGCAGCACGAACCTGGACTGGACCTGGGAAGAAGCTTAATGCTGCTGTGTTTCGTATGATGAGTGTAGAGAATCGGAGACCCCTTTTACTGGATGCGAGGCATTCCATCAGAGTCCTCAGGAGCTACAACGCGTCTGCATTATTGGTGCTTTGTTGAGGATGGATGTGAATGTCTATAGGCCACAGCATCCACTTACCAGCAGGTGAGCTGTGTGCTAGTTTGTCACCACATTCTATAAAAAAACGAAAATTGTCCAGATGAACATTGGCTATATAATATTATGAATATGCATATTATATTACCTCTAAAAGCCAGCCTCCCGAACCCTCCCGAACAAGCCGATTTCCGATAAGGTGCTAGCACTATAGACTACATACATACCCTTCGGCAGAAGTTTACAGAAGCCCGAAGAGTACAATCTGCCACTTTGTCTTGCGTATATAGACTATAAGAAAACCTTTGATTCCATCGAAATTTGGGCGGTGCAGCAGCCCCTTCAGCGGTGCCAAGTTGACCGTTGGTATATCGAAGTGCTGAAGTGTTTTTACAGTAGGGCTATGTTGGCTATCCGGGTGCAGAACCAGAGTACGAAACTTATTCAACTGCAGAGAGGTGTAAAACAGGGTTACGTAATATCCTCGAAACTCTTTACCGCTGCGTTGGAAGACTACTACTACTGTTACTAGACCGGAAAGGATACGGTATTGGTCAATGGCGAGTACATCACTCATCTTCGATTTTCCGACACTATAGTTATTACGCAAGACGGCCTAAGCATTATGCTCAATGACCTCAATAGTGTCTCCCAACGGATAGGTCTTAAGATGAACATGGACAAAACAAAAGTCATGTTTAATTTTTTAAAAACGCACCCAATGGCTGCGTTTGGCAGAAAAAAAGCGCTAGCAAGCGCTTACTAGCGCTAAAATAGTTTTCGGCCAGGACACGATTGCTACTTCAGTTACGCTGACACAATCCGCCATTTTGCTTATTTAATTTGTTTGTTTTGAAGTTGAGTTTATAAGTTGTTTTGTGCAATATTAGTTCTAAGTAATATAATGACATGAATAGACATATACGTGTTATTAAAAATTCATGATTGGTAAGTTTTTAATATGAATACTTCACAAACATATATTTAAATTAGGTTAGGTTCCCGGTTAAAACTAACTTCGTGTCCTAGAGGAAAATAGCTACTTACGATTTGACAGCGCTTACCGCTTACGATCGCCATTTTGCTTACAAACGCTTCCTAGCGCTTTTTTCTGCCAAACGCAGCCATTCTATGGAGGGGAAGCCTCCTAAGTTCAGTAGTAGACTTTGTTAGGCGTGTGATAGTAGAAGTTGAAGAAATAGTTATATTTACCTGGTATTGCAGTTGTTCCTTGTGGAAAACGATTGTAGAAATAGCACAGTAAAATAGCAATCTATGATTGGCGTTTCATCAATTGAAAATTTGAAAATATTTGAGTACGTATTATTTTCCCTCCAAATTACTAACACTCGGTTCTCCAGCGTAATCACTTGTAAACTTTGATATTATTTAGTATTTTATTATTATTTTTATAAGTTAATAAATTAATTTACTTTTAAATAATTATATTCTATTTTTTATAAGTAAAAAAATTGTTTTAAAGAATAATGTGATTTTAATACTGCTGCATGTAGCGACCGTCGCGAACTGCGTAATTGTTACGTTCTCATCATATAATGATTTAAGTCATTAAACCTTCAATATGTATAAATTATGGTCGTTTAGATTAATGTGACAATTTATAAAAAACTCAAATTTTACGGATCGCGTTTAGTTAAACTTAATGTTTGATTCCCGACGTTTCGAGAAGTCCGTGACCATGTTCAAGAATGTCCCAGCTATAACACCAGATTTGATATCATAATTGGTAGGAATTGATGATCTTCGCAAAGAACATCAATCCCAACCAAGTATGAGTCGCGAGGATACTGAAATTAAGGGATATGCTTGGGATCCTATAATTAATAACATTAAATGCAAACCCAGGGGTAGCCATTGCAAGACTTCAAGATACTGTAAGCTTGTTCCGGGTAGATCGGACCGATAATAAATATTCAAAAGTTGAAGGTAGCCGGGCTAACTATAACATCGGGACGTCAAAGATCTCAGGCTCTCGCGTGACCATGGGTGACGTGAAATAAAAAAAGTGATAAAAAACAAATCATGTCAGCCCCGAGCACAGGCGCAGAGTAGCCAACCTCTCAGTAACGAGACGGTCAGGTCTTGTTGTTGATATTCCACGCATTAGAACCAAACGGTTTGCTTTATCTTTTATAATACGTACAGCAAAGGAGCGGAATCATTTACCAGCGCCTCTTTTTCCGTTCGAATACAATCTGAGCGTCTTCAAGGTAACAGTGAATAAAGGCTTTGTTACGCTACGACAGTACCATTTACCATCTAGGAATTCATCACCACTTACACCAGGTTGGATTACAGGATGGCTTATAATAAGTAAAACATTTTTTTTGAAATTACATTTAGATAGAAATTACATACTGATGAATAATATTTTTTGATCTTATTGACATAATAGAAACAACTGAACTGGTTATTTGAATAAAAAAATCATGAGTGCAATAAGTTTAATTAAAACTTTTGTATTTTTATAAAATACTAAAAAAAATGCTGGAAATAATAGATTTTCTCACAAAAGAAGGGAACTTGAAAAAAAAGGAAAAAGAGGACCTAAGACGGGACGCGAACCAAGACATTACGATTTTGCGACCGGTCGCTATCCACTTGAGCTATTACGATCATTAACGCAGTGTCATAATTTACCTTCTTATATTATAGCAGTTTTTCATTGCCTGAAAACACGGACAAATAAAAACATTTTCTAAAAATAAATCCTAGCTAGATCGATTTCTTGCCCCCTAAACTCCCTGGACACTAAATTTCATGAGAATCGTTGGAGCCGTTTCCGAGATTCCGATTATATATATATATATATATATATATATATATATATATATATATATATATATAGATATATAGGATTACTATTCTTTTAAAAAAATACTAATAATGCTATTTATCAATCAAGTTAAACTCTAATGTCCGAGTTAGGAGTAGTTCCATCGTTTATTCAATTTTTGAGTTCCTTTTTTTACGTCGTAGAGCCACGCTGCTGCCATATTGTGGTTGTAGCATGAATGGGTCGACTCATCAAAAAGGTCGGTCAGTCGGTAAAACAACCAGTGAAAATATCATAAATATAATTCACAAGTGAATAACAATTACAAATTATTTACGCAAAATAACGGATGAAACCATAAACCAGAAAATTTAGACAACTTATCACAACTTTACGTTACGTTTTAATTTGGTAAATAAAAAATTAAATTAAAAACGTTCCCGGCACTATCCACACCCTTCTTTTAGTTTTTTAGCGTTAACTATGGAGTTTAAAACAATACAAAATACTATATCCAAAAAATAGTTACTTAATTTCATGAGATAAATAATTAAAATGGTTACAAATAAGTAACAATTGGTGTATAAATAGATTACAAAAAATTACGCATCAGTCGTAACTGTAACATGTTTATTGTATTTTTGTTACAAGTTTGCGTTATAAAAAATCTTTTTTAACTTCTGTCAAATAATGGTTTTTTGTTTTTTGCTTTGTAAACTATTAATATTTTAAATAAAAATACAACTGCGTGGCATATTCACCGTGCCACCCGCGTCCCCTCGCCATTAAAAACTGTGACACAGCGGTAGGTCATTCAAATATTTGTTACTAGCTGTGTCCGCGATTTTGTTCGCACAGGATTTTTGTTAATAATTTATTTGTTTTGAACAGCCTCGTTGATCCGCGGTCTCTTGTTATGATCCGGGACTTCTTCTAATCAGCAATTGCGTTTACACAAGCAAGTCACGGGTACCCAAACAATATTAGTTTTTACTGTTTGAGTTAGAATAGTATAAAGTGTTATCTACTAGTAACATTGTTTTAGAACCGCCAGGAGCACCACTAGCAACCTAATTAATTACATGAGTTATATTGTACCTACAGGAAGATGTAGCTTTCGTTGACCACAAAAGAGATTTCGATCTAGTGGATAACGATATACTACCCACAAAACTGAAAGGAGTAGGGTTTACTTCTCATTTATTAACTTTTTTGCTAGTTACTTGCGGGACCGACAGAAGTATGTAAAATGTGCAAGGCGTAGGTCAGAAAATTATGTTATCCGGAGTTCCGGAGTAAGTCAGAGCAGCAACCTCGGTCCGTTGGAATTCATATTAATGATAAATGATGTTCCGACGGTTGTCAAAGATTCATTGAACTCCATTGATCATTTTGCAGATGATCTGAAAGTGTAACTTGCTGATAGGCACAAAGAGAAATAATTGATAGAATCAGACGTTACTTTGCGGAAATTCTTTATAATAAAGATATTAATGGTTATTTTGCAACTATCTGCTAAATACAACAAAATGATGTGTCTTACCTGGATCGAAGAGCATCTGCCGCCCTTCCTTAATTGCATTTACTACTCCCAACACCACTACTCCCGGCACCACTACTCTCAATACCACTATTCCAGGACTTAGCGGTCAGCCGCCGTAGAGTCTACACCACCTGAAGATGCCTCGTGTAGAGGCGAAACACGTGTCGTATTACCGTCGATAGTGTGTCTTTCCCGGAATAGTGGTGTTGAGAGTAGTGGTGCCGGGAGTAGTGGTGTTGGGAGTAGTGGTGCTGGGACTAGTGGTGACGGAGTTAGTGCATGCAATTGAGGGAGGGCGGGAGGTGCTCTTCAATCCGGGTAAGACACATCATTGTATTTAATTAAGCGGATGGTTGCGAATTAAATTTTAATATCTTTACAGAGAGAAATGGCGAAAGTTAAAACAAGATATAGATAGAGTTGTTATCTGGAGGAAACATAATAATTTACAATTTAACGAAGTGCAAAACCATGACTTTCAGTCATGCACTATTTCCTGTTACGTATCAATACCAAAGTAACGAGGTACCGA
Source organism: Parnassius smintheus behrii (assembly GCA_036936625.1). NCBI lineage: Eukaryota > Metazoa > Arthropoda > Insecta > Lepidoptera > Papilionidae > Parnassius > Parnassius smintheus. The sequence goes on from JAUPFT010000027.1 coordinate 21,863,348, forward strand.
TAGCGAACGTGTCTGAAGCCGGAGATCTAGAGGTTAATTTATCTTCTAAACTAGTATTTCGAGAGTATGTAACCAAAATCTGTAAGAACGCTTACAGAAATTTAGGATTCGTGCTTCGGGTAGCTAGGGGCTTCACTAATATCAAGGCAAAAGTGAGACTGACACATGAAACTAAATATTATAGTATCATGTTGGAGTAAGTGTAAAATATATTTATTAGATAATAATAATAATGTCCTCCAGACCGAATTTCGGCCACGGCGGCCTGCCTCAACGTAGGCTAGCCATCGGCACAGTACAGGATTATAGTGCCCAAGTGTACGCGCAAGCGCAGGTGTACTCTCTATTCCCTCACTCTCATAATCCGATGGGACGGTAAACCGACTCAATCGGAGAGAGATCAGGCGCAGGACTAACGGCTTTACTTGCTTTCCGAGGTACGGGGGTGAGACACTGCCAATTTCCTGATTCCGGGCAACTACTGAGAATTTCTTGACGGAAAAGCTCAATAATTAATTTTTTGGCCCGACCCGGGATTTGAACCCAGGACCTCATGATCAGCTGTTGCACTACTACAACCGCTAGACCAACGAGACAGTCATTTATTAGATATTTATATAAAGAATGTATTGAGTATACCCACTTTTCCCAAATAAGTATCCTACCTTAATCACCTTAAGTATGGTGAGTATGGTACAAGGAGCTAAAAGTTAGAATGAATTAAGCGCTAGTCTCATATATCTTTATTGTGATGAGGGGTAAGATTCACAATTCAGACGTATTGCAACAAGTGTGCATAGTGTATTCCGGACCAATACGTGGGGTGACGGCGGCAGCAGTTGCTGCTAGCTGTGTCGCGCGGCCGCACTATGCTGGTGACAAAAGCGCCGTTTAGACGCACACTTTGTATCCTCAACCGTATAGCAGAAGACGTAAATCTATTTTGTTGCGCTCTGGATAAGTTCCATAGTAAGAGCTCTCTTTGAAATAAGTTATGGTCCTGCTGTGACATATCGAATATTATTAATTTGCAGCTGCGTAATAGAAGATTGTAGAAATATTTGTCTACATTTTCGCATTAGGTGATAAACCTGTAAAGATTTATCACTTAATGTATAGTTGAAAATAGACAAATAATAACATTTTTACTAGGTCTTAAGACATAATGCGTTGATTAACCAACAGACAGAACAACACATATTATAGACAATTCTTAAAATAATAAAAATGCATTGAATTACTTAATTTTTATCCCTTTTCAATCACTTTTGTTACAAAAATTTACAACGTAAAGACACCTGCATTTTACATGTTTGTTATATGTATGGAATGAAGAGAGTGGAGATTACGGACACATCTCGTCAGGTATACCTCTCAGCTTAAAAACAAGGTTATACAACCAGTACGTGTTGCTAGTGTTGACTTATGGATCTGAGATGTGGTTCTTCTCTGTTGGACGTATGAGGAAGCTCAAGGTCGCTCAGAGAGCTATGGAGAATGCTATGCTTATGATTTCTCTGCGTGATAAATTTAGAAATAAGGATATCTGTAGTAGAACTAGAATAACGCACATAGTCCAACGAATCCGTTACTAATATATGTGTTATATGTTACAAATAAATTAAGTAAAATAAAATACGCTCGTTTACGTTCAGACTGCCAATGTCAAGTCGCTTAGATCCATGAGTCGATTATGTCGTTTGATGAGGTTTATACTGTCTGTATAATATCTGAAAGTACGAACATAGGTACTTATGTATGTTATTACTTTGACGCACTAAACTCCATGTACACTAGAGTGCGCGCAAGATAACTCTGCGCGCGGCCAAAATTGGAACTAATCGTGTGCCGCCATCTTACTGTTTATGGCAAGTGTCTAAACAGAGTGGTAGGTGTCCTGTTTTTATTCTTTTTGGCAGTAATTAATCGTTATCATTATGCCGAAAGTGATTAAAAGTGCTGGCAGGGATGTTATTTTGAAGGTCAAACGTGCTTGTGAAGAAGAACGAGACAATAACGGGCCTATAGTACCGTTTTCCAAAGTTAGAGCCCGCGTTGCATATTTAACAGGTAATTTTTAGGGATGCCATTACAATAAAATTCCCCAATTTTCTCTATTTGTTCCTTTTTAATTTCCTCGTGTCATTAATATCATGTATTTATAATGCATCGTTTTTATTTTGTTTTAGGTGTTTCTGAACGCACCGTCACCCAGATAAGTCAAGAGGGTAATATAGCAGAAGCTTCATCTTCTAAAACTGTGACGCCGGGAAAAACTAGGAACCGAAGGAAAAAAAATTATGATTTAGACGATTTCGATATGTGCGCTATAAGGCATTTAATTCAATGATTTTACGTCGTGAAGAAGGAGATTCCTACCATAAATAAACTTTGGTTGGAATTGAAAACTGATATTGGTTTTAAATATGGCAGAACATCGTTGAGGAGTATTTTAAAGACTATGGGCTACAAATACAAAAGGTGCCAGTCTAAACGAAAAGTATTGGTAGAACGCAGTGATATTGCAGCTTGGAGAGCAAAATATATTCTGAGGTTGCGCAAGAATCGTCAGGAAGAAAATCGACCGGTAATTTATGTTGACGAAACGTATATACATGCTTCATACCACCTTCAAAAATGTTGGCAATCGAAGGAACAGCCTGGTATTCCTGCTTCTGATAGCGTCGGTGCAAGATGGATAATAGCCCATGGTGGAGGTAAAACTGGGTTTGTTGAAAACGGACTACTGCTGTTCAGGTCTAACTCCAAATCGAATGACTATCATGACGATATGAATTCAGCTAACTTCATGCGGTGGATGAAAGAAAAAATTGTGCCGAATCTTCCAACGAATTGCATTGTAGTGATGGATAATGCGTCATACCACTGCACACAGATCAACAAGGCGCCTACAATTGGCAGTACAAAAGCAGAGCTCCAAGGATGGCTTACGAGAAATGGTATTACATTTGAAGACTGTTGGACAAAAGCGCAATTATACGAATTAATTAAAAAATACAAAGGAGACCCACAGTACGAAATAGATCAAATGCTAAATTAATATGGACATAAGGTTCTCCGTTTGCCGCCTTACCACTGCGATTTAAATCCCATAGAAAAAATTTGGGCAATAGTAAAGAGACGCATTGCAGAGAAAAATATCACTCAAGCTCCTAGCGAAATAGCTGCTATTACTGAGGCGGCGTTTAGAACAGTAACGACAGAAGAATGGTTCAACGTATGCCAACATGTAGAAAAAATAGAAGATAAATATTTCCAATCAGATAGGCTGATGGATATGGAAATGGATGAATTTGTAATTAATGTTACAGGTGACACATCCGAGTCATCTGATGAAGACTCTAGCATGGATTCTGATGAAGATATGCGAATGGAAGGCGTTGATCCACTGCAGGACCATTGTTACACCAAATTTATAAATAATAATAGGTATTCAATAAAAGATTTACAAGGTTTCCTTGGACTTTTTATTTCGTTCTTTATAATAAATATTATAATGCTATTTCAGTTGTTTCAAAATACCTTTTTGGAAAAATTTATTATAGACAAAATATCAGTAGTCATTAATCTTAGTATTAGTCCTTTTTATACACGCATATAATAGGTACCTGTAATTGTGTAAAAAAAATTGCAGTGGCGTAGTTAAACTTGTGTAGTGAGGTATCAAACTTATGAAAGTTAGAATCAAGAAATATATTTATTACGCGGATCTTAAACAATAAATATGGGGTTTAAAAAATTATTAGGTCTTTGTAAGTTTAGGCTGAACATTACAGTTTTTTCTAATTGAGATTTGGTAATCAATTAGGTAATTTATGTAATTTGATGTAATTATACAATTCCAGTAATAAGATTAAACGAAGGAAAAAATATTAGTTAAGCTGGCAACATTAAGCACGCCATCAGTCGCGCGCAGAGTTATCTTGCGCGCACTCTATAATAGTACGCTGGACCGGCTATACCATACAGAACGTTTGTGCCGATTCGAAGCGCCACCATCGAGTGTACCGGGAACTAAATATGACATAATTTGCAATTGGGCGTTGTGTTGCTTAAAACGTCTAAGAGCATTTTAAAGTTTCGAATGAAAAAAGAATGTATGTTGTGTAGTTCGCTTTTTTCGTGTTATTAGTAGCATAATAAAAAGTATTTTTAGTAACAATAAAGTGTGTCTGATTTATAAAACTCGTTACCAGAAACAAAGGAACATGTCACAAATAAAGGGATTTACATTTTTATGTTAAAAAAATAAAACTATTGCATAATATAGGCACTTAAACAGATATTTGTGTGCTTATATTATAAAATTGACACTTATCATATTGAACTTGTTTTGCTTTAAACCACCTATTTTTATGGATATTTTTATAAATACGATATGGTTGGCGAGTTCCTTGTCGATAATACTTAAAGATTTTTTTACCTTTATCCGTTTACAACAGTGAAAGTCGTAGACAACAGATAATAATTATTAAATATTTATTAATTTATAAGTTTTCCACTGATTCTACGAACACTCGTGAATTGGCATCCGAAGTAAATTGATTATGTCGACAATGATTTGTGCTATAGTATTCTTTAATGTAATTTGGAGTTTGTAAAATTCTAATTGTTTTTTTTAAACTTTATATTGTTGAAATAGGCATTACTTTGGCATCTTATTGATTTTCTCTAGTAAGAGGACTAAATGTATGGTTGCAATAAAATCTTTACAAAATTGTATTTTCTTTTATTTTGTAGTTACCTACTTCAGTTTTTTCCACATATTGGACCTTTTTAAACTTATTAATTTAAACATACTTCCCATTAGTGACTACTGCATACAATTACGAGGGGATGCGCAGTAAACGAAGGAACAAAGCGTACCGAACATTGAAGTAATATGTACTTACGTACTAGAACAGCTATCTCAAACAAAAAATGTGCGCTACTCTGTGTTCGCGCGGTTGGTTTTTTATCATAGAATAAACATAGGTAGAATTATCCGTAGGTAATAGTAGATTGTATTGTTATAGGTAAATTATATAGAGAACAATATTTAAATTTTATCATTTTATATAATATTACATGATATTATATCACAATTACATTTTAATGATATTTTTTATCATTAAAGGGAGTTTTTTATCATTAAAACTATTAAATACTTTTTATGTACTAATTGACAATGTCGAAGACTTCTTTAGATATTTAATTTTAAACATGGTCGGATTAAAATGTCGTTTAAATAAAATAAAATGCTTTCTTTAAATTATTTATTAAATACACAAGAAACAATATTAATTTAAAAAATTATTAAACTTCTAAGTAATACACCCAATTATCTTTATTTGTCTTTAAACAAAATTGATTTCGTTAGTTTTTGGCGCTCAGAGATTCATCATTTGATAATTTTGCCTCTGAGTGCAAACATATGGTGGTGTATTTATTTATTACAGCCAGAATAAGATGAACTCTGTGGTTATGAGTGGAGGGTTGATTAAATGCGTGCTGGATTAAACCAGTGAATACTTCTTTCTCCATGAATAATTTTAAAGTATTTACTGTGATATATGTGTAGTTATATTTCGAAGAAAGAAATTTACCACCACTCTTCTTTATTAAATGACGTATAATCATTTCGGTAGTAAGGCATACTTCATAAACATCCTCGGTGGAGTAACATAAGCCCCCCATATCTTTTAGCGTTATGAGTTTATGATGCGGGTGTTTTCTTGTTGTGGTTAAACTGTCAACACACTCTTCACATTTTAATAATTTTATTAGAGAACGGGATACGTATCCTGAAATGTACCCAACTATAAGTTGTGAAGCTGATGTTGCCTTTTCTTCATTGAGCATATTTGCAAAAATTTCACAATTGTGTTCAGCTTCCAAATCAGATTCAACTGCTTGTATAGGCTGCAAAACTTCGTATGTCTCTTCATCGTGTCGGTTTAAACGCGTAGTACTATTTATAATGTTTATGGACGCAGAATTTAAGATGCTGAAATTATCTAAAGGGATGCAGTTCCCATTCAAAGAAGATCGCAATTCAAGGTGATTTAACGTTTTTTGTATGCAGCCCTAAACTGTAGAACATTGGGATTGTTGTTGTAGCCTCCATGTTTCCTAATCAATCCAAAAAAAAATCTAGATGATCCTGGTTTATGCGTTACATAGATATATAGTTGATTAGTGTTTTTTCCTTTACTAGACTTTTATATAGTGTCTTCATGGATTCAATGCAGATAATAGCACCAACAAAACCTGTTTTGTTAGTTGATTCCACCATTTTCTTTTTTGTTATATTTATTAAAATTTTAGGTTCTTTATTTTTCTTTTAATAACTCTTTGCGATTTCATTTGAAATTTTAGCTGAAGTATATATTTTTTTACTTCATCTAGAAAGGGGAAAATTTCCAATTTGTTTTTTTCATCTATGGGTTGTTTAAAATCTATGGGTCGTCGTAGCTGAAGAATATTGAAATTTCCTTGATTTTAACACTTCATCACAAAGAGTTAATGATTTTGCTATGCTCATGCTAAGTAACTGCGTAGCGAGCTTCACCTTCATTATCTGGTTGCGGAAAAAAGTATGACGCGGTGTCAAATTATTTGCAAACCAAAGTCCTTCACTTTGCTGGAGATTATTTAAATTGATTAGTAGTGACCATTATTTCCATCGACAATCAACCTTTTCCGTTCAAAACTGTTTCTAATTAATTTTATTACATGGCACGGATCCAAAAAAATGCATACTTTTTCTGAAGTGCAAGGATGGGGAAAGTGAGTCTTTATGCTATTTAAATCGGTCAATTGACATCCTATAATTTCAGCTGCCTTTAAATTTGTAGCACAACCATCAAACGTTAGATTTGTAAGTCACGCTAAAAATAAATTATTTGTGAACGTTGCTCAGAATAATGGTCTGAGTCCATAGTTTAAGTCATCTGGACACCGTCCCTTTTGCACCCTTTATTTGAGTCTAGGTATTACAAGGTAACAGATAAATAAATAAAAAAAAACATCAAAATCGGTTCAAAAGTAATCAAAAATTTTATTCTGTGATGAAATGTATTATAAGTTTGAGTCCAAGTAACACCAATTTGAATAAAAAAAGAACCATCAAAAACGGTAGTAGGTAGTTAAGTTTCGTGTCCTATCTATAATCTGTATGGTTCACTTTTCATAATCTATGATTTTCATACAGAAATGGCAGCAATGTGGCAGCGGCAGTAAATAATATTATCAAATATTAATTTAGTGGTTTTTAGCACATGTTTTGTTTACTTACCGTGATAGATCACTCCAACATCTTTTTTCTTCAAAGTTGAAGCGTTTTTGCAAGTTTTTAAGACGCACGACGGCATTTTTTTATTTTCGAGTAGTCACAATCTAGACACGTCGACTCGCTGAGCGTAGGAGAGTGACTGAATGAGTTGTTGCCGATCGGCAACAACTCACGGCACAAATATTTTGTACGCGTTTTCGTTTCTATGTACGCTAGTACAATTTAGTTCAATGGTACCGAATTATAATAATCAATAATCAATTTGTATACCACAGCGGCGTCACTAACCCTATCGCTTTCTATCAAAACAAAATGTCGGTCTATCTCACTCTATTGCACTTTGAATAGAGTCACTCTCTATCACAGTTGTCTGTCTCGTTAACAGAACAATAAAGCAAATCCTTTTGCACACGAAAGTACTTCAGGTAAAAAGTACGTTTGAAATTAAGTCCTTTTGGAAGTAAATATGCAATAATATATTTTATGGAAGGATGAGTAAAATATATTGTACTATTTTGTAATCTTAATTAAATGAGCTATTTAAAAGAAACTTGCCTATGGTAGTATAGTACATTTTTTTAAAGAAAATGTCAAAGTTATGTGTTCAAAGGTTTTTAATCATGACTTAAATTTTTTCTACTAAACTCATAATATTAATTATTAGATGTGTGACTGCAATCAATAGCATAGTTATTTAGGATAACATTAAAAAAAGCGGTCTAGGTGCTACCCGCAAGATCCACACGACTAACTTCTCAGTGGACACAATAAAAAAATATCGTATGTATTATTATTTTATACAATTTTTCATTCAGCACAAAATACGACTTGACCGATTTTGCTCAAAATTTAATGAGGTCTAAGTTACATAATAATGCGTTAAATGAAACTGCTCTCATGTCAATATCATTCTTTGTTCTCGAGATATATGAGGCGAAAATTGAATCCGAACATACATACGTACATGTGCACAAAGACATCCTTTTAAAAACCATACTTTTCTACTCTAAAGAACTTGGAACGTGGAGAAATGTTGAAAATTTCCAATTTGCAAAATTGGACCCATTACAATAACTTCCCACTGGGAAGTTAAAAACACAAAAAAAATTGAAATATGTGATCACAGTAGTTAAATATGTGATATAGGTTGTTGATTTTTAACATTTTCAGAAGTATACCTATTATAACTTAACCAAGTAATATGGTTTATTTTTATTTTTGATAGAACTCGTACAACCTAACTTATCGTTCCGTATCCGTTTGACGTTGAGTTTCGGGACAACCTGTATATGAGTGAAAAATGGGAATCGAATCTGCAACCCGTAGCGAGACAGCCAATATGGACACTGTGTTGCCCAGTCGGCACCTTCTAGTGTGTGTGACATAAACAGATTACTCAAATAAAACGCACAAATTGTCATTTATTTTTTATATTTTCAATACGTATAAGTGTCAGTTTCGAAACCTTCTGCTTTCATCTTCTCATCGATCCAGTCGCGTAGGAAGCCCACGTCCACATACACTGCTGGGTAAGAGTCCCCGCAGCCCAGGCCCCAAGCCACCATACCATTTGCCATGTAACGGTTGTTCTGGAACTGAGAGGGGGCAGTACAAATTAGATTATAAACATGGTTGGATTCAATAAACTAGAAGTACAAAGGGATTTAGCATTGGTATTTTTGAGCGCTTCGTTGGTCTAGTAGATGTAAAGACCGCAGCTAATCGTGAGTCCTGGGTTCGAGTCTCGGCTCGGACAAAAAAATTATTTTATTGAGTATTTCCGTCGAAAAATTCTCAGTAGCTAAAGTGCCCGGAGTCTAAAAGATGGCGGATTCTTACCCTGTGCCTCGAAAAGCCGTTGATCCTGCACCTGATCTCTCTCCGCTCGTGTCAGATGACTGCACCATCGGACTATGAATGTGAGAGAATAGAGAATGCACCTGTTTTTGCGCATACACTTGGGCACGTTAATCCCGCCCTGCACCTCATGGTGGTGTTTTTATCTCCGTATCTTGGAAAGCACGTACCCCGTATAATGTAAATCCGTTGGTCTTGCACCTGATCTCTCTTCGATCGTGTCGGATTACATGACCGAAATTTAGTCTGGAGGAGATAGTGGCCCGCGTTTTTTTGTTGAAGTTTATTTGTAGTCGACCACTACGTGGAGAGGCTGATTTAATAGACAGGACAGACATTTTTGCTTGTAGTGGCTTTATAAGTGGTATGTTATTTACGGTTAGTTTATAAGTGTGTTAAGTAGGTACGTATGCAAAGTGAAATAGTAGTGAAAGAGCTAGCCGAGTTACACACAGTATGACATCAGGACGTATAACTCGTAAGAATTAACTTGAGACCTGGGCCGATGAGGTAATTGTCAATGTACGGTGTGCAAAATAATGCGACGTAATATTTTTTTATTTGAAATTTTTGAGATTTGCATGAGATTATTAATAAAAACAAAATAAAATATTCTGGCAAGGGGTGAAGTAATAAGTGATATACTGTTGCCATTTTTATATATTTTTAATAATTATTTTTTATAATATATATAATATTATTTTTAGTTAACACATCAAGGAAGGACAAAGAAATAAACATACACACTTTCTCATTTATAATATTATTTATAATTTATAATATTATTAATTTATTTAAGAAAACGGCACAACACAACGTCCAAACTTAACAATAAAACAACGCAATTAACAACAAACAGATAAAATAACGTTCAAGTATAACAAAAACAAACAAAAGTCCAAACCAAACAACAAACAATTATCAAAAATATCGAACTAGAGTCGAGACGCGTATCCGTAACAAAAATGCTATCGGTACTGAGCGCGCACGGCCAGCGTGGGACGCGGTGCGGGGAGTCGGGAAGGGGGTCGCATTCAAGCGGAGTCTCAAGTTAATTCGTACGTGTTGTAAATACCACCCCGTGAACATTGGTGTTATAATGCACTCAAAACGTTGGGAGTTAAATAGTTAAAATTAAACGCGATATGCCGTGTAGTGGTGGTTAAGAATATCCACTATCCCATATCTTCCCCTGGGGGAGACAGGCAGGAGATGGGCAGCAGCATTTTCCTGATAACAGCAATTGTACAACAAATAAACTGCGGTTGCCAACCCGTTCGCCATGCGTGGCAACGACGGCATTATGGAGTATGACCTTGAGCAACGACACGTATAAACGACCCCAGTCCTCTGGGACTCCGCTATACCTGGCTACGTTGGCGACCGTGGTAACGGCGGGGCAGGGGGTGCTAAAAGTCCGCTGCATTGGAAGACGTTTTCAAGCTACAGAACCGCAAAGGATACGGTATTAACATCAATGGCGAGTACATCACTCACCTTTGATTAGTCGACGATGTAATTCTTATGGCAGAATCGCTGGTGGACCTAAGCACTATGCTCAATGACCTCAATAGTGTCTCTCAACGAATAGGTCTAAAGATGAACATGGACAAAAAGAAAGTTACGTGTAACATCCACGTCACACCTATGCCGGTGTTTCTCGGGAGCACTATGCTCGAAGTTGTTGACGAGTATGTTTACCTGAGACAAATAGTCCAACTAGATAAGTCCAACTTCGACAGAGAGGTCAATCGACGGATTCAACTCGGCTGGGCAGCGTTCGGAAGATTGCGACACATCTTCTCGTCAGGCGGTTCAACTTGTCAAAACTAGATTATACAACCAGTGTGTGTTGACCCATGGATCTGAGACGTGGTCCTTCACTGCTGGCCGTATGAGGACGCTAAAGATTGCTTAGCGAGCTATGGCTATGCTCGGGGTTTCTCTGCGTGATACACTTAAAAATGAGGATATCCGCAGTAGAACCCGAATGACCGACATAGGCTAACGAATTAGTAGCTGAAGTGGCAATGTGCCGGCCACATACCTCGAAGAACAGACAACCGATGGTGAAAAAAGTTACCGAGTTGCAGCCTCATATAGGTGGGCGTAGTGTAGGACGACCCCCACTAGGTGGAGTGACGACCTGGTAAGACATGTAGCAAGTTGATGGATGCAGGTGACTCAGCACCGTGCTTTGCTTTGCTTTACTGGGCATTCCTTTGGGGAGGCCTATGTTCAGCAGTGGACTTGTGAAGGACTTTAATGAAATGCGATAAATGTCTATGGGCCACCGCATCCACTTGCCATCAGGTGGACTGTGTGCCCGTTTGTCACCTTTATTCTATTTAAAAAAGTTACAGCCTATATACGTCCCACAGCTGGGCACCGGCCTCCACTCATTTCTGAGAGGGTTTTAGTGCAAGGAAGTGTCCGCCACGCGGCCTCAATGTGTATTGACTTACTTCACATGTCTTCGAAATATTTTTTTTTGTTTTTCCGACAGTGTAGTGTTTGCATAAATCTACGAAATCATTAGATATGTACGTATTAATTAATGTCTTGTCTGCCAAGTGACCATTAAGGGAATTCCTCGCTTCACCGGGAGAGGCTCATGTCCAGAGGACCCTCGCTGGCTGATGGTCACGATGCAGAATCTGAAGGAGCGTATGGTTATAATTTTCATTACTAACCGGTACGGGGCAGGCAAGCGGTGCACCTCCGTCGCCTTTGCACGTGTCTCTTCCGAGCTCCCCGCCAGCACACATGAAACTCTGATGCAAATTGAAGAATGGCCCAAGGCGAGTAGTACGGAATATATCTTGACATATTTTCCGGTCCACTACTGGCAGTTCTACCTGTGGGGAAAATCACATAGACGAAGTTAATGCTTTTGTTAAATTTAACTAAAACTTATCGTAGTAGATTCACCCTGGAGTTGAATTATAGTTACTGCACGAATGCGTCTGCACGACCTGGGTAGGACCACGCTCTTATAGAATATCAGCGTATAATAGCAGCTTAATGCTGCCGTGTTTCGTATAGTGAGTCTAGAGAATCGAAGATACTTTTTACTGGAAATGAGGTATTCCATTTCAGTCCTCAGGGGTGACATCGCATCTGCATTTTGATTCCTAATTTGAGGTTAAATTTAAATGTCTATGGGCTACTGAATCTACTTGCCACTTACGACGTAACTTGCTCTAACACGTAAAGACTTACCACGTAAATTGCTGTCCATACCCTAGGCTATTAAACTGCGGTCGTAACTCTAATAAGAATTAATAAAACAGTAAATCACCTTTTTAAGAATAACTTGCAGCGTCTCCCCTTGTCCAAACTTCTTCTTCCCCCATCCAGAGGACAAGCATCGAGTCCCAGCCGGCGGTCTCAGCATTGGTGGTGGCAAGCAGATCGTACTGATGTGAGGTTGAAGTTTCACTGGTTTGTCCAGAATTAGTAGTGCAATATCGTAATGCAAGTTCCCTGCAGAACAATTCTAATTTTATGAGTAGCGTAGTAAACCAGCGTTAAATAGTGTCGTAATGCCGTTGTGTTTGTAGAAAACTGGTAAGCCTTCGAGAATAGGCGTCGTGTAAGTCAACTACTCGATACGAGGTTTAGTGTAAAAAATAAATAAGGTCACGACTTCAGAATGTCACATGTGTAGTTTTTAAGCCGTGTAGTGGCGGGAGAAGAATATCCACTACCCTATATCGTCCCGTCGATGTCGTAAGAGGCGACAGAGGGAAATTTCGGAACTGTGATGACGCGATTTATTCTTCATTGCGATTCGCTTGCGCCGCCACAATTTGTTTGTCGGTTTGTAATTTAATTTATTTTAAAACTTGACAGCCAACGAATTGCTGCTTCTGTTTTATCTTATAAATTATGGTTGAAAGTAGATTTTGATAAGATAATGTGGTGCAATTTTGTGTATAAAATGTCAGCGCATATTAACTATTTGTGGAAACGATGCAACAAGTATTTCGATGGTAGTACAAATCTCAGGTTTTCTATCCGATTAGGAATCTTGAAACGTTATCGTCATCAACCATCCGCCAAGTTAAGTTGTCGTCAAAATCTCCCAAAAACTTTGCAATATGATGCATGACGTAAGAAATTTTGTGAACAAAATACAAATCAGAGAAGGCTGTATGGTATAAAACCTTTACCTGTCTTCATTGGCGAATAGTAATAAGAACAAAATCTACGATATAAGAGAAATTTCTAACCAAAGATTTAAATAGTTAGATGCGCCTTTACCATAGTATGACCACTCCGAAATGTGTCCATTCTCAAATGAGTGAGCTCACTCATTCGCAATCAGTGCTCATTTGTGCGACAGAGAAAGTAGTATACTTAATTTCTGTAAGATAATAAGAGATGATACTATTGCATTAGTGTGCGCGCGTCAGCGTCTTGCAAACGAATACATCCAAAAATAATGCCAAAGTTTTCGACGTGAAGGCTCTTCTAACTATTTAAATCTTTGTTTCTAACATAATGACAGAGAAGGACTCTCTACGTCAGATAGTGTGCTCGATATAGTTAATTCGTAAGAGGTTTTGACCTTTTTGTTTGCCTTCATTAAACTATTTTCACAAAATAAACAGATTTGATTTGATTCTATTAATTTAAACTACCCACTGTATAGTTGTTACAAAAATGAATAAGTTTTCTTAACTACGCGACTCAGAGTCGCTCGCCGTAAACTTGACACTACCAATGATTTTATTACTTGCATTTTAAGTACTGATGCACTGAGTAATGAAGAACGAAACGTTTTTTAGATATAGGAAACGGGTATAAATACTTAAGTGACTTGCCTCTAGTGTTGTTGTACATTTCATGAATGATAACTTTATCGACGTTTCTGTCTTGGTGTGGATAAAGTTCCGCCTTACTGCTTATGTCCCATTCGCCAGCGCGGATCTTGAGGGTCATGTTTTTGTCAATATGGTGAGCGGTGGTCATCACTACGCGAGGGTGTATGAGGGAACCTCCGCAGGTGTACGCCAATATTTTCTTGCTGTTTGGTTCACTCTCGTCATACGGTAGAACCCTGATTATAATTTTTAATATAAAATCCATCAATTGTAGTGTAGGTAATTTTTGATTCAATTTATATTTTAATATACAATTTTTACGTGGTAGAGCCATATTGTGTTTGTAGTTCGAATAGGTCAGATCGACCGGGGTTAGACCACGCTCTCACAGAATACCAGCGTATAATAGCAGCCTTATGCTGCTGTGTTTCGTATGGTGAGTGTAGAGAACCATAGACCCTTTTTACTGGAAACGAGGCATTCCAACTTAGTCCTCACGGCTGACAACGCATCCTCATTTTGATTGGTAATCGAGGATAAATGTAGGTGTCTATGGGCCACAGCAACCAACAACAAGCTACTATTTTACGCTGGTATTCTGTGAGAGCATGGTCCTTCCCCGGTCAAGCCGACCCATTCGTGCTACAACTATACTATTAATATAACTGCAGGTGACTACAAATTTTAATTCTTAATTGAGGATAAATATAGATGTCTATGTGCCACAGCATCCACTTTACTATCAGGTGGAGTGTATGTACGTTTTTCACCCTTGTTCTATGGAAAAATTGCATTAAAGTAGCTTTTTTTTTTTAAAAGAGTATAGGTAAAATAAAATAAAATCGTGAAACTCAACTTTTCGTAGCCATACATTAAATCACAATAAAAAATTAACTTGTAATTAAAATAAAAGGCGCGCAAAGAACTAAAAATAATAAAATAATTTCACGTACTGAAATTGGTGCCAAGAGACAATGTGTAAAAAAATTCAGGTCACTACTTCCGAAGGTAATATGTGGAATTCCACTACCCGATAACGTTGCGGGGGTGGCGTAAGAAGCGATAGAGGGAAAGTAATCAGGAGAAGGGATATGTTCAGCTGTGGACTATGATATGCTGCAATCGTTTCTCTTCTTTATAGTCTCTTAGTAAACACGCACTCGAATTTGAAATCTCCTTTTAGAAGTCTGCTAAAAATGGAGAGAACGAGAGGGAGAAAGAGAGGGAGAAATATGCGTGAGAGAAACCGCCTCGTTGGTGTAGTGGCCGTAAACGCAGTTGCTGGTCATAAGGTCTTGGGTTTGGATCCCAGGCTGGACCAAAATTAGGATTTTCTGTCAAGAAATCCCCAGTAGCAGCCTGGAGTCAGGACGCAGGTAGTGTTTCACCCCAGTGCCTCAAAAGCTCGTAATGCCGTTGTTCCTACGCCTGATTTCTCTCTTGTAATGTAGGATTAGCGTCCAATCGGACTATAAGAGTGACGGAATAGAGAGTGCACCTGTGCTAGCGATACACGGCACTGTAATCATGTCCTGAGTCCTGTTCCGTTGAGACTGGTCGCTTTGACTGAAGTTCGGACTGGTTGACAGAACTTCGGTTGGAGTAGTCTTAGAGGCCTGGCAAGGACGAGCGGGTCCGGCACAATGCCACCGCTGACAGACTTTTGGCCATGCATCTGCCAACTGCTTCAGGCCAGTAAAGTGTGTTTGCTGTGCCGGGGACCATATAGCAAGCAACTGCCCAAGGGGTAGAGGAGAGGAATTATTTATTAGGTTATTTGGCTTTGTGGTCAAGTGAAACTTTAAGACTAAAGTGACTTATCCGTCCATCCATTCATTATAGCCTCTAAAAGTTAAGCAGCAGTTCAACACGTGCCCCCGCATAGATTGCTTCAGGGGGATTTTTCCACAGCTGTCACGCTTAGCAGGCGGGTAGACAAACACAGTTTTTTTTAATAACTTATTCCAAAGAAATAGATATACATACTTACATATACCCGAAAAACATTACCCTGTTTTTAGGGTAGCCGTGTAAAATAATGGCAACCCTAGACCTGACAGCTGATGTATAATTCGTGACACTTACTGGAGCACACCGATCATCCAAGGGAATTCACCGAAGTGCGTCGCATCGGAGTCAGACATGATGCGGGTTTCAAAGCCAGAAGAATTTCGCCGTCCGCAAGTTTCATTCTAAAGGAAAATTATAAAAGCGTACAAACAAAGAAGAAAAAAAGAGAAAAAAGAAAAAACGAGAAAGAAGAAAAAAAATCTTTTATACTTCCTAATGACAGAATTTCTTTCTTTTAATGATAGGATATTAAAACAAATGACGTCTGTTTCTGTTTTAATATAACATAACATAAACACTCACGCCTGTCACCTTAAGGAATAGGCAGAGACTACGGACTTCAATTTTTATGAAATCCTGACACACATCTCTCGCCTCCTTCACCTACAATTTTGCCCGTTTTCAATATAGAAATATACAAAATTTGACCTATACATAGTTCAAAAACTCTATTGTTTCTTTCAGGTTCTTCCCAGGAGTTACTTTCAATAAGTATTATTTATAGTCTATGTTGAATAAAAAAGTTTCTATTTCTATATCTCTGATCTGGTCAGTAAACTTTCATCTAGAGCGTCTCTTGCCTATTTGGCCACTAGCTTGTTCAGCATTAATTTGATTATTCACTCTTTTCTTATTCATTCTTTCTACATCGCCAAACCATTGAAGCATTTTCCTTTCTTAATCGTGGTCATAACTTCATCTTGCAAACGACACTTTCCTCTTATCACACATTTTCTTAGCCCGTCATTCCGCGTCACCTGCAGCGTTTATTCTACTCTCGTTCTTATTCTCCTACTTACAACTTTCACAACCATACATTAAGATATGACTCTCAAAATTTTTAACTCATTCTGACTTTCCACAATAGAGCGAATTCTGAGTGGAGAAAGTGAAATATCTTGGTTTTGTTTTAATATCTAAGTAATACGGATTATTTTGGCTTCGTAATTATATTACCTAATAGGTAAGACGTGGCCCTTCATTGCTATGCTCGGGATTTTATCTGCATGATAAACTTAGAAATGAGGATATCCGCAGCAGAACCAGAGTGATCGACATAGCCCAACGGATTAGTATGCTGAAGTGGCAATGGTCCGGCCTTATAGCTCGAAGAACCGACAACCGTTGGGAAGAAAAGGTTCTCGAGTGCCTCATACTGATAGGCGAAGTGTAAGGCAACCCCCGACTAGATGGAGTGACGACCTAGTAAGACATGCAGGAAGTCGATAGATGCATGTGCCTCAGGACCGTGCTTTGTGGCATACCTTGGAGAGGCCTATGTTCAGCAGTGGACTTGTAAAGGGCTGTAGTGATGATGATGATGATGATGAATAAGTAAGTGAATATGTGTAGTACCTATGTTTGAT
Organism: Parnassius smintheus behrii; assembly: GCA_036936625.1. Taxonomy (NCBI): domain Eukaryota; kingdom Metazoa; phylum Arthropoda; class Insecta; order Lepidoptera; family Papilionidae; genus Parnassius; species Parnassius smintheus. Next base: position 21,880,765 of record JAUPFT010000027.1, read on the forward strand.
TTTATTGCTGTGTTTGTCGCTGCGATATACAAATAGGTACATAAAAGTAAGAACGACTAAGGAAAGTCATAGCTAGTTGTTAGTTATGACCAGACCTCGCGACAAATCAACCCTTTTTAGGGTTCCGTAGTAAACTAGGAACCCTTATAGTTTCGCCATGTCTGTCTGTCCGTCTGTCCGTCCTCGCTTAATCTCTGTGACCGTTAGCACTAGAAAGCTGAAATTTGGTACCAATATGTACATATATATATATATATATATATATATATATATATATATATATATATATATATATATATCAATCACGCGGACAAAGTGGTAAAATAAAAATTGGAAAAAAATGTTTTATTAGGGTAACCCCCCTACATGTAAAGTGGGAAGTGATTTTTTTTTAATTTCAACCCTAACGTGTAATATATTTTTGGAAAGGTATTTAAAAATGAATAGGGGTTTACAAAAATCATTTTTTGATAATGTCAATAATTTCGGAAATAATCGCTCCAAAAGTAAAAAACAATGTGTCCCCCCCCCTCTAACTTTTGAACCATAAGTTTAGAAAATATGAAAAAATCTGAAAAGTAGAACTTTATAAGGACTTTCTAGGAAAATCATTTTGAACTTGGATGGAAACAACAGTACCCACTACCGGGAGCAGTTGCAGGAGCGCGGAGCGCTGCTGGAGCGCGAACATAATGGATACCCACCTTTAAACTCATAAGTGGGAACACTTATTGTGACGGACGGGAAACTACGGAACCCTACACTGGACGTGGCCCGACACGCTCTTGGCCGCTTTTTTAACACTTGTTTATTTTATCTTTCGTGATTTATCCTTTTAGTTAAGGGTTCTTCAAAGATTTCATTTAATCTCTTTTCGATTATAACCTTTATATCCGTCGTGAGATTTTTCAAAATTTTCAATTCTGTTTTTTATTTTAGACTTTTAGAGAATGCCTACGTTACTAAAAGCTACGAAATCGAGAGCCACTGGATGATACAATGAAATTATTAACAACAGAAGGGGCAGGATTTGGTAACACTTTTACTCTGAGAACAACTGTTGTGCAAATTAAAAGATAGTTTACGCGAACACTACACATTTAAATAATACTAGTTTTTACGGATTTTATGACCGTGGGTACTGTAAAGTGCTCGAAACGTCGGGGATTTAAAAAGTTAAATATACCCGATAAAATCCGTATCCGCCAACGTAATACGCTTTACTTTAGCCATGTTTTGTTGAAGCCACTACCCTTACCGGAGCCTTGTGAATGGTCATCCGTCGTTCATCCATCATGAATAAATGAACACTTCACAGTGCATTCTTTAATTATTTGAACTGGGTATCGACATGGTTCAGCGACCATACATCGACAGTTAACTGGTCGACGCCTAAAAGATATGTGACATAAATGGAGAACCATTCGCTGAATAACTGTCGATAAGATTTCCATGGTTCTATATGAAACGTGTGAAACATTCATTTGAGGCTTCAGAAGTAAAAATATAGTGAGTCTCTTCTTAGCAGTGTAAATGTTCTCATTTTGATGATTTGAATCAGTTACCACCCGTAAAAAGGACTTATTGTTTCAAGTTACTTGCACACTTTAAATGGGTGCCACATCTGTAACATCTTTGGATTTTATGAACTTAAACTCAACACGTGGCGGGAAAATGATGAGGACTTTGTTGATTTATATAACAATTTACTAGTGGGAGAACTGAGCATGGGCTAATATCAGCTATTTGTTTATTTTACAAAAAAATCCTTAGAATTACTTATGTTAATATCAAGTTCCACAGGCATTGTATTCTTGCTTATGTGCACAGTTAAATCTCGTGACAAGCTTTCATATCCTATAAATTGTGTCATGTAGTAAATTGATGTGTTTGATTTAATTTGAAGTTTATTATCTTCTTTTTAGATCATTTAAATAAAAGTTCGCTTTTAAAAATGTTTTTTACTAAAAATTACTTTTAATTTATAAGTTATCGCTAGACATGTTTTTAAGTTTGTTCATTTCATTATGTTTTTTCATCATTGTTGTTTTTTTTTTCATTTGATTGCTATCTTAGATCCACCATCTTGATTTTTTATCGTCAGCAGTTGATACTTGTCGGTTCCTATAACATTTTTTCGAGCACCACCAAACTACATCTTACTTTTGCCGGGGTAAAACTCTTCAAAATTGATACGGCTGCTATTTTGTTTTGATTTTTCATTAGTAGACACGACCCTGCTAAATCTTACCGTTTAGCCGGGCAGCAGTAACAACATCTCGAAGAGATCTAAATCGGTATAAACGTTTTGGAGATAAATAGGAACATACGTTTGCACAAATTTTTTTATTGCAGCGTTCCCTGGGGAGTTAACATTAAACATAATATATTAACATTACAGAAAACCGCATCTAAATCCTCTGGTGAGTCAACCTCTCAAATGGCAAGCATCCAAATTTGACCGCTTCGATATTCCGTCAAAATTCAAGAGGGCAAACGTGACCGCACCCACCCACAGCACTTTAACCCATAATTACTTATCTTTAGAGACTACTTTTCTATGAAGAAGTTTGGCATTATAAAATCAATATAAAATTTTCTATCCTATAGTCTAGTGGAATAAAGTCACAAAAGTCAAAGTTCATTTCGTACGCCATTTTCGTGTGAATGTTATTGTGTTGTTTTTTGGATTTTTCTAGTGTTTTAGTATAGTGTTTTATTATAAAATTGTAATGAGAGTTATGTGTGAATATAATTTATCTTTTAACGTAAATAAATTTGAATAATATATATAGAAATAATTGTGATTTTCACGCTGCCGACATCCACTTGGTATGTTTTTTTGTTATTAAAATACAATAAAATATTTTTGTAATGAAGTAAAACCCGACTTTTGTTTACACCACAGGATAGAAAATTTTGTATAGATTTTATAATACCAAACTTCTTTATAGAGAAGTAGTCCCTAAATATAAATTGGAATGGTTTAAAGTGCTGTGGGTGGGTGCGGTCGCATGCGACCACTCGGGATTTGTCGGACGCATGTGACTGCATGGGATTTTTATGGGGATTAAACACCTTAACATTTGTCAAGGTCCATTGCCGATGAGTATTTGCACAAAAATGTTTATTGTAGCGCTCCCTGGCGAGTCAACATCATTACATCTATCTAAGGACCATTGCCGATGAGTTCCATACCCTTTACAGTAAACAGTTTGGGAGATAAATGGGAACATTCATTTGCACACAAATGTTTATTGCAGTGCCCCCTGGTGAGTTAATATCATAACATCTATATAAGAACCATGGCCAATGAGTCATATACCCTTAACAGTGAACCGTATCTAAATCAGTCTACCCGTTTTGGAAATAAATGGGAACGTGTCACCGTTCCGTCGCGGGTACAGATACAGATACGAAATTAGTCGCGTTTAAGCAGTGAAGCAGGCTATCTTGCTTCACTACTTAAACACGACTAATTTCGTTTAAATGTTCTTGAGGAGTAAACTCCAGTTGAGCACCGGTTGACACACACCATTTTTTTGGAGTAGTTGCTATCTTGACTATGAACTCCTGTGTTCCCTTAAATACTCTTTATTTATTTAATACATTTCGGTATAAGTCAGGGCTGGAACAGGAAAAAAACGTTACCTGCTTCTTTGGGAATTCACCAGCGTCATCTAACTTTGATGTACTGAATTTTCTGAAACAAATTCAATGTCAGAATTAAAATTTTATTACTAAAGTTACTTATCCCCTAATCTGTCCCAAAATATGGCCCACTGATGTTGCCTGTCATGCACTTTGCAGGGATTTGACTCAACGGATCTCCAGCGATGCAATGATTTACATGATTCGTGGTTTCTTCAATTATGATGCCCTCATTTATTTACTTTACCAGTATCACAATATTTACTGAATCGACAATATGACCCCCCCCCCCCCCCCTTAATACAGTTTGAGTAATTTAATATAAATCCGGACTAGTGTCTGTATTATTGTCGGATCTATCTACTTATACGATTTAAATCGAACGGGCAGTGCCGTGGCATGGTATAAACCTGGTTGCGTGTTTGTAACCTACGTGCGTTTTTGTGTGCTTACGGCCTTGTGTCACTAGAGATTTACAAGCGAGTGCGCAGCGAGCTCGGCGTGAGTCCGCAGCGAGCGCACGAAGACACCGCGCGAATAGCGCTATCGACGCCATTTTGTAACAGAAGTATTTCCTTGTCGGAATCGATTCCGTTACTGAGTGTCCAAAACGCAGATTGCATGCCAAGAGCTCACTGCGCGCCCGCGGCGTGTTCAGTATGCGCTCATTGCGAACTTGATGCAAGCTCAATGCGCACTAGCCTGGCTTTGAACTCCCTCGCAAATCGCCAGTGTGATAAGGTCCGAGCCTCCATCTTGCTACATTATACATAATTATACATAACACAGCAGCATTATACATTTTACACTAGTCTTCTGTAATGGTGGACTTGTTCTCCGCTCGCCTCTAATTCTGAAATTTATGGAGCAATTGGTCAGTCACGTTTCTCCAGCGCGTGAAGGTGCACTTTACATGTCTTCGGAGTATATACGTGGTAAAGCCACGCTGCAGCTATATTGTAGCTGTTGTAACATGAATGGATCGGCTCAATCGGAGAATGACTACGCTCTCACAGAATACAAGAATAAAATATAGCAGCTTAATGCTGCTGTTTTCCATATGTAGAGAACCGAAGACCATTTTTACTTGAAACATACATGGTATTCCATGTTAGTCCTGCACTTTTTTTCTTAACTGAGGGTAGATGTAGATGCCTATGAGCCAAAGAATTCACTTACCATCAAGTGGATGTAACTGTGTGCCTGTTTGTCATCCTTATTCTATAAATAAGTATTCTTATTTTACGCAGTCGTCACGATGTTTTCCTTCAAACTCATTGTGGAATCGACTACCACCAGCGAGTTTCCAAAGAGCCTACTATTTTTTAAACAGTCGGCGACGCATCTGCAATATCCCTGGTGTTGCAGTTGTTCATTGGCGGTGGTAGCCATCCATCATCAGTTTTCTAAAACGTTTTTCGAGTAATTTTGTTCGCTAGTAGTTCTGTACGCGGGGTTAAACACTTGGCAATGTGACGCTTCGATATATTGCGAAGAAAAAGTAATATAAAAACGAAGGAGCCGAATGAAATGAAGACATGGCTTAAAGGACAAGCATCCAAGTCAAAAGTTTTAAATAAAAAGCATCAGTAAGAGTAAGAATTACTCACTTCTTATTAAGTTGTGGTATTACTTGTAATCTATATTATATAAAAATTATTTCTATTATATTTTTTTAGATATAAACTTACTGTGTATAACTCAGCGAATCAAAGGTCTTACATCCCTCAGGTGTCATACATTGTCCCATTTGTTCGAATTGTGTCTGATTCTCGAGTAGGCTTTTGGAGGCGTCTGTGAAAATAATTACCGCATATTACTTCAAATGGCTTTTTCGATCTTTAAACAACGTAATAAGAATGATTAGTGGTCACCTAGTGGTCAAATTTCGACAATATTAAAACACGTATATCTCAAAAGCAAAATATGAAATAAGAGTGACTCTTGAGTTATGTGATAAACGCTTTTTTGCCCTAAAATACACTCCACTTACAGTTCAAAAAGGAAAAGTTACTTAAAAAAATTATAGCTTATTTAGTTAATCTGTGAGTAAATATTTGTTGGCTACATTTTAAAATTCGTTGATAAAAATGCATACTCTGTGCGGCAGCTTGACCATAGACTATTAAGTGTTTGACATTGACCTTAGAGTAACTATGAACCGCTATGAATGCTAACAAACGGCTTAACACAGACTAAAAAGAGTAATTGTGTACGCCACGTATGACACAATTTGTACAAGCCACAATTATGTGCATGATATTGGCAGTATGAAGGAAAACAATGTATGTTTTATTTAACGATATAAATGACAAGATATGGTCGTGCGAACAAACATTTTTCACGGTATAAGCATAGAATAAATCAGCGCCATCTCTTAAATCGTAGACAGAGAAACCTGTAGACAAATTGACGCCTTCTTTCGCAAGGAACAAAATCGATGCAAGTTTTGAATATCATTTGATGATAAAAACTCTTGAGTTATGTGATAAAGAAGACGGTCTCATTTTTAAATTATAATGACACTTAGTCTCATAGGAATAACGAATATGTAACTAAGTAAAATATTATACCATTATTCCGAATACACAATGAAAACCTTGTCCATTCTACACTTTTCTAGCTTTTTTGACCCTATCCACTTCGATAAATCTTTAGAAAAATTACATTGGGTGTGTATAGAAAACAGGGTTACCTGAAATTCAATTTCACCCCAAATTATCTAAAACCCTGTCAACTTGAAGAAACGCCTAAAGCCCTACGTATATTAGTAGATTTACCTTAAAGTGCAAAATATCTAAATGTGGAAACACTCCACGGACGCAAGGCACGCATATGAGCTGCGTTGGTGCTCCATAAACATTTTAGCACCAATGATTCGGTGCCATTTTGTTTGTTCAATGACTCGGTCTGTACGCAGTAGTTTAATAAGTCTATGGTTTTATTTCTTTTTATTTAACATTATTTCTAACATACACTATACATAAATTTTAGTTTTCTGCACTCCTTCTTCTTTAAGAGACGAAACGTGCCACACTGAAAAACAGCTTCTGTGGATCGCCAAACCAAATGTTGAGTGCAATGACTATTATATACTTCGGCCAACGAGAAGCGATACCAAATGTAAACAAAACCAATGCAAGTTTATTAAGAATAGCAGGGATGTGTAACTTTTTGATAGTTAGATTATATATTTAAGTAGACAATATAGTTTACAAAAAGTCTTGCAAACCAAAAATTGACTTTTTATAAATTTTGTTATATTTGGAATTATTGTATAATGTAGATTTAAATTAAATATATGCTTTCTGCGCCAACTCTTTTCTGTATGGGTATTTATCACTAGGCCAAGTTTCTTTAATATATTTGTAGGTATTATAACCATATTTTTTATTCACAGTAAAACTAGTCACCTAAAATAAAAATTAAATTAAAATTATATACATACTTTACTTATATGCATCTTTAATAAATTAAGTAAAGTATTATTATTACAGTTGCTGTTTTTTAAATAACTTTAACATAACTTTACCACCAAGAACTTTACGAACCAAGAAGTTTTAATTAAAACTAGTAAACAACATTCATATAATATCCTATTCCTATACCTTTTCTATTGGACGTTTCTTTTCGGAGAAGTAAAATCTTTTTATTTATCTCTCGACGTACTTGGTTGTGGCTTCATCATTAACTACTCTTAATAAAAAACAATTATCAACCAAACAAAATAACAATAATTAAATAAACAACAATTACTAAAATGGCCTCCCGAATGTTGGCGAACCCGTGTTGACCCTGACATGCTTTTGCCGGGAAAACGAGACATTACGACAAATGCACAAGATGGAAAGAGATAGAAAATAGATTGTCGTTTTTAAGATAAATGACCTTTCGTATCCTCGCTAATTGGCCGTACTATATGTATTACCTATGTATGACGAATATATAATAATACAAGAACGCTGGACTGACTATACACCATGAAATAGTGAGGTGGTAAGTAATGACATACTGCGTATATACCTTCCCTATATGAGTGTACATTTTGTTTCAGTTGTTTGTGCAACGTGTTTACGTTTGATCTTTTAATGATGTGTGGTTTAGTTATAGCCAGGGAAATTTCTTTCAGAAAATTTCGTCGTAATAATAACTGATCAGTATTTTCGTTGTATAATAGCTGACTATTTATGTGTTCAGAATTGAGAAAAATAATCACATTGGCTATCTACGTGTCGTTCTACTCACGGAATATTCTTCTTTCATTTGATCAACTACATGAACTCCTCCTCCTTTTGTCTAATTATAATATGTTATGATTTCTGGTTTTTGAGCAGCACCGGTAGTTTCGTCGATCTTGTTGTCATTGTGTAAAGTTGACAATATTGGAACCACTTTTTTTTTGCTTTTTATTAGGCACATAGGATATTAGAACCTTCTTCTTACCAAATCCGACCATTGTACTTGGTTGGTCTCTGTCTTTGGTATTTAAAAAGGCAAGGTGGGATTTCTTTTTTTTTTTCGAACAGTGTCCACTACAGTTGTGCGGTGGTTAACAATCAGCTCACCAGCAAGAGGAACAGACGTAAAGTCGTTATATTTCGGCCAGTATTCAAAATATTTTTGGATAATCGTTTTACCAAGGCGCTTGGACTTTTATCAACGTTGAATTATCCTTCTGGTCGTTTACCGGCATACATTACCAAGTTGCTTGTATAAAATGATTTTCAATCAACAAGAACATATATTTTTATGGCGTTTTTTTCGGGTTTATTTCCCATATATACACGGAACTTGCAACGTCCTCTAAATGACTCTAACAACTCATCAATTGTACCATTTTCCACCACACTCTAGTAATGTGTCTGACAGTTGGTGACAAAGGTTTCAAATATATTCCTCTTTGCTGCCATGTTGTCATATTGAGCGCGTTCTGCTCTGGTGTGCACATCGTCAAAACGAATATTCCTTAGCAGAAAAAAGTATCTTGTCTTTGACATGGTTGCTCTAAATATATCAGGCGTAATCCTATCATCAATCCACCATTCATGAAAGTTTAGATGATGCATTTTTTTCATCCCAGCCATAAGAAAAAGTTCGACTAGAGCTTCTATCTCAGTCAAATCGGTTTTTTTGGTATCTCACTCCCTAGAAAACATCTCCTAATAGTCACGTATGTGTTTATTTGTGAATAGCACGATGTCTTATTTTTGTTTAGTAATAAACAAATTAAAAACTTTCAGTGAAGTCCGAGAATTTTTTGCAACTTCGTCTTTCACTCCGAAGGAATTTATGACAATATTTTCTTGGCTAGTTCGTATATTAGGCCTTTAAGGAGGATGTACTAGCCACTTAGTTCCATCTTTTTCTTCATACATAGGAAATCTTACAGGCTGTCGCTTTGATCTTGCTTTAGTAGTAGCAGATGCAGAGGTTCTTCCTCTATCAATCACCCGAGCCTATCTCGGGATCGTGAACTAGTTTTAGTTGGTGACCGTGGGTGGTGTACTGTGACCCTACCTCCGCGAACACATCCACGACCTTATCTATGACGGGGTCGTAATGGCTCCTCAACAAGCGCCGGGGCAGGGGCAACTAGTAGTAGTAGTAGTAGCAGGGGCTACTACAGGCGTTACGCGAGAGGTTGATGGCGTCTGATTGTGATCACTATGTTTACTGTCCCGGTCACTTTCAGACACTATTTGTGATGAACCTCTGTCACATCTTCCTTGTTTCCGTGTTCCTTATTTTGTTTATTGATTGGACCTGGTGATTATCTAAAATACATAAAATGAACTGAGCTAAAAAAACAGAAAACAAACCAAAAATCTATTTGAATACGACATTTACTTATTAGTTTTCACTGCGTATAAACAGTACTATACGCAGTGAAAACTAATAAGATTTCAACTATAGTAAAAAACAAGACCCACAAATTTTACTTACTTGAGTAGTCGCGCAGTGAGCAATCGGCCCTCAAACGCGTCACACTTGCGACAACATTTGTTTCCTGCAGTCACTCGCGCACTGATTTTACTCCTATTTCTAAATTTAAGGAGGTGAGGTACGGGGGGGGGGGGGCATCTTCTAGGATGCTTGACTTGGCAAACGCATCGTGTACACAATAATACAAATATTGTGCCGCGAGCGGCAAAATGCTCATAGCGCGAGCATCTAGGGTTATAAAATGACTGGTTAAAAGTTAGTAATGGTTAAAAGTTAGTAAAGTAATGTTTACAAATACAATATTTTTATTGTAAGTACATTAAGAAGTAAACCAGTTATAGTGTATTTTATAGTTCCTATTATAGCTTAGCTTTATTTTTTTACGTGCTAGAGTCATGCAGTAGCTATATTAGTAGTATAGTTGTAGTACGAATGGGTCGACTCGACCCGGGAAGGACCACGCTCTCATTGAATACCGGCGTAATATAACACGGTCACATTACCTGTGCACCTCGCTGGAATGCGATGCCCCTCTCGCGACCCCCTTCACCACGCCGCGCTCGCCCCGATCGCGTCAGTATGGTTCGCATTGGCATAGAACCAATTATTGTTTTTAGTGAAAATGACTAGTATTACCAGTCAATATCATTGTATATAATTGGTAAATAATAATTGCATTTTTATCATCATCATCATCACGGTCTCTTTTGTCGCTAAATAATGAATAATTTAGTAATAATGTCAGAAAATGATTTTAATAAAAATGATATTTTTTGAATACACTGTGATAGTGATGGTGACGACTAGCGCCGGTGTTCCTTAGGGGTTCGTACTCTCCGTAACTCTCTTCATGCTGCATATAAATGATTTGTTTATGCCCGATATCTATGGGTACGCAGACGACAGCACAGTTGTGGAGAGATACCAACCAGGTCCTCGGGCCAGTCGGGATCAAATCCAGTCCGACAGAGAAGCTATGGTAGAGCGTGTGAATCTCACACTATAGGCAGTCTCTGAATGGGGCGATGCTAATCTTGTGAAATTCAACGCTTCCGAAACACAAGCGTGTCTCTTTACTGCAAAAAGGAGTCAGCTCACCTTGGCTCCTTATTTCCGAAATTTGTCACTGGAATACACCGACCACCTCCAGTTGCTGGGGGTTGAGATATCCTCAAATGTGAATTTCGGACAGTCCAAGACCAAAGCGGCTGCAAGGAGGCTAGGAGTCCTTACAAAGGTACGGCGATACTTCACGCCGGGACAGATGCTTACCTTATGTAAAGGGCAAGTCCGGTCGTGCATGGAGTATTGCTGCCATTTATGGTATGGTGCTGCAAAATGCCACCTAGCGGCCTTGGACTCAATGGAAAGGCGTACTATGAGACTTTAACCCGAATTTGGTTGAAACAAATTAATCAGCCTCGAACACCGGCGCAAAGCTAGTCATCTACAGGATGCATTTCGAAGAGTGTGCGCAGGAATTGCATAATTTAATTCCTCTCTCTCCTTTCCACCGTCGGACAACCAGACATTCGGCCAGTCTCCACCGTTTCATTGTTGACTTACCACGCATTCGAACTAAACGTTTTGCTACGTCGTTCGTCATGCGTACAGCAAAGGAGTGGAATAAGTTGCCAGCATCTGTCTTTCAATCCGATTACAATGCGGGTGTCTTCAAAGCAAGAGTGAATAGGTTTTTGTTGAGTCAGTGCGCTTTACCACCTTAAGCTACATCACCACTTACCATCAGGTGGGATTGTAGCTAAGTGCTGGCTAAGAATAGTTAAAAAAATCAATACCGTTTTATTATGTTTCCATCACTAAAACCAAAAACCATACGTAGGATCTAATCTTGAATTATTTATTTATTAATTTATAAATATATATTCAATCACAAAATCCTTCAATCTAAAACTCATACATATACATCCGGTAGTCTGGTAAAAATATCATATTTCTAGAGATGCTTATTTAGCACACCGTACCGTGAATGTGACGTCATCGAGCGAGGTACAAAGATATTGTGACCGGGTTATAGCGGCTTAACGCTGTTGTGTTTCGTATGGTGAGTGTAGAGAACCGGATAACCATTTTACTGAAAGCTAGGCATTCCATATTAGTCCTCAGGGGTGACCACGCATCTTCATTGTGATACCTAATCAAGAACAAATGTCTATGGATAAGAGATTCCACTTACCATCAGGACTTTATGCTCGTTTCCCTTTATACTATAAAAAAAGATAATCGTTATCCAAAAAAAATTATTACGATATCTTCATTTAATATAAAGTTATTAAAGTTTTAAGAACGCGGACAAAGTCACGGGTATCATCTAATATTGAATAAAATTATTCTATTCTAATACTAGAGTTTTATCCGACTTCACAAGAGATTTTTGGTCCGATATCTTCATCAATGAGAGGTAATAATTTAACGCTCAACAGATGTCGCTAGTGATCCTCATCATAAGTGAAAAGTTGCGTTTCAAACAAGGAGGTTATAAATATATAGGGAGCGAGCGCTTGGAACATTGTAACCGTTCTTCATTTTTCTTAGATAGAGAGGCACCGAGTTTGGTATTATATCTCCTTCTAGCATTAATAAATGTTTACATAAAATAAAAATAACCAACATTTAGGCAGTTATTGAGTTAAAGTAGTATTTTATACGTATGCTAGAACGAATCTTACATTTTTATCGCATATTATAATTGGTACATTCCATATTGTATTCCAATTAAGCATATTATTAAGTTACACGAAAAAAAAACCACTAAAACACGAATGTAATTTCCCTAAAAACTATGGGGTGCATTTTATGCTATAGATGACAAACCTATTTTAAAATTTGACGTTCCTAAATGCATCAATATGGCGCTATTGGCTTCTATCTCCGGTAGGAGTAATAGTGTTCTGTGGCTTCTATTCTCTGTTTGACTTGTCATCAGCGAATGTGATTTAATTGATTTAATTAATATTGCAGAACTTTTCGGGTTTTCTAGTGAAAATGGTATTTTCGTGTTGTGTGAAAGGTTGTAGAAGTGAAAGTTACCCTGGATGTGGTTTGTCATTCCACAGGTAAGCAAAATTTATAGAGTATATTGTGATATGTTCACTCTACGTAGTTTTAATATTGTTTTTAAGTCTGAATTACGTGAATACAATAATACATCTGCTATTTTTCAATTTCGATTATGGATCTCTCCTGTTATTCTCAGATATATATTTTGCTACCGTTTCGTATATTTCGAAGAAAATTATATAGAATGTTTTGTTGGTAAAGTGACCAAGAATGAGAATAAAAACAATAACTTTGAATATGAATAACACAATTGAAGAAAAAGTGTTACATACATACATAAACCAAAACTCACGCCTTTTTCCCATGGCGGTAGGCAGAGACCACAGAGTGCCAACGAGAATTTTTTTTAGTGAGTAGTAAGATGTGTGAGATCCAAAGAGATTTTTTTTTGTGAGTAGTAAGATGTGTGAGAAGGACCTTGGCCTAATTAAAATGTAATCTAGTCCTGATTTCAATTACCTGCGGCATTATATATATTATTTTTTCTGACTTCTATTATTTGATGAAGTCACAGTTAACAAAATGATTTATAATATGAATGTCACATCTATGTTTATCTCAATCCCTTCAAGGAAGTTGGGTACTCACATGTTAAGAAATACGAGGCAATAAGCTGGAAGCATTTATTTTCATAATTATAATTATATATCTTTATTTGTTTTAAGTTTCCCGGTGAAGGAAGATGCACTGAAAGCATGGCTCAAAGTAGTTCCGGTAAAAGGATCTACTAAATACAAAAAAGTTTGCTCTAACCACTTCAAAAGTCAGGATTTTGTTATCCAAGGAGCCAGAAAGCGCTTAACAGCCAATGCAGTGCCATCAGTTTTAGTAACGGTATGTATTAATTTTAATATAAATGTCATAATACTTCTTATAAATTATAGTAACTACAGTTAAAGCAAAAATGTGGAAGAACAAAGTTTGAAATTCATTGTACAATATTTAACCCGAGCTAAAATTACGAGTATGATCATTTTTCTTTTTAGTTTTCTTGCATCATCAATCAATTAATAGCATTTTTCTCTCTGCTGAACATAATATGTTATTCCATAACTGCGCTATGAACATAAATAAATAATTAACAACTTCTAGTCCTGGTTAATTACTTATGTTTCTATTACATTAAATGATATTACTATTCGATTAAATTATACTAATTTAATTCTTGAAGTGCAATTTAACAATTCATATTCTTTTAGATGCCCATGGAAACTGTGAAGGTGATAAGTAATATTCAAATAAAACCATCAAACATCATGGCTCACCAAGATGTTCCAGCTACATCAATGAAAATTGATATGTGTTACCAGTCAGTGCCAAATACATCTTCTCAGGAAATCACGTCAAGAAAACGACCACTGTCTGATTTGAGCCCTTCACTCAATATTCCCCAATCAAATAAAAGGAAATGTGTCGCGCATAAGTATGTACAAACATCAAGAGGTAAAGAAAATAGTCAAACAAAAAGAGAAGTTAAAATTCTTAAACAAAAATTAAAACGCAGAGATTTAAAGATTATGTCCATGAAAAATCTTCTTAGTGTAGTGAAAAAAGGACTATGCATTATGAAGATATTGAGAGTATCATTAAAGATCATTTTTGCAATATTTATTCAGAATTTAAACCTAAAAATAAAACTAAGATATCACCAGGTGTAAGATACAGCAAGGAGCTTAAGCAGTTTGCTCTAACTCTTAATTACTATTCTCCACGGGCATACAGATTCTTGCGCACATGCATTAATTTGCCACATCCTGCTACAATTCGCAAGATGCTTTTTTCTGCAGAGTGTAATGTCGGTTTCCTTAAGGAAGTTTTTGAATTTTTAAAATTAAATGTCCAAACTAATCCCGCTTTAATTCATATTGCCCTGATTTTTGACTCAATGGCTATTAAATCGGAGCTCGTGTATGAGAAAAACTCTGATAAAACTTGGGGTTATGTTGATTTGGGTGGAATTAAAAATGTAGATTCCTATGAAGTGGTGAAAGAATCTTTAATTTTTCAAATAGTGTCTTACACAAGTAGGTTCAAATGTTGTATAGGCTACTTTTTAATAAACAAAATAACAGCTACTATCCAGTCGCAATTAGTTTATACAGCTATAAAAATGTTGCATGATATCAACATAATCGTTCATTCGATAACATGTACTGTGGTAAATCTAAGAACATTTGAACAGCTCGGGTGCGTTTTTGATGTTCCTAATATTAAGTCAAATTTTAAACATCCTGATGGAGTAACTGAAGTGCATTGTATATTTGACCCATCTCATATGCTGAAACTTGCTCGAAACACTTTAGGTGAATTTCCTATGAAATCTAATTTAGGTATTACATCATTTGAATATATTAAAGCTTTAAATAAATTACAAGAGTCTGAAGGTTTTAGGTTTGCGAACAAATTAACAAATACACATGTTAACTTTTGGGGGAATAAAATGAGTGTAAAATTAGCTACTCAGTTGATAAGCGTCTCTGTAGCTGACTCGATTGATTTTTTAAGGGTCAGCGGAAACAAAAAATTTCAAAATAGTGAAGCTACTGTTGATTATATCCGACATTTAGACAAAGCTTTTGATTTGATGAACGGCAAAAATCCAATAGGGAAGGGATTGAAAGCTCCACCAACCTTAAAAAATATAACCTTCTGGAAATCTATTTTTGAAGAAATACGTAATTTCTTGCTTAATTTGACAATTGGGGGCAAAGTATAATGCAACATCGTAGAAAAACATTCGCTTTAGGTTTTTATGTGAATACGATAAGCTTTTCAAATTTGGCGAAAGATTTGCTGACACGTACCATAGATCCTATGAAATATTTTTTAACTTATAAGTGCTCACAAGATCATATTGAGATGTTATTTTCCTGCATTAGGGCCCGAGGTGTTGGCAATGACAATCCAAATGCATTGCAACTGAAATACATATTACGTAAATTACTTTTCAAAAATAGTGTAATGCCAAGCGTAAATAGCAATACTTACGATAGTGACTATGAATTAACTCCAATTTTAGAGTTTCACTTTCATTCTCTTGTTCGATTGAACAAGAGAATGAAAGTGAAACACTGATTACATTGATAAACAATGTCTCGCTTTCCAGTTATCAAAATAATATATTATATTATATAGCTGGTTGTATTGTTAAGAATCTCCACAATAAAATAACATGTGAAGAATGTCAAAATTTGCCAAAAGAAATAGGTAAAAATGTTGACCACTTATACACAATTGATGTTAATAAACATTCAGCGTTTACTGCTTTTGTAAATAGAGGCATGCTATTTTTTCCGTCACAATCTGTGTTCCAAGTGGTAAAGTTCACCGAAAGAACATGTAAATAAGTAGATTTAAATTCTATGAAACAGCACTATAAAAAAAGGATCATACAAATAGTCATGCAGCATTCTTCTGATAAAATTTCATCTATGTTTCCACATTATCTAAGCCAGGGTATTGATTGCGGAGACTTGCATAATGTTCAATTGCTAAAATCTATAGTGATAAGTTTCCTGAACATGAAGATAAAGCACCATCAAAGGTCTAGGACCATGAAATTGCGGGATTCCAAGAATGTATCCCGACAAAAATTACATAAAACCATTTTGTTTAGTAACCTATAAATCTTTTAATAAAAAAAATAATAAAACTCGTTGTTTTTTTTTACCCTTAAAAATTTATTTCGGCTAACCAGGAAGCCCACGTGACATGTTGGCTCCTGTGGTGAAACTGGTGTGGTAAATATGTGTTCAAACCTAGCCACCTATTAGGCAAACATCGTGACTGAGAAGAAATTGAGTTTCATATAAGCTTAAATTCTATTAATAAGTATGCTTGGTTGAGTGTGATTTGTTTGATCACTAAGGTTACCGTAAGGTTTGATACCGTAGCGAAGCAATATTATAATCAAAATAATAAACGGAGTTTAATTATAACACTTCAGCGCTTTCCATATTGAAAAAATACGCATTCCGTTTTCTGTTACTCTGTAAGTACATACTATTAATATCCTCAAAATATTGTATCATGGACACTCCATTAGAAAGAAACGGAACGCCTAACTTGGTGCCTTTCATTCATTTCAAGGTCACCGATTTAGGACCGTTTTTCTAGTATGAAGTGCGCACTCCCGTTTCAAATAAAAGTTTTTTTATTAACTGGCTTTACGGCTCTGGGTTCTTGCCCTTCTGAGCCTCAAAGAAAAGTTTTATGGTTTCTATCATGGAAGTTAGAGAACAGGAGAACGATCGCTACGTGCTAAAGCATAGCTTGCTTGTCTTCAAAAATTTGTAGAATTTATAGCCGCGCTGCCGTCGTTACCTAGTATCTGCGAAGTAATTTTTTATTTATTGACAAATAGAAACATTACAAAATGGTGAAATGTGATTAAAAAAATCATAATTAATAATTTATATTTATAATAATTTGTAATATTGATAATAATTGAAACTATAAAAAAATTATAATTTATTTATTAATAAATAATAATAATTTCGTTATTTTTTTTCTTTGAATGATATTATAATTAATTCAAACTAGCGCACAACTGCCTGCTTTTATTGAGACAACTTAGCGATCGCAGCGCCTCACTTATTTTGGCCATATTTCTGGGACACTATTTTCTACAGCGATCGTTCTCCTGTTCTCTAACCTTCATGGTTTCTATTGTGTTTATAGTTATAAAGGTTTATACACAAAACACTGCTTCAGTCACGCTCTCAAACACTCTTTTTAATTCTTTTACTTTTAGGAATATCTGCAGTTTATTTTTATCTAACTAATATAAAATATGACTAACACCTGTTTCAAAAAGAAACATTGAACTTTATATATGTTTTTAATAATTTAACTTTTCCTCAATAAAAACTGTCAAATTCAATTCATTCGATAATGGCGCCGCTCTGGTTACAAGAAAAAGTTGTGGAAAAAGTGTGTTGTAGATTTTAATGATTCTCTTTTATCCATTATGGTTATAATAAAATGGCTTCAGGGGTTGTTCCATATAAATTTTGAAAAAAACCTCGCCCTCAAATATGAAAAAATATTGTTTGGAGGGTGAGTGAAAGTTTAAGAATACGGTTGACACTATACGTCGTTCCCGCAACTACCCGCTAATTTCAAATGCAAAGCGTTTCAAATTTCACCTGTTAGGACGATTTTGAGTTCTTCAATTTTTTTTATTTTGATGTTGTTGCAGCAACCGAGGCAGTTTTTGAACTGAACAAAAATATTTATCACAAAAAAAACTGACGACGAAAATTTATCAAGCCGTTTTTAAAAAGACACTTTTTCGAGATTTCTCTCGACAACGATATCACTCGATTTTGATGCGGTTCACGGCCATTGACCTAGTTTTTTTTTTTAAAGTGGAAGAGATAATTAGATTATAGAATTGATCAAAACAAGGGTATCCAAGAAATTGCAAGATCGAAATTCGGTTTAAATTGACAGAAAAGATGTCGGAAACCGCTTTTCACACACACACACACACACACACACACACACACACACACACACACACACACACACACACACACACACACACACACACACACACACACACACACACACACACACACACACACACACACACACACACACACACACACACACACACACACACACACACACACACACACACACACACACACACACACACACACACACACACACACACACACACACACACACACACACACACACACACACACACACACACACACACACACACACACACACACACACACACACACACACACACACACACACACACACACACACACACACACACACACACACACACACACACACACACACACACACACACACACACACACACACACACACACACACACACACACACACACACACACACACACACACACACACACACACACACACACACACACACACACACACACACACACACACACACACACACACACACACACACACACACACACACACACACACACACACACACACACACACACACACACACACACACACACACACACACACACACACACACACACACACACACACACACACACACACACACACACACACACACACACACACACACACACACACACACACACACACACACACACACACACACACACACACACACACACACACACACACACACACACACACACACACACACACACACACACACACACACACACACACACACACACACACACACACACACACACACACACACACACACACACACACACACACACACACACACACACACACACACACACACACACACACACACACACACACACACACACACACACACACACACACACACACACACACACACACACACACACACACACACACACACACACACACACACACACACACACACACACACACACACACACACACACACACACACACACACACACACACACACACACACACACACACACACACACACACACACACACACACACACACACACACACACACACACACACACACACACACACACACACACACACACACACACACACACACACACACACACACACACACACACACACACACACACACACACACACACACACACACACACACACACACACACACACACACACACACACACACACACACACACACACACACACACACACACACACACACACACACACACACACACACACACACACACACACACACACACACACACACACACACACACACACACACACACACACACACACACACACACACACACACACACACACACACACACACACACACACACACACACACACACACACACACACACACACACACACACACACACACACACACACACACACACACACACACACACACACACACACACACACACACACACACACACACACGCACGCACACACGCACACACACACACACACACACACACGCACGCACACGCACGCACGCATGCACGCACGCACGCGCGCACACACGCATGCACGCACACACGCACACACGTACGCACGCACGCATCCGATCCGCACGGCTCCGGGCTATCTCCGTGCTGATCCGAGTGAATACATAATTCCGCCGCGTAAAAAACGCCGTCATAAAGTCTAAAATTGCGTAGCGCCCGCGACGATTAAGACCGCTTAGACATTGTCAGATTCTTAAAATATAAAAAAAAAAATAGTAGCAATAGTAGTTAGTTAAGTTATCAAAATAATGAGCAAGTAAATTACAAATTTGATGGTATGAATATAGTTGAGTGATTTCCAAGCATGAATATTATTAAGTAACTTCATTGTAATTTCGACTGTGGTGATTTCTAGAGGTGTTTTCGCAAATAATTATGATCGAGTCAAAATTATACAATCGTGTTTTTGAACAAGCAAATTCAAGATAAAGACATGAATTTACCTATATCAAAATTCCACTTTCGTTAGTGGTGTCATAGTCCAATACTACTCGATGAAAGGAGGTGCAATTTGTCGCTGTGTCGCCTTAATAGGTCATTTACCTTTTTTTTACTACCTTACTATTTACCAGGGCTTAACATATGCATAGTACGCAGATAATGCTGTCTCTGTACTGGTGCTGCATTTCATATAAAAAGGGCTTAAGTGAACTTGGATAATTACATTTTACGAATTCAATATATAGTCAATATTGATACCTACACTGCCGTCTTAATGAAAAAAGGCACAACTAACAGATGGTGGATGATAGTGGGCGGTAGTTTACGCTGAGACTGAGCGCTGTGTCCGAAAGTTCAGTTTAGAGGAAATAGTAGTAAAAAACATGTGTGAAGTTCACACGCAGTAGAAGTGAAACCTTGAAATGAAAAAAAAAATATACATGGTATAAATTTAGCGGTAAATGATTAATCTCATAAAATAATTTTCAACGGCGGGCTGCGGCATTATATATAACATAAATGTTACAATTCTTATTTTTGAACATGTAGACCTAAATTTAGTTTAATAAATCAAAATAATGTTTTGTTTCGGGTAAAATTGCTCTGTAATAGCGCATTCTATTTCATTCAGTAGACAAAGTCATTTCATCGAACAAAAATTGATTGACTCACAAGGTGGCATGCATTATAGACGCTAGGTAATATTCTATCTCATTCTCTCGCAGGCTGAATCCTATAGATGTGTATAGTTGTCTCTTTTTAGTGTCGCTTATCATTTCTTTTAGTCGATAATCACAACAAAAAAAACAATTCTAAAGAAGTTTTCACTACATAAACTCACCGAAATCAGTTCCTTGTAGCTGGTTCTTAGGACGTCCAAATTGACCATGACACTGTCCTAACAGCACCAGCACTAATATACTCCTGTACATCTGGAAGAGAATAAGTAACTATGGATTCCCAATTTATCTTTTTATCATGTTTATGACGTTGGTCACGCCATTTTGGATTGAGTCAGAAGTTCCCTATGTGTGCTACCACGAAAAAAGTGGTCTTTAAGGTATGATTTTGACGAGAAGATTAATTTTTCAAAAAAGGCCTCATATAGGCGATTTAGTCATATATTAAAAATTTTACTTCAGGTTCTGCTATCAATCTCCTGATTGAGTTTTCTTCTTATGCCACTCACGACACCCATAGGCCGATATGGGAGCGTTAAGAAGACTTTTAATTGATATGAGAGCGTTGAGAAGATTTTTAATTAAGTCCTGACACACGCATCTCTATTCTAAACAATAAAATATCTAAAGTATTCTCTAAAATTATCCTGCTGGTTTTCTTGCCGGTTTCTACCAGAACGGAGGTATATTTCTAACCAATAGTTAATAAAATAAGTGGCAAAGTTAAAATTTTTCTACAAACGACTTCAATATAAATAAAATGAGAACATCATCAATGTAGTCGAAGTCAATTAAATACGCATTATTAAGGGTAACTCAAAAACTACAGCTCAGATCTTGATCGAATTTATATGGGACCAAGATTCAAATAAACAAAATCATTAATATTGGTTCTCCTAGAAAAACAATTCTGGGGTAGTACACATAAAAAATAAAGTCGAGTTGAGACTCTCCGCCTTTTTTGAAGTCTGTTGACAATGATTTTCAATTAAGTATTATGTAATCATCTATATTGTCTCAGGATCATTTTATTCTAATCTCAAGTATTTTTTACGTGGTAGAGCCATGATGCAGCTATATTAGTAGTAAAATAGTAGCTTAAAGCTGCTGTGTTTCGTATGGTGAGTGTAGAGAACCGAAGACCATTTTTACTGGAAACGAGGCATTTCATCTTAGTCCTCACGGGTGACAATGCATCTGCATTTTGATTCGTTATCGACGATAGATGTAGACAGTGCCGTCTTAGGTCATGCCGGGGCCCTTGGGCACACAAGAATTTGGGGCCCTGTTGGAAAGTAAAAAAAAAGTGAATGACAAAAACATTTTTGGTATGATCTTATATTTATTATACTTAATCAGTTAATATCAAATAATATGTCATTAATGAGAGTATGCACTATTTCTGACAATATAATTTAGACTTCACTTGTCCTAAAATAAGGATCATACCTTACAATTATTTGCTATAAAATCTAATGTTATTGGTTGCAAATTATGATATCATTTGTCGTTAATACTTTTTAAGTGTTATTTTTATTAAACAGTATGAAATGATATTTTTATCTCATAGATTATAAATACATTGATTATCTAAATTAAAAAAAAATCCAGGCTATAAGTAAGGCGACTGTACAGCCCGACAAAAACTACATATTTTCTACCTAGGAAATCTGTCAATGCCACTTTTTCTGGCTAACTCGGCAACGTGTGGCTTGTATATATTTATAACCCTCCTTGGGCTTGTCACTACTCAGGGTCGTCAGAAAGTCACTAACAACGCCCCAAACATTTCATCATCTACGTCATTACAGCCCTTCACAAGTCCACTGCTGAACATAGGCCTCCCCCAAGTAACGCCACAAAGCACGGTCCTGAGCCACCTGCATCCATCGACTTCCTGCATATCTTACCAGGTCATCACTCCATCTAGTGGGGGGTCGCCCTACACTACGCCTACCGGTACGAGGCTGCCACTCGAGAACCTTTCTTCCCCATCGGTTATCGGTTCTTCGAGCTATATGGCCGGCCCATTGCCACTTCAGCTTACTAATCCGTTGGGGTACGTCGGTCACTCTGGTTTTACTGCGGATATCCTCATTTCTGAGTCTATCACGCAGAGAAACTCCGAGCATAGCCCTCTCCATAGCTCGCTGAGCGACCTTGAGCGTCCTCATACGGCCAGCAGTGAAGGACCACGTCTCTGATCCGTAGGTCATCACTGGCAACACGCACTGGTTGTACACTTTAGTTTTCAGAGATTGAGGTATACCTGACGAGAAGATGTGTCGTAATTTCCCGAACGCTGCCCAGCCGAGTTGTATCCGTCGATTGACCTCTCGGTCGAAGTTGGACTTACCTAGTCGGACTATTTGTCCCAGGTAAACGTACTCGTCAACAACTTCGAGCATAGTGCTCCCAACACCTACCGGCATAGGTGAGACATGGACATTAAACATGATCTTTGTTTTGTCCATGTCATCATCATCTTAAGACCTATCCGTTGGGAGACACCATTGAGGTCTTTGAGCATAGTGCTAAGGTCCTCCAGCGATTCTGCCATAAGGACTATATCGTCGGCAAATCGAAGGTGAGTGATGTACTCGACATTGATGTTAATACCGTATCCTTTCCAGTCCAGTAGCTTGAAAACGTCTTCCAATGCAGCGGTGAAGAGTTTCGGGGATATAACGTCACCCTGTCTTATACCTCTCTACAGTTGGATAGGTTTCGTACTCTGTTTCTGTACTCGGATAACCGTCGTAGCCCTACTGTACAAACACTTCAGCACTTCGATATACTGACCGTCAACTTGGCACCGCTGAAGAGACTGTAGCACCGCCCAAATTTCGACGGAATCAAGGGCTTTCTCATAGCCCACATACGCCAGGCAAAGTGGCAGATTGTACTCTTCGGACTTCTGTACAATTTTCCGAAAAGGCTTCAGTACCATAGACCACATCTATGGTACTGAAGCCTTTTCGGAAACCGGCTTGTTCGGGAGGCTGGAAGTCGTCGAGTCTGCGTGCGAGACGATTCGTAATGACTCTCGAAAACAGCACGTAGACGCGGCTCAGAAGGGAAATTGGTCTGTAGTTCTTCAAGAGAGCGTTGTCGCCTTTCTTAACGAACAAGACCACCGCACTTCTGCTCCACGCCTCCGGAGTAGTGCCACCATGGAGGACGGAATCGAAGAGGTTCTGAAGGACTTCAAGTACCGGTGTTCCACCCGCTTTCAGAAGCTCCGCTGTAATTCCATCCTCACCTAGGGCCCTGCCGTTTTTAAGGTGCTGGAGAGCCATTCTAATCTCGCTCAGACTGACGTCCGGGATATCATCGGAATAGTGTGGGGTAAGACTTGCTCTTGGATCGTTACTCACACTTGCGTGTGGCTCCAACGATGATCTGTACAGCTGCCCATAGAACCTCTCCATCTCACTTAAAATCTCAGGTGTCTCGGAAACGATGCTGCCACACTCAGTCTTCAGCTTTGACAGTTGGCTCTTTCTGGCAGACAGATCTCTGGCAAAGACTTTGGAGCTCTGGTTCCGCTCGATCGCTTCTTTAATACGAGCAGTATTAAAGTTGCGTAAGTCTCGCCGCATGCATTTGGAGATTTGTCTGTTCAGTTGCCTGTATGCTGTCAAATCTGTTGACGATTGCAGCATCATCTCCCGTCTAACAGCCATGAGATTAAGAGTGTGATCGAAGAGTTTTTGTGTTCTTCTGCGGCGGGTCTTGCAGAACTTAGCTCCGACTGCATGGACAGTTTCCACGAGCTTGTCGTTCATATCGTCCACAGCATTGCAATCTTCTAGGCACTGAAAGCGGTTACGTAACTCGAGCTGAAAAGTCTCGGGATTCTGAATTAGAGCACGAGGGGGACGGAGCGCTGACTTCATTAGACGAGACCTCTCCAACTTAACGTTTAGGTTCAGTGTGCCTCTAACCATTCGGTGATCGCTGCCGGTTTTCACCCTTGCGATCACTGAGACATCACTGAACAGTTGGCGTCTGGTCGTCATAATGAAGTCAATCTCATTTTTTATCAAACCGTCGGGGCTCGACCAGGTCCACTTCCTGTGGGGCCTATTGGAAGAAAGAGTTCATCATAAAGAGTCTCTCATTCTCCATAAAGTCGGCCAGCTGCTGGCCCCTATGGTTCCGTTGCCCTACTCCAAATTTTCCTAACTTCTACTCACCCCCTTCTCTTGTACCTAGTTTTGCGTTGAAGTCTCCCATCAACACCGTATAGTGGGTTTTGGAGGAATGCATGGCTCTAGAATTTTTCTTGCGGGTAGGAGTGTGCTCACTATACGGAAAAATAACAAGCTGCGTAATTTAATTAAATATATATATATATATATATATATATATATATATATATATATATATTTATCAAGTGTTTGGTGTGACTGATGTGCTAAATTAGCCTTTAACCTACCAGCTTATTTCCATACAACTATTTACAAACCTGCAACTGAATTTTGCCACTAAATTATTCTCATAGTGTGTTCATAACCTGTCACTAAAATGGAGTCACTACAGAAGTCCCTTGAAGACATGTCAACCTTATTCAACACTCGAATGGATGAATTTCATAAAAGTATACAAGCAAATAGCTCTTTACCAACAACAGGTAATACATCCTCACTCTTGACAGATTTTGAAGTTTTTCGATCTTTTGTGCTCACATCTTTAAAAACTCTGAATGAGCAAATGCAACTGTTATTCAAATTATATGACCAATCTGAAATGAGATCTAGACGTAAGATGATCCTTTTACATGGTATCAGAGAGGAGAAGAAAGAAGACCTTCCTTCTACAATATGTAAATTGTTCGCAGATAAATTAAAATTGACAGATATACACACTGATGTAATTACCAGATGTCATCGCCTAGGTGTTTCTAAAGATGGTACACCGCGCCCCATTCTGGTCAAGTTCAATAATATTGAAAATAAAAATCTAATATGGTATTCTAAAACTGTATTCAAAAACACTGGTGTAACTGCATCGGAATTTCTGACCAAGAGTCGACATGACCTTTTCTTAGCTGCTCGTAATCAGTTTGGCATTAATAAATGTTGGACAAAAGATGGTCATATAATCATAATTGGTTCCAATGGTCGGCGATATACCGCCACCTCATTAGCTGATCTGAAATCTATTCCTTGTTCTACTGGTGATTTGGAAGGGTTGTCACTATCAGGGAAGAGCGTTAGCGAAGATAGTGCTAAAGGAAATAAGGTTATTTCTACAGCTAGGTCTAAGAGAGTTATCAAGGCAAAGTAACTTTGTATTAAACTTCTTCAAACGCTGTATGTAATGCATTTTATTGAACAGCCATTTAATAAAACCGAAGTATAATAAAAACTAAGTACTTTATTATACTTCGCTTATTTTTATTCTATTTGTTACTAAACTTAGTTACTTTAGTTTGCTATCCAAAGTGATTATTTCTCTTTTTGTACTGTAAAACAACAAAATTTTAACATTTTTATTATATTTTGAGTAGGACAAACAACACATAATATGAAATGAAATTGTATTATTTCTTTAGTTTTAGTTTTATAAAAATATGTTTATGTGCTTGTATTACAGATTGTATATTTTAGTAAATACAAATTGATGTAAATAACTCGCAGAATACTGAATATATCTGTGAATATAATAGGAACTCTGCATCATTGCGCTACAAGACAAATCCCAACAAAACATATACCTAAAATGAAATACAAAAAACTGATTCATTAAAATACACAATAGGTATTATCTTTTTAGCATGAATATGAAATTTAGTATAAAACTAGGCCTTCTATTCAATATTTATTTAAGAAGGCATAGGTAACGGTTATGTTAACAAACCGTTCCGTTACCCCAGATTGCTTTATAGGGCCGACATTTGCCATAGTTTCCACTCAAGTATTCTATTCATTAATATAGGTACTTCAAGTTATGTTATTACTTCAGCATACAACTATTCAATAACATGGGTAATGGTTATAACTGCATTTACTTTGTTGTACCAATACACTGCAAAATGATTACCCTTGTTCACTTGATTATTTTTGATATTTAAGCTAAGTACTTTAGTATATTTAAACTAGTTTACTATATTTACTACTAATGCTAGGTACTTTGGATAGATAAATATTTCTCTGTAATCGTTTATTAAAGTGTTTGGTTCATTAGCATAGGTACTTTAAGTCGGATCATTACTTCAGTATATGCATTTGTTTACTGCGTTCTACCGATGCTTCAAAATTATTACAAATTATAGTTTTAAGTTAAAATGATTTCAATTGTTTGATAAAAATGTAATTAAAAAGGGTAAAATTATTAATTTCCACATTGACGTAAGTCCAGGCCTGGTCAACTCTGTATGGACAGAATGAAATACCTACGGGGGCTGAATTTTATTATTGCCATTTGCCAGATAAATGTCTTGTTTTATAATTAGTAAGATTTTTCTAAAGATAAATTACACTCAAAAATTTTGAATATAGAAATAATAATCCATAGGAAGACAACTATGCCTGTCTTATTTTTCTACATTATTATATTAGCATATCCTTGACAGTAAAAGAAAAATAAATGTTTCTTTTTGTTTTGATTTTCAATGATTAGAAAATAATATTTTTTACTGGTAGCACCAAAATATCTAAATGAGTATGTAATTTTCAAATTCTCATTTCTCAAAATATGGCGCCGCCGTATAAATTATTGTTGTTCATGATCGGTTGTTATGTTTGCTTTGCTTGTGTCTTTTTCTAAGATTTTGCAAGTTTACTATGTTGAGTTGAGATTAATGTCCTTCGTTTATATGATGTGCAATGTGTTAGTCAATGATTCGTAGTGAAATAAGAAATAGTGACTCTAAAAACTACGCTGCAATGGCGGATAAAGAAAATAGCAAAAGTGTTCTAAGTGCAACAGCGTACCAACCATTGACAACATTAAATTATTTAAGTTTCCGAAACCCGCAGTAAAGTATATTTTGCGGTACGTATACAATATACATATACACTATTTAATAAGTGTATATGTATATTGTATATATTTACCTTAAAGTAAATCTCTTGTCCAACTTATTGTTTCTCTTTAACCATTTAAAAACAAATTATTGGTTTGTAAACCATTGGAGCTACTTTGATAATATTTGTATTTAATAATTATATATTTTGTTTTCAGCTGTAAGTTGTGGGCGAAATATTGTATCCCTTCCCAAGAGCAGTATACTACTTCAGCTTTCCAGACAAAGCTACATAATAAGCCCAGAATGCTGTGTGAACAACATTTTCATGATGGTTAATTTAATGATGCAACCAAGAAAAAGCTCTTAAGAACTGCATTCCCATATGATGTAAGTAAAGTGTATAATGTATATGGTAATACGGTATGTATATAGTTTTCTTCAAGGATTACTCAGATATTTTATATGGGGATTACTATATTCAGGAGTGGACTTTGATAGACTGTAATGAAGATGATGATGATTGTTCATATGACCATCATCTGGATCTAACATGGATGGAAAGACCACATACAGTAGTTTGAATCCTGTTAATGCTTTCAACTAATTTATAATAATTGAATCGGACAAAGCATCCAAAGGATTGAAGTCTATAAAGTTAGCACAAGCCCTTCCTTACATTATTAAAAGTGCAACACACTGCATACTATTTTTAACAATAAATATTTATTTAAAACAACAACAAACCTTAAGAAAGTTCAGGCATCACAATCTATGAATAATTACATTTCGTCCTAAACCTATCAAATTTAAAGGCACAACACAGTAGAAATACATGCGTCAAATGGTTCTCAAACAATAGATAAACACAAAACTTCTTTTCACATACTGATTGTATTTACTATCATATTTTGTTATATTAATTGTAATAGTGGGTGTATTATAGAGCAAGTTGGATGAACAAGATCCATTCACTTATTTTGTATTGGTAGAAGAGTAATGTAGCGCCGCGAGCGGGGACTGGCTTACTGTGAAAGTAATGTCGGTGAATATAATGTTAATTTAATTTTATATAATTATTTTATGATACTATAATTTATTTCAGTTTTTATTTATTTCCAGACTAACAAAGTGTATTCCCATTTTATTTTGTAGAATCACAAGCTGGCTCCTCGTAAATTATTGCTGCAAAACCAAAAGCAGGATCTTCAAAAAGGACATTATATGCTGCAGTTATATTAGAAATATGGTTGTAGCACGAATGGGTCGGCTCGACCGGGGAAAGACCACGCTCTCACAGAATACCAGTGTGAAATAGTAGCTTGATGCTGCTGTATTTCGTATGGTGAGTGTAGAGAACCGGAGACCTTTTTTACTAAAAACGAGGCATTCCATCTTAGTCCTCATGGGTGACAACGCATCTGCATTTTGATTCGTAATCGAGGATAGATGTGGACGTCTATGGGCCACAGCAACCACTTACCATCAGGTGGACTGTGTGCTTCTGGCGTGTGTTTCTGACTGGTCGTTTGTCACCCTATCCTATAAAAAAATAGATGGAGAACCAAATATTATCAAAACAAAATTATTATTTGCGAATTTTGCACTTGTGTGTAGGAGCTTATTTATTAATTTACTTGTTTTTGATTAAAATATTGATATTTGGGTTATTGTAGACATTCTGTGATTTGTGATTGTGCATATTATCAATTCATCCATGATTGTAAATTTTACATATATTGTTTACTTAAGTAATTGAAATGTTGTATCAATATTGATTTTCTTATCATGTTTAAACCCATCAAATGTTTTTGTAGATAGAACTAAGCTGCTGGAGAAATTTTGTCTTAAGTTAAGTATCTTTTTCATTTTTATTTTGAATAAATAAATAGAAATTTTGTTTTTTTGTTCTTTTATTTAGCGCTGGGATAGGCAACCCAAAAATACCTCAAATAAAAAAACCAAAAAAGACCACGTTCAAATTTCCCGCCACACGAGAAGTGCAGGAGGCTGACGATAGATGGAGCTAGTGGTTATATATAGCATTTCTTAAATTTTGTATGAAGTTGTCGTTCTTCTCCGATAGGAGTAATAGTGTTCTGTGCGTAAGTCTGTCAAAGTAAATCTTGTTGACATCAATATAGGCAAAGATCGAATGACCATACAGCCAACTCATACTCAAAGTTTTACATTAACTTATTGGCTTACAAAAATTTTTCAATAAAATTAATTTGTTCACTTTTAAGACCTACTGTTAATTTTTCTATTTGTTTGTAATATCGATTTGTGCTACTGTTTGTAATATTATTAGCCTATACTACTTTTTGCAGAAACTTGTGTACGTATGAAATGTAACTATGTACTACTGATAGTTTAGTTGCGTTTTTGAACGATCGATCTTCTGGTAACGCTGATTGGTGAAGAAGAACTAGTTCGTTTTTGCTTATTTATATTATTTATCTTCGAGTATATATTTATATATTATTTTTATCATTTTATACCGCTATATATATATATATATATATATATATATATATATATATATATATATATATATATATATATATATATATATAGAAATAGAAATAGAAACTTTTTTATTCAATGTAGATTATAAAAATACTTATTGAAAGTCATTTTTTTAATTTACCACTGGTTCGCAAAAAAACCTCTGTCCTGGGAAGAACCAGCAAGAAACCCAGCGGGACTATTTTTTTTAATAATAGCTTACGATCATGTTTACAATCAACAACACAAGACAAATTAGAAATAGCTTGGTAGCGATCACCCTTCCCAGGGGTTATTATCATCTATAAATTCCTTAATATTATAATAACCCTTTTTATACAAACTTAGTTTAGTACCATTTTTGAACTTTGTGTATGACAAATTTTGTATATTTTCTGGTATTTTGTTGTAAAAGCGTATACATCGCCCCAAGAATGAATCACTGACTCGGTGGAGTCGAGTAACTGGTACTACCAGCTTGTGTCTGTTCCTAGTATTTACAGAATGAATATCACTTATTTTCGCAAAACTACTTTTATTTTTGTGTACGTACATTACATTTTCATAAATGTATTGAGAGGCCAGAGTTAATATATTAATTTCTTTAAATTTTTGTCTCAGTGACTCTTTTGGTTTTAAATTATATATTGCTCTAATGGCCCTCTTCTGTAAAATAAATATAATTTCAGTGTCAGTCGCGTGTCCCCATAGCAAAATACCATACGACATAATGCTATGGAAATAACTGAAGTAAACTATTCTAGCTGTTTCAACACTGGTAAGAGTTCTAATCTTTTTTACAGCATATGCTGCAGAACTAAGTCTGCTAGCTAGTTTTGATATATGAGGGAGCCATTGAAGCTTTGCGTCCAGTGTGATTCCAAGAAAAATGGTGGTATCAACAAGACTCAGTTCCTCCCCATTTAAAATTAGATTAGTATTGACATGTTTAACATTAGGAGTTACGAATTTCATACATTTAGTTTTAGTTCCATTCAAATGCAAATTATTAACATTAAACCAATTGACTAACTTAGCTATAGCATTATTTACTTCGTCGTAATTTAATAACTGTCGTTTTAAATTGAAAATTAATGAAGTATCATCAGCAAATAATACTATATCATGGTTATCCCCTACTATGTAAGGTAAGTCATTAATATATACAAGAAACAGAAAGGGGCCAAGAATTGAGCCCTGAGGCACGCCCATTTGTACAATCGACCCGGAAGAACTCATACTATTAATAACAACTTTTTGTGTTCTGTCACTTAAATATGAAATAATTAATTTAAGAGCATCATTTCTTACACCGTAGTGTTGAAGTTTCCTGATTAATGTTTCATGGTGAACACAATCAAAGGCCTTGGATAGGTCACAGAACAAACCCAAAGCATCCTGTGAATTCTCCCATGCATTAAATATATATTTAATCAGCTCAACACCAGCATCAGTTGTCGAGCGACCCCTTGTGAAACCAAATTGATTTTTATGAAGTAATTTATTTACATTAAAAAAAATTAACAATTGATCAAGAATAATTTTTTCAAAAATTTTACTAAGTGTTGGCAGTACAGAAATAGGTCTAAAATTAGCGGGGTCCAATGTACTACCAGATTTAAATAAAGGTATTACTTTACTATGCTTCATTAAATCAGGAAACACACCAGATTTGATACTACTATTAAAAATAATAGATAGTTGAGGTGCGATTGTATCTATTATAGACGCAATAACTTTAACAGAAATCCCCCACAGATCGGCGGTTCTCTTAATATCAATAGTCTTAAAATATTTTACAATATCTTTTGATGAAACTTTATGAAATGTAAAATTCTTTGTACACACATTTACATTTTGTTTAAGTAATGATTCGGCGACGGTAGGAGAAGAATTCAGTGACTTAGTGGTTAAGATCGGAATATCAGTAAAATATTTCTCAAAAACCATTGCAACGTCCTGATCTGATTTAGTTAATTTATTGTTAAAACTTAACTGGTAGTTTGAATTGCGAGAGTTGACCTTACCAGTTTCACTATTAATTATACTCCATGTCATTTTAATTTTATTAGAAGCAGTCTTTATTTTGTTGCTTAAATACAATGACTTGGCTAAGTAGCACACTCTTTTAAATATTTTGGAATATTTTTTTACATATTCCCTAAATTCGACGCTAGGATTATATGACCTTTCATTGTAAAGTTCATATAACCTTTGTCTACTTTTATGGACTCCTACCGTCGCCCATTCACTAAATGCTTTACGATTATTCAAGGAGAATGTTTTAGAAGTAAAAGTATTATTAAATTCATTGCAAATGAGCTTAAATAATTTTGCATACAAAAAATTTGGATTATTTTGGTATGAAAGTAATGGAAGTTTTTTTACTATGTTACTTCTAAATTTCTCCAAGCGATGCGCATTTACTGGAACAAACACTACTTTTTATCTACTTGCTTTTTGTGAACATAAGGTAATGAAACAAATTGTCCACAGTGATCAGAGCTCAATTTTTGAATAATACATTTATTGAACGGCTTAACATTTGTAAAAATGTTATCTATACATGTTGCACTAGATTCAGCAATACGTGTTGGCTCCAAAAATAAATTAAAAAGACCATAAGATTTAAACAATGATCTAAATTTAATATTAGTGGAGGAAGCTTCTAGGAGATTGATATTAAAGTCTCCACATATTACAACAGATTTATTCTGTTTATTAAGCTTAGCGAAAACTTCCTCCATAATTTTTTCAAAAGTATCATATAATGAACATGGGGGTCTGTAAACGCTCACAACAATAAGGTGCTCAAACTCAACACATGCCATTTCTACAGTTCGCTCAACAGAGAGGCTCACAATATCTTTACGTTCTTTATACGATAATAATTTACTAGCTAAAATTAAGGAGCCACCTCTTAAAATCGTTTCTCTATTGAAAGAACTGAGCACCTGGTGATTACTAAAGTTAAACATTAAATTATGAGCTTTTAACCAATGTTCAGTAATACATAAAATATGAATATTGTTACTATTTAAAAACAATTCAATTTCTAGCTCTTTGCCTATCATGCCCTGTATATTCTGATGCACCAGGTGTAAACAATTTTTAATATCATTTTGTGGAGTTATACAATTGCAACTATTAAGGATTTGTAAGCTACATTCTAAATTATTTAAATTATTGTAACTGCTAGAGATTACCTCTATTGTCTCATTTTCTAATTTAAATTACTTGGAACGGATTCCAAATTACATGTCAAATCATTATGCTGCTCAATAGGAGCAGATGTCTGGGTAGCCAAGTTCTTGGCTGAGTTAATATATAAATAATAAGATAGCACATTTGCTATCTGTCTTAAATTATATTTGGATAGGTAATACCTATCTGTAGTCAAAAATTTCTTAATTAAATTATTAATATCTATTAAATTAATTCTATTGGTATAATTGTTACAATTAAATGTCAAATTTAAATTATTGTTACATGATAAATTATTCATTAATAAATTTAAATCATATCTTATTTTATTCTCTTGTGGCCAACCCTGTATGTAAGGCAATGTAAACAAGATAATTTTATGTACATTTAATGTATTGAGGTAATCAATATATTTTAATAATTGATTTTTGTTTACATTGCCTCTTCTCCCAACAAGAATTATTAATGTGCTATTAGGAGAAAACTTACTGGTTAAAACTTTATTCATTATATTACTAAACGATGCTCCAGGCATACAATAATTACTAATCAATTGTCCTTTCAAATGGTTATTTAACATCATGCCCAAATTTTTACCTATGTCATCACAATACATAATAACTTTATGTTTTTTAATACTTAAACTACTTTTTAAGTTTTTATTCTGTGTTATGGCACTGTCATAGAGTGTTGGTGAAAATAAGGAGTCATTGCTATTTACACATATTGTCCCTGATGAACAAGGTATGGAGCGTTGATTCTCACTCTGATGTTTTATTAAGGAGTCAAAGCGCTCCTCATTGTATTTACATGACTTTACCAGATCATTCATGGCCAATATGTGTTCTTTTATCTCAACCTGAGCCGATGCATATTTATTTGAGATAATCTCTAAGGAGTTTTTAAGCGACAAAACTTCTGAATTGAGACACTCTATTTCAGTCTCATAACAGTTTTTCATATTTTCCACCTCAATTGCATATAATTTAAGTTTATTAATTAATACATGCTTTTCCTTACATATATTTATATAGTTTTTTGTATTAATTTTTGTTTTAATTAACTTTTGTACTTTCCTAACATATTTATTAATTTTTATGTATTTCTTTAATTTTCTTCTACTGCATGTAATCCTTTCTGCTGTTCTAGATGTAACAAAATCATCACCAGTCAAATCGATTATTGTAGAGGGATGCAATGTTTTTGATGATTTACATTCTATGAGCTCATTGAACAGACTTTGAGTTTGGGATATATATATATATATATACGCATTACCATATCATATATTGTTTTATATTTATATATATATATATATATATATATATATATATATATATATATATACGCATTACCATATCATATATTGTCGTTCAATTATATTGATTCAAGTCATGATTCCTTTGTGACACCTTACTCAGAAAGCGGCAGTAGTGACGGTAGTTTTCACAGTACAGATCTCACTCCTCTAAACGAAGTCATATCTTCTCAATTCTCAGATGTTCTGAAAAATTTCAATGTTATTCATATTAATGCCCAAAGTATTCCGGCACATTTTCCAGACATTCTTGCATCATTTAACACTAGCTTCCTCAGCGCTATTCTTGTATCCGAAACGTGGCTCAAACCATGTTTACCATCTACCTGCTATTCACTACCAGGATTCAATCTTATTCGAAATGACCGAGTAGGCCAGAGTGGTGGTGGGGTAGCAATTTACCTTAGATATGATATTCCTTTTAAGATTATTAAATTATCTACTCATGCACCCTTGCCTAATGAAGCTGAACATCTCTTGTTGGAAATTATATTATCTAACACCAAAATCTTACTAGGCGTCTTTTATAGCCCATCCCTCCATGTAAATTATTTCCCTTCATTTGAGAAAACACTTGAAGATCTGACTCCTCTATACAATCGTATTATTTTTATGGGCGATTTTAACACTTGTATGTTAAAGAATAATCACCGCACTAAAAAGCTGCGCTCTATTACTGACGTGTAATTTACATATTCTGCCACTTAATGCTACACACACCTTGCCTAACTGTATTTCATCCCTGTTAGATCTTATCATAGTTTCATCTCCTGATCACGTGTCAAAGCATGGTCAATGTGCAGCTGTGGCATTCTCTCATCATGACCTCATCTTTCTTTCATATAAAATACGTACTCCTAAACTTCGAGGCAAGGTACTGATGCTACGGAATTTTAGTGGGATGAATATAGAACGTTTACAAGACGATTCCCGGAATGCTAACTGGTCTGCTGTATACTCTGCAGATTCTATAGACTTAAAAGTGGAAACATTTAATTACATTTTGATTGACCTTTATGATACCCATGCACCAATCAGACCAGTTAAAGTTAAACACACCCCTGCGCCTTGGCTAACAGACGATATTAAATCACTGTTAAATAAGAAAAATAAAGCTAGGCTTATTTATAACAGTGATAAATCGTACCACAATAGAGACAAGTATAGGAGCATACGGAATCGCTGCAATACAATTTGTAGAGATCAGTCGAGAACGGAGACCCTGCAAAAATTTGGAAGTTTCTCAGATCTATAGGAGTCTGAAAATCTAAAGAATCTACTATTTCGAATGAAGACGTTGACATTGAATCATTAAATCAACATTTCTCATCTACCTCTTCGTTTTCGAACGATAATATAAAATCATATACTTTAAACAATCTGTCTAAGCATCAACTCCTAATTTCTCGCCGTTCACCTTCAATCAATTTTCCGACTGTGATGTTAAAAAGAGCGTTTTTTCCATATCGTCAAGTGCCATCGGATGTGATGAAATTAGCCGTAAAATGATCGTCCCCCTGATTGACATTATTCTCTCTATCTTAACTCATATTTTCAATTACTCCATATCCTCTGAATCCTTTCCTCGAATTTGGAAGGAAGCAAATATCATTCCTTTTCCTAAAAAGAAGAACCCCTATTCTCCCTCAGATTATCGACCTATATCTATCCTTCCATTCCTTTCAAAAGTCCTTGAACGTTTAGTCTTTGCACAAGTTAACCTCTTCCTAAATAAACACTCCCTTCTTGACTCCTTTCAATCGGGGTTCAGACTTGGTCATAGTACGGTTACAGCGTTACTTAAAATCACAAATGATATTCGTTGGGGTATGGACCAAAAGCAGCTCACATTACTTACGCTACTGGATTTCAGTAATGCTTTTAACACCGTCGATTTTGATGTATTGCTGAGTCTGCTACGCTCTATTAACATATCTCCAGCGGCAATTGAATGGTTTCAAAGCTATTTGCGTGGCCGCCGGCAGCGGGTTATGGTAGGGGGTGCCACATCTTCGTGGTGTGAACTAACTGCTGGTGTACCACAAGGTGACGTGTTGTCTCCTCTCCTTTTTTCTGTGTTTATTAATTCTGTTACTTCACGAATTTCTTCTCTCTACCATCTGTATGCAGATGATCTTCAAGTTTACTCCCATACATCACTCCAGAACCTTCCAAATGCCATCAATGATACTAATATGAATCTTGCTGCAATACATGATTGGAGCAGGTCGTTCGGGCTCAATTTAAATCCCAATAAGACCCAAGCCATTATTGTTGGAAATAGTACTGTAATTTCCAGAATTTGTTGGGATAACCTACCACCTATTGTTATTGATGGTGTTGTGATACCTTTTAGCAAATCTGTAAAAGACCTAGGATTACACATTGATCAAAATCTTTCTTGGTCCCTACATATTAAAGAGTCCAGTAGAAAGATGTTCGCGGCATCATCTTCCTTACGACGTTTGCGTAACTCATTACCGATTCCTACTAGAATTTTACTGGCACAGTCCTTGTTACTCCCTATCCTTGATTATGCTGATGTATGCTATTCTAATCTTACTGAGGATCAATTAAATAAACTTGAGCGTCTTCAGAATTTCGCTATTAGGTTCATATTTGGCCTCCGCAAATATGATCATGTTTCTGAGTTTCGTACTAAGCTCAAGTGACTTCCTATCAGACTTCGTCGGAATACTCACATTCTATCTCAACTGTACTGTGTACTATTTGATCCTAAAACACCGAAGTATTTAAAGGAAAAATTTGAGTTTGCGGGTGCAGATAAAGATCATTCCAGATTATCCGATAAACTTATTTTACGAATGCCTGCTCACAATTCAAAATTTTTTAATTTTTCCTCTTGTGTCAAAGCAATTTAATTATGGAACTCGCTTCCTTTAACAATTAAGAAAGCCCAAAACATTGAGTCTTTCAAAAAAATGGTTAAAAATTATTATTTAAATATGTGTTCTACTTAATATATTTCATTATCATATCTACTATACTTGATAAGGTTTGTGTATATATGGTATGTATATAATGTGTATGATTATGTATATATATATATATATATATATATATATATATATATATATATATATATATATATATATATATATATGTGTGTTATGCATGATTTTTTATCTACTATTTATGCACACTTCTATATTTTTGTATGTAAAAGATCTCCTTCATCAAGGTTTGCCTGGAAGAGATCGCTGTTTAGCGATAAGGCCACCTAATTGTACATAAATTTATATATAGTTTGTTGTTTTTTGTATTATTGTGTGTGCAATAAAGAGTATTGTATGTATGTATGTATGTAGAAATATCCTCATACATTTCCTCCACCTCCTCATCGGTATGTGCCGAGGTTGGTGCGTTGGTACGTGCCGTGTAGTGGCGTTTGAGAATATCCACTATCCCATATCTTCCCGTGGGTGTCGTAAGAGGCGACAGAGGGAGACAGGCAGGAGATGGGCAGCAGCATCTTCCTGATAACAACAATTACACAAAAAAAAACTGCGGTTGCCAACCCGCTCGCCAAGCGTGGCAACTATGGCAAATATCCCCCCATGAGCAACGACGCAAATAAACGGCCCCCAGTCCCCGGTGGCCCCGCTATTCCTGGCTACGGTGGCGACCATGGTAACGGCGGGGCAGGGGGTGCTAAGAATCTCCGGTGGAGGTTCGGTTGCCACCTACGACGAATCGACCTGGCAACGTATAACGCACGCACCCTGAGGACTGACGAGAAGATACTGGAGCTGGAAGAAGAGGTAGACAGGTTGCGCTGGCATATTATTGGATTATCTGAGGTCCGAAGAGAGGGGGAGGACACGGTAATCCTCGAGTCCGGCAACTTGTTCTATCACCGGGAGGGCGACCATCTGTCCCAAGGAGGTGTCGGATTTATCGTCCAGAAGTCTCTCGTCAACAACGTTGTAAAGATTGGGAGTGTGTCTACGAGGGTCGCGTACCCCAATCATTTACTCTGTAATATTTTTGGTCGGGTTATATTTTCCTAAAATAGAAAAAATATTGTTAAGCCTAAGCAAATAAGGCCGTTGCCTTTCGACACGGGGGCCCCGTGACGATAGGGGCTCGGGCCTCGTGTGCCCTTGTGATAAAGACGGTACTGGATGTAGATGTCTATGGGTCACAGCAACCACTTACCATCAGGTGGACTGTGTGCTCGTTTGTCACCCTATCCTATAAAAATTATACCTACGTTCGCGATACGGTTACCTTATTTTGACCCATTGTCAATTTATCGCTAAGTTGCGCGATAAATTCCATCACACTGACTCTATCGCTGACATTTGTAGCATAAATTTGCTTTATCACACTTTCCTCATTAAGTTTTTAGCGTTTCCAAGCAGAAACCGAAACTTTATTTTTAATATAGATTATAAATCGAGCTCATTGTTAGTCACTCTTTTGTTTTATTTACTCGTATCACGGATTCGGAAAAACAACTCTGTCCTGGGAAGAATCAGCAAGAAAACCGCGGGATATATTTTTTGGAAAAAAATAACAGCTTAAAAACACGAATTTTACACAGTTAACAACACAAGCCAAATTAGAAACAGCTCGGTAGCGATCACCTCATTCCCAGAGGCTATTATTATTTATTATCATCCATAAATTCTTTTTTATACAAACTTTGATTAATAAAGTTTTTGAACTTAAAGTAACAGCCTATATAGGTCCCACCGCTGGGCACAAGTCTCCTCTCATTTCTGAAAGGGTTTTGAGGCAAGGTAACGGCTACCGCGCTACTCCAGTGCGTGTCGGCGAACTTCACATGTCTTCGAATTATATTTTTTCTTATTTCTCAGACATGTAGGTTTCCTCACGATGTTTTCATTCATCGTCGCACACGTGGTAAATCAACACCTAAAGTTGCAATTGACAATTTGGTGCCTGCGGGGATCGAACCCAAGTTGCTCGCATATTGTGAATATCTCCGAACTATCACTTGGAGTATCGGCCGCTCCCCGGGCACAACACCTTGCCCGGCGGGAGATCACCCGCTTTTCCTTCACGGCCACACTGCGTAATTTACAGCGAACTCTTATCCCTTGAGCTATCACGGCTCTTTTGGATTTTGAGGAGATTAAATTTTGAATATTTAGCGACAGACATTCCTTTCTTGATCCTGATCACATCATTGCCGTGTCTTTTTTTTATAGAATAGGGTGACAAACGAGCACACAGTCCACCTGATGGTAAGTGGTGCTGCGGCCCATAGACATCTACATGCATCCTCGATTACAAAACCAAATGCAGATGTGTTGTCACCCGTGAGGACTAAGATGGAATGCCTCGTTTCCAGTAAAAAGGGTCTCCGGTTCTCTACACTCACCATACGAAATACAGTAGCATTAAGCTACTATTTCACGCTGGTCTTCTGTGAGAGCATGGTCCTTCCCCGGTTGAGCCGACCCATTCGTGCTACAACTATATAATTAATATAGCTACAGCATGGCTCTACCTCGTATAAAACTTTCTACTTAGTGTCCGCTTTAGTATTAGTTTTAATCTCAGGCTACCTCACTCAATCTTATTTACTACCATACATTAACGTGATTGAATCCAGCACTGTATTATATTTTTGACATATCTTGACTTCCCTTCTTTCATTGTTAGAGATGCTTTATACATGGTAGCGTCACACTGTAACTGTACTACGATAACAGCACGAATGAATCGACCGGTGAAGGACTACGTTTTCATATAATACCAGCGTAATAGCAGCTTAATGCTGCTGTGTTTCGTATGGTGAGTGTAGAGAACCGGAGACCCTTTTTACTGAAAACGAGGCATTCCATCTTAGTCCTCACAGGTGACAACGCATCTGCATTTTGGTTC
This sequence comes from Parnassius smintheus behrii, assembly GCA_036936625.1. Taxonomy (NCBI): domain Eukaryota; kingdom Metazoa; phylum Arthropoda; class Insecta; order Lepidoptera; family Papilionidae; genus Parnassius; species Parnassius smintheus. The sequence goes on from JAUPFT010000027.1 coordinate 21,921,405, forward strand.
TTAATTATGGATAAATGTAAATGTTTATGAGCCACAGAGTATGCACTTACCATCAGGTGGACTGTGTGCTCGTTTTTAACCTTACTCTATAATAAAAAAGAGTGATGAGCCCAGTTCCCCCTCTGTCATTCATCCCCTTAAACATACACAGCGGTCCGTTTTTAGCTCGTAAAAAACGTGGCGTGAAATTTGATATTGGAACATTCGTATTTTTACTTGTAAATGTTCATTTTTTATTTTTAAAATAAATTATAGACTCTATATCTTTCTGTGGGGTCTGTCGTACGTCACAACTAAGCAAGAACAGTTTATAAACTTTGCCGCTGTCCAATCAGTCTATAAGTTAAATGCGTCAGCCAGTCAGGAGAATATAAAAAATAACTAGTCATTATATTACCCACCCGATTAGTAGTATTTATTAATAGATCAATTCCATAATATGTTAATGTAAAAAAAATTGTAAAACATTAGTGCCTGGCTTCTTTTCCGTTCACCTGCTACACCCTATTTTTTTCCAGACGGTTAAAAAATCTCCCGGTGTTGACGCTAACAAATATTTATTATTGTCAATTCTGGGTGATTTTTAGAATTTATTTTATTTTTAGAATAATTAAAAATAATCTCAATAGCATGCGAACAGCCCCTTGAGCTTCATAGAAGCCAGATACTTCAGTATTACAGACAGTCACTTATATTTTATTATGTATTATAAATAAATTTTTACCGCAAGTAAGCAAATTATTGGAAACTAAATTATATGGTTAGCTATAGTGTACATAAGTTTGCCTAGAGTTTAAATATTTTAACTGTTTGTATTTGAAACTGTTAAACTATATTTTATTTATTAATTCAACGGAATTCAAATTTAATGTAAAAATTATTTATTACTAAAACTTACATTCAATTAATTTATTTTAAAAGTTAGAGTTAATTTTGCATTTATCCTCTTTAGTGTTAAAAGGCGAAGCTTGTTTTAAGAAGTTACCTTTTTATTGCACGTGTGTTTTGATATTTGGACAATCACTTCCTGACTTCAATACAATATAACTTGCACTTTTTTCAATGCCACATTATAATATTTTATGCATGTTATAGTTTGTTTTACAAAGTGTTAAACAATCTTGTTTGACCACTGCCTAGTGACTGGCCAAGTGTAGCACACGATTGCATATTAGTGTCGTTCTCGATGCGTTTCGGTCCGAGTGTCCGATCGAAAAGCGGTTTTCGTCATAAGAAAGATGCTCACTGAACTTAGATTTTCTGTGAATTTAGACCGAATCAGCACGTTAGATTCTGAGAAAGTCTTAAAAATTCTAATTTTTTTAATTTTCAAAAGCTTTTTGCTTGGAATTTCTTCAACACCCTTGTTTTGTTCAATTTTATAATATAATCAGCTCTTCTGCTCAAAAAACGACGTCGATTGCCGTGATCGCATCAAAATCGGTTGATTCAATTCCATCAATTGAAAAGGACGGTGTTGTTCTTCATCTCATGCCTTTAACAGTGACCAACCAGTTACTTGCCCCACTTTACACCCACATCTCATTGGTTTCGGGAAGCAACGTGGTGGGCGTGACCCCTGATAAGACTTAGAACCTAAACCACTCTCTCAATAGAAAGTGATTGACGACTAAGACTACGGGCTTATGGAGGATTACGGGCCCCAAGCAATGGTCCCGATCCAGACGTCAGTCATGTACTTAGTGGACTGTATATCTTCTTACTTCCCTACCTATAGGGTAGACACTGGAGAAATAAAACAGCAATTGTTCGTAAATACCCCTTGAAAATGTGATACTGAAATTTCACTACTTTCACTTTACTTTTCCTATATTTAGTTTTCAATATTAATTTAAAGCTGTAAACCATAGCTGGTCCCGAATTAATTTAAAATTATGCAATTTACTAAGGTACTCCCGAACTAAACCATAACGAGAGCCACACGTGAACCCCCCCCCCCTATAAACCGATAATTTTCACTATCACATTTCCACATGTTGTCCCATAACTTTATTTCCCGTTTTTGTTTGATGTGCAGACTGACTGCTGAAAATGACAGCTTGCTGTATATAAATACTTAAAAAATATAAATTACTCTCGATCTCGAATTTCGACCACTAAGCAACAAATAAGTGAATAAAAAGGTTGAACGTGATGGCACAGCACTATCTCGTCACTGCGGGAGCAGTATGACGTCATCACTGGGTTTTCTTGTTGTAGGTTACGGGTCACAGATACGTTTACATGTTAATAGAATGGATATTTTGTTGATATAATTATATATTAATGTAATTATTTATAGTTTTCTGAAATTTTGATAATGTTTATTAATTCCAGTTAAATTATCGACGTGTAAACATTGATGGAACGTCGGTATGAAATATGAATTTATTTAAACTGTACTGCATAAAAATGTATGAAGGCGAACTTAACGCGTTTAAGTTCCTACCAGTCAACCTATAAGTAAGCAGAGAACATTACTTTGGAGATGCAATATAATTTGAAAAAGAAAATATTGAAGGATCAAAAAATACATAAATTAATGAAAATTAACAAAGAATATATTATAATATATTACTTATACAATTACATACTCATGAATGAAACTTTCCGTTTCGATTCCGAAACAGAATTCCGAAACGGAACGAACGGGCCGGCCACACACATACGGAATCCCCCTTTGCCCACAAAATTCCGTACGGGAAACTACCGTAGGTGTGCGACGGGTCATGGATTTTATAGGTACTTGGTGTGTTCGAAATTCTGCAACGGAATCACGATACGGAATTTCGTACGTATAATAAGGGTGACTCACGGGCACACAGTCCACTTGATGGTAAGTGGCTGATGTGGCTCATAGACACCTACATCTATCCTCGATTTAAAAATCAAAATGCATTGCAAAATCAGAAACGAAATGTAAATGCGTAATCATCCTGAGGACCAAAATAGAATACCTCTGAGTCAGTAATAAGAGTCTATGTACTCGTGATAGTACCTTGTATAAATTGCCAAATTTGAAGAAGCTGTTTACGTATAGACCCTAAGCCTCAGGGCCTAAGGACTGTTTTCGCCTTCATTTCGTCATTACCTGGATCACTCCAGTATATATGAATAGACTGACTCCACCGGGGAGTAACCACGCCCGCACAGAATATCAGCGTGAAGAGATAGCTTAATGCTGCTGTGTTTTGTATGGTGAATGTAGAGGGTCGGAGACCCTTTTTTCTAGCTACGAAGCATTCTGTCTTAGTCCCCAGGGGCGACAACGTATCAAATACATGTTTCTGACAATCAAGGATAAATGTAGGGAAGGTAGCTAAGGGCTACAGCATTAATATACCATCGGGTTGGCTTTTTAGCAGTGTTGGATCCCTGGTCCCGGTCTTAACGCATGATAATAATGGTCTTCAGACCGGCGATCAGTCTACGGAGACTAGCTATCTGCATAGAACAGAATAGAATAGCATAATTTTCATGAAATATAATTAAGAAAAATACTTATTGAAAGTCTTTCATGCTTTAAACAGTGGTTCAGAAAAAATCTCTGTAAGGGTAGAACCACATCAAACCACCCACCAGCAAGAATCCCAGCGCACTTTTTTTTAAATATTACATATATACATAAACACTCATATACATAAACACGCCTGTCACCCAGAGGGGTAGGCAGAGACTACAGACTTCCATTTGGCACGATCCTGACACACCTCTCTCGCCTCCTTCACATCCATACACCTACGCATGCATGCTCGTCGGTTAAGGGTACTCCTAATTTGGCCCGTTTTCAATAAATCGCCAATTTGGTCGATAAATTTTCGCCTAGGACATCCCTTTCCGACTCTGCCATTCACTTCTGCAACATAAATTTTCTTTGTCACTCTTTCCTCATCCATTCTTTCCACATGCCCCACCGAAGCATTCCTTTCTTAATCCTGGTCACAACATCATCTTGCAAACCACACTCTTCTCTTATCACACAATTTTTCACCCTGTCATTCAGATTCAGCCCTAACACACTCCTTAACGACCGCATTTCTACCGCGTTCATTCTACTCTCGTGCTTCTTCTGCCACACCCAACTTTCACTACCATACGTTAAAGTAGGGACCAACACAGCATTGTGAATTGCCATACGTGCCTTTTTCGACACATTTTGACTCTTCACAATAGAGTGCAGGGCCCCATTTACTCTGTTTCCTGCGTTCACTCGTCGTTCTATATCCTTATCATATCTCCCATCCCTGCTAAATACGCACCCCAAATATACAAACTCATCTACTTGCTCGATCAACTCCCCTTCTATTCTTATTTTACATATCGTTTTACTTTCATCTCTTTCAAAAACCATAATTTTCGCCTTACTTGCGTTCACTTTCATACCCCTTTCTTTTAATGATCTGTTCATTAATGTAACCATCATTTGCAACTCAGCCGCCGACGATGCAAGAATAACTTGATCATCGGCGTACAAAAGGCATTTGATGGTTAACTCACCCATTCTTAATCCGCATTCTTCAACTTTCAAATTTTGCAAACAACTGTCCATAAATAGGTTGAACAACCACGGGGAAGCCACACAGCCCTGTCTGACACCTTTATGGATGCCAAACCAGTCCGAGTAGACCCCGTTGATCCTAACACAAGCACTAGAGTCCCTATAAAGAGATTCCAATGCCTGTATCAAGCCAGCGCTCAACTCAAATGAGTTCAGTGTTTGCCATAGCACATTCCTATCCACTCTGTCATAGGCCTTCTCCAAGTCCATGAACGCACAAAAACCTTTTGGTTTTTGGCCAAAAACTTCTCCGCGATCATGCACGTGGAGAAGACTTGATCTGTACATCCCATTCCCTTTCTAAATCCCGCTTGCACATCCCAAATTTTTCCATCGGTTTCTTTCATGACCCTTTCAATTAGTACCTTGGCATACAGTTTTCCCACGATGCTAAGAAGGCTGATACCGCGGTAGTTTTAACAGTCCTGCTGCGACCCTTTTCCCTTATATACTGGGACTATCACGGCTTTGCACCAGTCTCCCGGTACCCGTTTCAGTTCCCAGCATAAATTAAACAAGGTGTGCAGCAGGCCTACCACCGCTTCCTCTCCAGCCCTTAGCATTTCGAGTGAAACTCTATCATATCCGGCAGCCTTACCTGCTTTCATGCTTTTCATTGCTTTCATTATTTCATCTATACTTATCTCGCTACCTCCTTTCTCTTCTTTCGGAGTTCCTATTTCATTCAGTTTATACGTTGTCTCCTCACTCATAAACATGCTTTCAAAATATTCCTTCCATCTCTTTAAACTCAAAACTTCATCATTCAGAATATAGCCATTCTCATCTCTTATAGCATTCATTATAGGCTGTTTCCAACATCCCCTGGCAGTTCTTACGAGTTTCCGGAACATTTTAATATTTGCCTGGAAGTTATCCGATATTCTTCTATCATTTTTATCCGTTCTTTCTTGCTTTTTCCTTTCAACTACTTCTTTTCCTCTTTTATTTAGATGTCTAAAGACTGCCTTTTTTCTTTCAAAATCATCATTCGTACCGCTAGAATTACCATCTTAGTTGCTAGTAAATCTAGCCATGCTCTCTTCTTTGCTTCAACTTCCGTACGTATCTCATCATCCCACCATAACGTATTATTTTTAGTTTCATTCTTTCTTTTAGTAACACCACATACTTCGGTAGCTGCATCTACTAAACCTTTCTTAACATTTTGCCATACATTCTCCAAGTCTAAACTCATTCATACATAATTCATCCAAACCACTTACGTTTTCTTTCAGTCTACATTTAAACTTGTTTTTCTCACCTTCATCTTGTAATCTTTCTGTTCTAATACGCTGTAACGCAGTGGTAGACACAGATGACCGATGGCGCCACCCCCTGAATAGACCATTAATTCGGCATAAAACCAAAAAATGATCCGTTCCTACGTTTGACCCCCGGTAAACCCTTGTATCCACCACTGCGCCCCTCAATCTTTCATCTACAATTATGAAATCTATCATGCTTCTATCATCACCTCTTTCCCAAGTGTACATGTGAATCCTCTTGTGGCGAAAGAAAGTGTTCGTCACAAAAAGATTCTTTTCCATACATACAGTGAGGAGGCTTTCACCATTCTCATTTATACTTTCATCACCAAACGTTCCCAATATCCTTTCATAACCAAGCCTCCTCACCCCAACTCTTCCATTAAAATCTCCTAGCATAACAACATTTTCATTTCCCTTACATTTCATTAATACCACCCTTACCATTTCCCAAAACTGCTCTCGGACATGAGTGGGCTTAGACATGTCTGGGGCGTAGACCCCTAGCACAAACAACTTCTTTAAGCCCACTTTCAATCGTATCCATAGCAGTCTTGGGCTTACACATTCATACTCTTTCACACATTGCACCATTCTTTCTGATAGGATGATACCTACTCCCTGGCATGCCCGCTCGAGCTCGTCTACACCAGACCAGTATGCGGTATACATGCCATGTGTAGTGACATCCTTCCCCTTCCGTTTCGTCTCATTTACACATAACAAATCTATTCCTCTGTCATACATCACCTCGCATATTTCATCCATTTTATCATTCATTGCTCCACATACATTCAACCTAGCCAGACGGGCCTCTGCAATCCACTTTTCGCCCCTCCGGGAGACAGAACGTGACGGATGGCTAGCCTCGTCGCCGGTTTTCCTCCCGGAGATTCTTCGCACCCCTGCCCCATTAAAGGGGCGCCGGGAACTCGGGGCCATTTCTTTAATTTGATTCCTCATGGTGCGAATAGGGTGTTATATTTAACGCCGCTACCACGGCGTGGAGCCGAGTCTGTGCTATCGGCTTGTCGCTCATTTAGCACCACCCGGGGGACACGTGCACGTGACCCTTAAGAATGGATGCATACGTAGTAAATACTAGGCGTTAGATATTTATGAATGACAATCGGTTAATATAACGCATTACTACGCATTTTGAAGAACAAAATTTTTGAGATTTTTTTAAAATAATATTTCTTCACCATTTGCCTATATTACTTATTCTGAACCTTCTTTGCGAGGGTGATTATTGCAAAAAAAACCCTTTACACGTGTTACAAATACATGAAATTTTATATATTATTATATATAAGATATCTGCGTTTTGACGTGCATTTGAAAATGATAGCTTGCATAATATACAAACTTAAAAAAAAAGTAATATATATAAAAAAATATTCGATCGAATTTCGACCACTGGGCAACCACCAGTTTTATTAAAAAAATAACTAAAAGAATCTAATTAATTCTTGAACGTGATGGCACAGAACTACGCTGTTACTGTGGGAGCAATCTTCGACGTCATCACTTGGTTTTCCTCGTTGTGGGTTACGAGTCACCGATACGTTTATGTATTAATAGAATGAGGATTTTGTTGATTTCATTATTTGTTAATGTAATTATTAGTTTCCTTAAATTTTGATAGTTTTTATTAATTCCAGTTAAATTATAATCGTGTAAACATTGAGTGAACGTCGGTACGAATTATTTATTTATATAAACTTTGTTGCACAAAATAATATACAAATATATATAATAAAGGCGAACTTAATATCTTAAAGCGTTATGTTCCTACCAGTCAACTTATAAGTGAGCAGAAAACAATACTTTGAAGATACAATATAACTGGAAAAAGAAGAATTTAAGGATCATAAAATACATAATGCAATATAGCTGCAGCATGGTAGAGATGGCTCTACCATGCTGCAGCTATATAGTGGTTGCAGCACGAATGGGTCGGTTCAACTGGGGCGTTCTGTGAGAGCGTGGTAGGAGCACGCTCTCACAGAACGCCTTGCTTGCACACATTTTGCCCCCAATGAGAATAATTTTGTTCTTGCTTGTTTTCCGTAAAAATGAGTTTGTTTTTTGATCATATATTACTTATACAATTACGTATTCATGAAAAAAATCTTTTTTATAGAGATATAAGGGTGACAAACGGGCACATAGTCCACCTGATGGCAAGTCGCTGCTGTGGCTCATGGACACCTATTTTCATTCGGGGCGACCGCTCGAGGGAGGGAATTCGAGACCTCGTTACCACATTAAAAAAGTGGTCTAGGTGCGACCCGAAAGGTCTACACGAATAACATCCCTGTGGAAAGAATAAAAAAATATCGAATGTATTATTATTTTATACAATTTTTCATTCGGCACAAAAAACGATTTGACCGATTTTGATCAAAATTTAATGAGGTCTAAGTTACATAATTATGCGTTAAATGAAACTGGTTCCATGTCACAATATCACTCTTTGTTCTCGAGATACACGAGGCGAAAATTTAATCCCAACATACATATATACATACATACATACGTACATTTTGCACACACGGACATCCTCTTAAAACCATACTATTCCACTCTAAAGACCTTGAAACGTGGAGATATGTTAAAATTTCCAATTTGTAAAATCGGACCCATTACAATAACTTCCCACTGGAAAGTTAAAAACACTGAAAAACTTTGAAATTTGTGATCACAGTACTTATATGTGATATAGGTTGTTGATATTTAACATTTTCAAAAGTATACCTATTATAACTTAACCAAGTAATATGGTTTATTTTTTATTTTTGATAGAACTCGTACAAGTTAACTTATCGTCCCGTATCCGTTTGACGTTGAGTTTCGGGACAACCTGTATATGAGTGAGAAATGGGAATCGAATCTGCAACCCGTAGCGAGACAGCCAATATGGACACTGTGTTGCCCAGTCGGCACCTTCTAGTGTGTGTTACATAAACAGATTACTCAAATAAAACGCACGAATTGTCATTTATTTTTTATATTTTCAATACGTATAAGTGTCAGTTTCGAAACCTTCTGCTTTCATCTTCTCATCGATCCAGTCGCGTAGGAAGCCCACGTCCACATACACTCCTGGGTAAGAGTCCCCGCAGCCCAGGCCCCAAGCCACCATGCCATTCGCCATGTAACGGTTGTCCTGGAACTGAGAGGGGGCAGTACAAATTAGATTTTAAAACATCGTTGGATTCAATAAACTAGAAGTGCAAAGGGACTTAGCATTGGTATTTTTTGAGTACCTCGTTGGTCTAGTAGATGTAAAGGCCACTGCTAATCATGAGTCCTGGGTTCGAGTCTCGGCTCGGACAAAAAATAATTTTATTGAGTATTTCCGTCGAAAAATTCTCAGTAGCTGCTCGGAGTCTAGAAGTTGGCAGATTCTTACCCCAGTGCCTCGAAAAGCACATAAAGACGTTGGTTCTGCACCTGATCTCTCTCCGCTCGTATCGGATGACTGCCGCGTCGGACTATGAAAGTGAGGGAATAGAGAATGCACCTGTGCTTGCGCATACACTTAGACACATTAATCCCGTTCTGCACCTCATGGTGGTGTTTTTACCTTCGTATCTCTGATATCAGGTAAAGTTCTGCACCTGATCTCTCTCCGGACGTGTCGGATTACAACTCCATCAGACTATGAGAGTAAGGGCTAATGACGCCGATAGTTTAGGTAATTTCTTTTTACAGTGAAAATAGTGGTAATTTAAAAAAACAAAAAAAAACATAAGCCCTGCATTATATTAAGTTCAGTTAGTATGCAAAGTTTCATGATCTAATTTAAAGTATTTTATGAATATCAGCGGTTTATTGTTCAGTTTGGAGGTAACTTTGGATATTTTTTCCTATAGAGAAAATTTTACGGAATCGTGTTTTCGCCTTACCTAGTTTTTTTTTCATTAATCCTCAACTTTACCATATGTTTATTTCGAAATTAATGCTGCAATATTTTCGGAATAATGGTAATTATTGAAGCAATCAAAGTACTCCAACCACCTTATAAGTTGGCTAATTAAAAAAAAAAGATGTTACGCAATATTGTCGTCACTAAATGTGACCGATTTTGATGAAAAAGGGATTAGAGAGTGCATCTGTGCTTGCGCATACACTTGGGCAATATAATCCTGTCCCGCGCCGATGGCTAGTTTCCGTTGAGACTTGCTGCCGTGACCGAAATTCGCTCTGGAGGTGGCAGTGATCCGCGTTTTTTTTTTGCTGAAGTTAATCTGTAGTGGACCACTACGTGGAGAGGCTGATTTAATAGACAGGACAGACATTTTTGCTTGTAGTGTCTTTATAAGTGGTATGTTATTTACGATTATTTTATAAGGATGTTGTAGGTATGTAAGTTAAGTGAAACAGTTGTGAAAGAGCTAGGCGAGTTGCACTCTGTTTTTAATAGTTAATTTTTGATTTCAAATCCAACCACCGCAAGTTTTCAAGATACAATTGAACAAAAATAATCTTCATAAACTGAAGGTATTCGAGTTAAGTATGACATCGGCACGTGAATACCACCTCGTGAACATTGGTGCTATAATGCACTCGAAATGTCGGGAGTAAGTAGTTGAAATTAAACGCGATATCCCGTGTAGTGGCGGTTAAGAATATCCACTATCCCATATCTTCCCGTGGCTGACATAAAAGGCTACAGAGGGAAACAGGCAGGAGATGGGCAGCAGCATCTTCCTGATAACAGCAACTGTACGACAAAAAAACTGCGGTTGCCAACCCACTCGCCATGCGTGGCAACTATGGCAATGTGGGGTATGACCTTGAGCAACGACACAAATGAACTGCCGCCAGTCTCCGGGGCTTCGTTATTCCTGGCTACGGTAGTGACCATGGTAGCGGCGGGGCAGGGGGTGCAAAAAGTCTCCGGTGGAGTTTCGGTTGCCACCTAAGACGTTTCGACCTGGCAACGTACAATGTATGCACCTTGAGGACCGACGAGATGATCCTGGAGCTATATTAATAGACAAGTTGCTCTGGAATATTATAGGATTATCCGAGGTCCGAATAGAGGTGAGTACACGATGATTCTCGAATCCTGCAACTTTTTAACATTTCCGATAACATTGTTATTTCTTATTTATATTAATATATAATAATCTACCCAGTGTCATTAATCACAAAATGGTATTATTTGCCAACGATAGCACAGTCATTTTCACAAGTAACAATAAAATAGATTTAGAAAGTAACATAAATTGTGCTTTAGAGAAAATCGTGAATTGGTTAAAGATAAATAATCTAAACACAATCTAAACACAGTAAAAACAAAACTAATGACATTTTATCAAAAATGTAATAAATTAAATAATTTAAATATTAACTATCTAGGACAAAAATCAATAACATAGAACATATTAAATTTTTGGGTATAAATGTAGATTGTAATTTTAACAGGCAGTCTCAAGTGAGCAGTGTGTGTACGAAGTTGAATCGTTTTTCCTACGCATTATATATGCTTGGAAAAGTTGTGGATACATCCGCCGTAACAGCATCATACCACGCTAGGGTTAAGTGCTCGTAGTACCACGCCTACGAGCACTTGCACGTAGTACCACGCCTATGATAGGTCGACGCTTAGATATAGTATCTTGTTCCGTGGTAATTGTGCCGACAGAGAAACAGTATTTAAAGCTCAGAAGAAATGCTTACGTGCCATTTGTAAAATTAACCAGAGTGGGAGTTGTAAGCCATACTTTATTAGATTAAAATTATTTACAATGCCATGTCTGTATATATGTGAAGTAGTATTATTTGTACGTCAAAACTCGTCATAAAGATAACTTGAGCCATACCAATAGTAAAACTGTTTTGTTTAAGAAAAGCGTATCCTGCATGGGGCCTCGACTGTATAACCATTTGTTAAAATATATTATAAAAAATCTAAGAGGCCTCACATTTTTAAGAATCAATTAAACATATTTTTAACCAAAAAATATTGATGATTATTTGTCTGACAAGTTCTAATTTTGAAATATAAAATTTATTGAATATAACGGCAAAACTTTATTTGATTATATAATTAAATTTTAAGACATTATAATTTCAATTATTGTATTTATTATGTCATTATGTTAGTACGGCCATATTCTTGTTGTAAAGATTGGGAGTGTGTCGACGAGGTATGCGTATCTTATACTCAGAATCAGCAAACGCTATTCGCTGAAGGACTAATCCAGAATCCCGAAACATTTCAGCTCGAGTTACAAAACCGTTTGCAGTGCCTAGAAGACTGCAATGCAGTGGACGATATGAATGACAAGCTCGTGGGAACTGTCCATTCGGCCGGAGCTAAGTTCTGCAAGACTCACTGCAGAAGAACACAAAAATCTTCCGATCACACTCTTAATCTCATGGCTGTTAGATCGGAAATGAAGACGCAGTCTTGAACTGATTTGATAGCATACAGGAAACTGAATAGACTGATCTCGAAATGCATGCGGCGTTTAGCTGCGCAACTTTAATACTGCTCGTATTGAAAAAGCGATCGGGCGGAACCAGGGCTCCAAAGTCTTTGCCAGAGATCTGTCTGCCAGAAAGAGCCAACTATCAAAGCTGAAGACTCAGTGTGGCAGCATCGTTTCCAGGACACTTGAGATTTTGAGTGAGATTGAGAGGTTCTACGGGCAGTTTATACATCATGGTATACAACAAAACAACACAGCAAGTCTTATCCGACACTGTTCCAATGATATTACAGACGTCAGTCTGAGTGAGATTAGAATAGCTCTCCAGAAAGGCCCCAGGTAAGGGTGGAATTACAGCGGAGCTTCTGAAAGCGGGTGGAACACCGGTACTTAAAGTTCTTCAGAAGCTCTTCAATTCCGTCCTCCATGTTGGCGCTACTCCGGAGGCGCGTAGCAGAAGTGCGGTGGTCTTGTTCTTTAGAAAGGCGATAACGCTCTTTTGAAGAACTACAGACCGATTTCCCTTCTTAGCTGCGCTTACGTGCTGTTTTTGAGAGTCATTACAGATCATCCCACAAGCAGACTCGACGACTTCCAGCTTCCCGAATGAGCCTTCAGTCAGGCTTCAATACCATAGACCACATACAGACCCCGCGGCAGATTGAACAAACGATCGAAGAGTCCAATCTGCCACTTGGTCTTGCGTATGTAGACTGTTTAACTCTGTGTTTTTATTAAAAGTTATTCTTTTTGGTAAAAACGTTCTGAGCCGCAGCCTTTGATTCCGTCGAAATTTGGGTGGTGCTACAGTCCCTTCAGCAGTGCCAAGTTGACTGTCGGTATATCGTAGTGCTGAAGTGTTTGTACAGAAGGGCTACGTTGGCTATCCAGATATACAGAACCAGAGTACGAAACCTATCCAACTGCAGAGAGGTGTAATACAGGATGACTTATATATCCTGAAGCTCTTCACCGCTGCATTGGAAGACGTTTTCAAGTTACTGAACTGGAAAGGACGGTACTAACATCGGTGGCGAGTACATCACTTACCTTTGATTTGTCGACGATGTAATTCTTATGGCAGAATCGCTGGAAGACGTAAGCACTATGCCCAATGACCTCAATAGTGTCAACGGATAGGTCTAAAGATGAACGAGGACAAAACGATAGTCACGTGTATAATCCATCTCACACCTATGCCGGTGGTTGTTGGGAGCACTATGCTCGAAGTTGTTGACGAGTATGTTTACCTGAGACAAGTAGTCCAACTAGATAAGTCCAACTTTGACCGAAAGGTCAATCGACGGATTCAACACGGCAGGGCAGTGTTCGGGTGGTTGCGACACATCTTCTCGTCAGGCATACTTCAAAATGTCAAAACTAGACTTTACAACCAGTGCGTGGTGCCAGTGATGATCTATAGATCTGAGACGTGGTCCCTCACTACTGGCCATATAAGGACGCTCGGGGTTTCTCTGCTTGATAGACTTAAAAATGCGTAGAACCAGAATGACCGACATAGTCCAACGAATTAGTAAGCTGAAGTGGCAATGGGCCGACCACATAGCTCGAAGAACCGATAGTCGATGGTGAAAATAGGTTATCGAGTGGCAGCCTCGTATCAGTGGGCGTAGTGTAGGGCGACTCCCCTAGATGGAGTGACGACCTGGTAAGACATGCAGCAAGTCGATGGATGCAGGTGACTCAGCACCGTGCTTCGCTTTGCTTTACTGGGCATTCCTTTGGGGAGGCCTGTGTTCAGCAGTGGACTTGTGAAGGGTTTTAATATAACGCGATAAATTCTGTTGTATGTAGTTAAATTTAAAAAGATAAAATTCGATATCTATGGGCCACAGCATCCACTTGCCATCAGGTGGACTTTGTGCTCGTTTGTCATTTTATTCTATAAAAAAAGTTACAGCCTATATACGTCCCACTGCTGGGCACCGGCCTCCTCATATTTCTGAGAGGGTTTTAGGGCAAGGTAATGTCCGCCACGCTACCTCAATGCGTGTTGACTTACTTCACATGTCTTCGAAATATTTTTTTTTGTTTCTCCGACAGTGTAGTGTTTGCATAAATCTACGAAATCACTAGATATGTACGTGTTAATTAATGTATTGTCTGCCAAGTGACCATTAAGGGAATTCTTTGCTTCACCGGGAGAGGCTCATGTCCAGAGGACCCTCGCTGGCTGATGGTCACGATGCAGAATCTGAAGGAGCGTATGGTTATGATTTTCATTACTAACCGGTACGGGGCAGGCAAGTGGTGAGCCTCCGTCGTCTTTGCACGTGTCTCTCCCGAGCTCCCCACCAGCACACATGAAACTCTGATGCAAATTGAAGAATGGCCCAAGGCGAGTAGTACGGTATATATCTTGACATATTTTCCGGTCCACTACTGGCAGTTCTACCTGTGGGGAAAATCACATAGACTAAGTTAATGCTTTTTTTTAAATTTGACTAAAACTTATCGTGGTGGAGTCACCCTGGAGATGAATTATAGTTGCTGTACGAATAGGTCGGCACGACCGGGGGAGCCAGCTGCTCTTATAGATTATCAGCGCATACTAGCAGCTTAATGCTGCCGTGTTTCGTATGGTGAGTGTAGAGAATCGAAGATCCTTTTTACTGGAAATGAGTCATTCCATTTCAGTCCTCAGGGGTGACATCGCATCTGCATTTTGGTTCCTAATTTGAGGTCAAATTTAAATGTCTATGGGCTGCTGAATCCACTCTAATAAGAATTAATAGAAGAGTAAATCACCTTTTTTAGAATAAATTGCAGTTTCTCCTCTTGTCCAAACTTCTTCTTCCCCCATCCAGAGGACAAGCATCGAGTCCCAGCCGGCGGTCTCATCATTGGTGGTGGCAAGCAGATCGTACTGATGTGAGGTTGAAGTTTCACCGGTTTGTCCAGAATTAGTAGTGCAATATCGTAATGCAAATTCCCTGCAGAACAATTCTAATTTTACTAGGTAATGTCACGCTGAACAAGGGATCAAGGATTCCATTGGCAAAAAGCGGAAGAGGGGCTCAGAAAGTTTTTATCAAAAGGAATAACTTTTAATAAACAGAGACGACACACAAACACAGAGTTATACAGCTCCATCTTTACTACTAATTTCTAGGGGCCGGGGCCCATGCGTCTCACCTTTGACGCTAAAGCTATGTTACAGCTGTAGTAAGAATGGGTGGCTCGACCCAGCAAGGACCACGCTCGCACAGTAAACCAGCGTTAAATAGTGCCATAATGCCGTTTTGTTCGTAGAAAACTGGTAAGCCTTCGAAGATAGGTCTGGGTATTTGTTTAGCGAGTAGTCACCGTGTAAGTCAACTACTCCATACAAGATTTAGTGTAAAAAACAAATAAGGTTACGACTTCAGAACGTAATATGTGTAGTTTTAAAGTCGTGTAGTGGCGGGATAAGAATATCCACTACCCGATACCTACTACCCCATATCGTCCCGTGGGTATCGTAAGAGGCGACAAACGGAAGCAAATCACGAAATGGGAAGCAGCGTCTCCCTAATAGTCGTAACAGCGTCTCAAAATTAAAACAAACTGCGGTTGCCAAGCCGCTTGCCAAGAGGTGCCAACTACGACAAATATCCCCTTTATAAGACAATCTATGGGGAAACGGTTGTAGGCTTCAACATCAGGTGGATAACATCTATTTGTCACTCTTACTAGCTATTATAAAAAGTGCTTGGTTGCGATAAGTAAGGGCCTTTGGCCGGTGGAAGGAAAAAGGGAGTTCCTTCACGGGGCAAGATGTTCAGCCCTGGGAGCGACCTACGCTCCATGTGATAGATTGGAGCTATTCTATATTTCCGCAGTATTTCGAAACTTTGAGGACGTGATTTAGCGCATTGCGTTTCGCTTGTGGCGCGGCGACAGCGTCGCCACAAGGTGTTTGTCTGGTTGTAATTTATTTTATTTTAAATACCTCTACAATATAAGGGGCTAAAACTTAACAGCCAACGAATTGCTGCTCCTGTTTTATCTTTTAAATTATGGTTGAAAGTAGATTTTGGTAAGATAATGTGGTGCGATTTTGTGTATAAAATGTCTGCGCATGTAAATTATTAGCGTTAACGATGCAGCAAGTATTTCGATGATGGTACAAATCTCAGGTTTTTTAACCAATTAGGAATCTTGAGACATTATCGTCATCAAACATCTGCCAAGTTAAGTTGTCGTCATAATCTCCAACAAACTTTGCAATGTGATACATGATGTAAAGAATTTTGTGAACAAAATACAAATCAGAGGAGGATGTATGGTATAAAACCTTTACCTGTCTTAATTGGCAAATTGTAATAAGAACAAAATCTGCGATACAAGAGAAATTTCTGAAACAATTAGAGAGAAGAACTCTCTACGTCTGATAGTGGGCACGATAGAGTTTATTCGTAAGAGGTTTTAACGTTTCTTTTGCCTGCATTAAGCTATTTTCACAAAATCACCAGATATAATTTTTTTTTCATTTAAACTACTGTTAAGGTGTTACAAAAAATAATAAGTTTTCTTAACTACACGACTCAGAGTCGTCGTACTAAGTGCTCGCCGTAACTTGACATTACCAATGATTTTATTACTTGCATTTTAAGTACAACGGGTATGAATACTTGAGCGACTTGCCTCTAGTGTTGTTGTACATTTCATGAATGATAACCTTATCGACGTTTCTGTCTTGGTGTGGATAAAGTTCCGCCTTACTGCTTGTGTCCCATTCGCCGGCCCGGATCTTGAGGGTCATATTCTTCTCGATACGGTGAGCGGTGGTCATCACTACGCGAGGGTGTATGAGGGAACCTCCACAGGTGTACGCCAATATTTTCTTGCCGTTTGATTCACTTTCGTCATACGGTAGAACCCTGATTATAATTTTGAATATAAAATCCATCAATTGTAGTGTAGGTCATTTTTGATTCAATTATATTTTAATATACAATTTTTATTAATATTTTTACGTGGTAGAGCCATATTGTGGTTGTAGTTCGAATAGGTCAGGTCGACCGGGGTAAGACTACGCTCTCACAGAATACCTGATATACCTGATGGTAAGTGGTTGCTGTGGCCCATAGACATCTACATCTATCCTCGGTTACGAATCAAAATGCAGATGCGTTGTCACCCGTGAGGACTAAGATGGAATGCCTCGTTTCCAGTAAAACGGGTATCTGGTTCTCTACACTCACCATACGAAACACAACAGCATTAAACTACTATTTTACGCTGGTATTCTGTGAGTGTGTGGTCCTTTCTCGGTCAAGCCGTCAATTCAATTCATGCTATAACTATACTACTGATGTAACTGAAGGTGACTACGAATTTGAATTCTTAATTGAGGATAAAAATAGATGTCATTGTGTCGCAGCATCCACTTTACAATCAGGTGGAGTGTATGCTCGTTTGTCACTCTTATTCTATGAAAAAAATTGTATTAAAGCATCTTTTTTTTAAAAGAGTGTAGATCAAATTAAGTGCAAAGAACTAAAAATAATAAAATAATTTCACATACTCAAATTGGTGCTGAGACACAATGTATAAAAAATTCAGGTCACGACTTCAGAAGGTAATATGTGGAATTCCACTACCCGATATCGTCCCGGGGGTGTCGTTAGAAGTAGAGATGGGCCGAATATGGATTTCATAGAATACGAATATTCGGCTGAACGTTCGGTTAAACTTTTACCGAACCAAATATTCGGCCGAAAAATATTCGGCATGATCACCTCGATACCTAACCAATTTATGTCGAAACTTGTTACCATAAAGCGCGCAGGATTAGCGCCGAGCCCTTCCCCTCGCCCCTTCGCAATATGACATGTTATTGCATTAACTAGTACTGAATAATTCGCCGGCACGTGCTTATTTTTTGACTATTTTTGTCAAAAAAAAGTATTTCGTTGTATAATTATATGGTAAAAATGAGTGGCAGGGTATCTACTATTTGGACTTATTTTAGAGAAACTAACGATCAAAATAAAGTGAATTATACTAATGTAAAGTAACGTTTTTGTATGATTCCAAAAAAAAAATCTTTCTATTTGCTATATTTGGAAATAAATCTACAGTGCCTCCAAAACATAACGCTATATAAGTAGATTTTACCCATAATTATACCATATTACCATAACAATTTCAACAGTAAAATTATTAAAGACATAGCATTATTCATTTTGTATATTCCAATACAGTGGACACTTGCAGTACCACTTTAACGAATGTTCAGTGATTTAGCCGAATATTCTGCCGAATACGAATATTCGGTAAAGCTGCCGAATATTCGGTAAAGCTGCCGAATATTCGGTAAAGCTGCCGAATATTCGGTAAAGCTGCCGAATATGCCGAATACCAAATATATAACGAATATTCGGCCCATCTCTAGTAAGCAGCGACAGAGGGAAACAAATCAGGAAGTAGACAGCAGCGTCTTCCTAATAACGACTTAAAATAAAAAGTAAAAACTGTGGTTGCCAACCCGCTTGCCAAGTGTGGCAACAGTGGCAATCTGTGGGGGGGGGATATGTTCAGCTGTGGACTATGATAGGCTGTAATCGTTTCTGTTCTTTATGGTCTCTTAATAAACACGCACTCAAATTCAAAATCTCCTTATAGAAGTCTGCTAAAAAGCGAGAGAACGAGAGGGAGAGAGAGAGAGAGGCAGAAATCTGCGGGAGAGAAACAGCCTTGTTGGTGTAGTGGTCGTAAACGCAGTTGCTGATCATGGGGTCATGGGTTTGGATCCCAGGCTGGACCAAAATCAATGATTAGGGTTTTCTGTCAAGTAGTCCTCAGCAACCCAGAGTAAGGACGTAGGTGGTGTTTCACCCCCGTGCCTCAAGAGCTCGTTAAGCCGTTGGTCCTAAGCCTGATTTCTCTCTTGTCGTGTAGGATTACCGTTCAATCGGACTATGAGAGTGACGGAATAGAGAGTGCACTTGTGCTAGCGATACACGGCACTATAATCCTGTCCTGCATCCTGTCCCGTTGAGACTGGTTGCCGTGACCGAAATTCGGTCTGGTTGACCGAACATCGGTTGGAGTAGTAGTTAGAGGCCTGGCAAGGACGAGCGGGTCCGGCACAATTCCACCGCTGCCAGGCCTTTGGCCATGCATCTGCCAACTGCTTCAGGCCAGAAAAGTGTGTTCGCTGTGCCAGGGACCATATAGCAAGTGCCCAAGGGGTAGTTAGGAGAAATTATTTATTACTTTATTTGACTTTGTCGTCAAGTAAAATTTTTTGACTAAATTGATTCATCCGTCCATCCATTCATTATAGCATCTAAAAGTTAAGCAGCAGTTCAACATGTCCCCCGCATAGATTGCTTCAGGGGGATTTTTCCACACCTGTCACTCTTAGCAGGCGGGTAGATAACCACAGTTTTTTTTAATAACTCATTCCAAAGAAATAGATATACATACTTACATACAGCCGAAAAACATTACTCTGCTTCTGGGGTAGCCGGATAAAATGATGGCAACCCTAGACCTGACAGTTGATATATAATTTGTGACACTTACTGGAGCACAACGATCATCCAAGGAAATTCACCGAAGTGCGTCGCATCGGAGTCAGACATGATGCGGGTGTCGAAGCCAGAAGGATTTCGCCGTCCGCAAGTTTCGTACTAACGGAAAATTGTGAAAGCGTAGAAACAAAGAAGAAAGAAAGAGAAAAAAAGAAAACACGAAAAAGAAGTATAAAATATTCTTTTATACTTCCTAATGAACGGAAACAGAACTCCTTTAATATTTGGATATTAAAACAAATGATTTCTGTTTTTGTTTTAATATAACATAACATGAACACTCACGCCTGTTATCCTAATAATAGGATAGGCAGAGACAACGGACTTTATTTTTTGTAAAATCCTGACACACCCCCCTCGCATCCTTCACATCCATATAGCATGTATGCTATGCTCTTTGGTTAAAGGTACCTACAATTTGGCTTGTTTTCAGTACAGAAATATACAAAATGTTACCTAAACACAGTCCAAAAACTCTATTAAATTAAGTTTGCATAAAAAGGGTTATTATAATATTCAGGAATTTATGGATGATTATAACCCCCGGGAAAGTGACCAAGCTATTTCCAATTTGTTTTGTGTTGTTTTATATGTAGCAGGACAAATGATTGTAAGCTGTTATTTCTTTTAATTAAAGTCCCGCTGGGTTTGTTTCAGGTTCTTCCCAGGACCGAGGATTTTTCCGAACCAGTGGCAAATAAAAAAAAAAACTTACTTTATAGTCTATATTGAATTAAAAAAGTTTCTGTTTTTATATCTCCGATCTGGTCAGTAAACTTTTTTTATAATTATTTTATATTATAACTGCAGAAGTGAGTGCCAAATGGCCACTTACTTCTGCAGTTTAATTTGTCACTATTTTCTTTTTCAATTTTTCTACATCACCAAACCATGGAAGCATTCCTTTCTTGATCGTGGTCATAACTTCATCTTGCAAACCACACTTTACCCTTATCCCACATTTTCTTAGCCTATCATTCCGCGTCACCTGCAGCGTTTATTCTACTCTCGTTCTTATTCTCCTACTTACAACTTTCACAACCATACATTAAGGTAGGACTATCAAAATTTAGAACTCATTCTGACTTCCCACAATAGAGCGAATTCCGAGCAGAGAAAGTGAAATATCTTAGTTTCGTTTTAATATATAAATAATACGGATTTTTTGTGTTTGTGATTATATTGTTGTGTGAATATGTCAACTAGCGCCATCTAGTGTCAGGAACGAGAGCGAGGGTAGCTTTGCAGAGATTGACATCACAAATCTCTCAACCGACAGCGCCAAGTTTCTGGAAAGTCTATACTCGCACACTCGTCCCTTTACGCGCATTTACCTGAATATTCGGGATGTTTCTTTGCTAATTTAAATAAATAGGCGCTGCAAGATGCGATCGGGGCAGAGTTGAACTCGGCGACACAAGCGAAGCTTCGGAGCGGAATTAAGTGAATTAGTGTGTTTAATTATTAGTGTTTTTAACTTTAATTTGTGTAAAGTAAATTAAAGTGTTAATTTAGGTAATTCTATCGGCAATTTTTATTGTCACGAACCTCAAGCTCGTAACAATTGGTGTCAGAAGTGGGATTAAATAATGCCAATTTTACCTAAGGAGAAAACGGAGGGTGTCCGTACTCGAAGTCAATGCCAGCAGGAGACGGACCAACGAAGATTTGGTGGTGCAACGTCGCAGACGTCAGAGGGCCAGCGGCCGGCAGCGGATGCCGGTCCATCAGTAGCTCCTGCATCTGCAGCACCTGATTTAGGCGCCCTGATGGTGATGCTGCAGGAGCAGGCTCGCCGACAGGAGGAGCAGGATCGCCAGCAGGCGGAACAGGTCCGTCAGTTGAAAGAGCAGCTGCAGAGCGGACAGGAGGAACAGGCCCGTCAGCAGGCGGAAAAGGCTCGTCGGTCGGAAGAACAGATGCTCCTCATGAAGGACCTTCACGCTACCTTTGGGAAAGAGATAAGGCAGGTAAAGGATAGGGTTGCTCAACACGACAACCGTCTGTCGGAAGCTGAAACCCGAATCGAAGAACATGAAACCCGAATCAACCATGTGAACAATCGGGTTGACAACGTGATGGCTGACGTGAAGAAAACGCTGAACGAACTCAAACTTGGGGATGGAACTACAGCTCCCATAGTAGCTTCAGCACCTTCGCTACGTGGGTTCAAGGTGCCACCGTTCGACGGGACTTCTTCCTGGTCAGCCTACAAAATCCAGTTCGAGGCTGTTATGAAAGCGAACGGCTGGAATAAAAGTCAGGCCATGACTGACTTATGAGCAACTCCTTGAGGTATTGGAGGCGAGATATGGCGACGCTCACCTGGAACACGTCTTTCGTGCGCAGCTTAAAGATCGTGTGCAGCGCATCAACGAAAACCTGCAGCAGTGGGCTCTAGAAGTGGAGAAGCTGGTGCGAAAAGCATACCGGTCTGTACCTGCGCTCATTGAAGGGAACCTGGTGCAGACATTCATCGACGGCATCCGCGACCTGGAAGTCAGAGCTGCTGTGAGGCTCGGGCACCACGAGACGCTTAAGGACGCCATGGCCCATGCACTGGAAGTGGAAGTCGTGCGGCAGGATCATCGTTCCCATCGCGTCAGGGAGGTTGCAGCAGCTACAGTTAACGACCGCAACAAAGAATACAGCCCAAGGTGCTATGGCTGTGGGGAAAAGGGCCATCTTCGATCCAGCTGCCCTAAGCGAACCCTAGAAAGGGAAGGTGAACGATCCCAGGAGGGTAGTGCGGCCAACAGCACCGCCCAGCAGCAGCAGGGAAACGAGTAAAAGCCACAACTGCGGGGCGGGTGCTGGCTGATGTTAAAAGAGCCCCAAGGATCTCGATCTCACAAACCCATGATGGGAACAGTCTAATCATCAAGGGCGAGGTCAACGGAATGCCGTGTAAACTGACCATAGACACTGGAGCCTCTCGTACGGTTGTTAGTTCCCAACTTATAAGTCAGTTCCTTTGGGACTCCGCATACAACCGTGAACGCATTAATTTGGTAACAGCCACCGGTCAGCGTATACCCGTCCGTGGAGAGAAGGAGATGGAGTTGAAGCTTGGCAACGTGATCTACCTGCATAATGTCATCGTGGCTGATATAATGGACGACTGCATCCTAGGCCTAGACTTTATGAGGAATAATTGTTGTGAGATCGACGTTAAGCAAGGTGTTTTGAAATGTGGACAGGAGGAACTTTTTATGGAAGGTGCGTTACCAGGAAACGTGTACAGCATTAAGAAGATTGTTCTTCCGCCGAGATCGGAAACGATTGTTCCGGTTAGTCTTCCCCGAAACGCTGGGCAAGCTCACCGTTGTGTACTTGTGGAAAGGGTAAACAATGACCTTCCATGGAAAGTAGCTCGAACCTTGGTCAGAACCACTGACATCTCAAGAATACGTGTGCTGAACCTTTGCGACCGTGAACAGATTATAGAAAAAGGCACACTGCTTGGCACTTGTGAGGAAGTGGATTGGTTACGTCGGTGCCAATATATATCGAGTGGGACCCCCAGCAAGGATTCAGAAACGAGAGTGACCACACTTTTGGAAGACTGTCGCAGTGTTCTCTCCCCGAACGAATTGGTCAAGGCGAAGAAGTTGTTACTCAAGTACGCCGATGTATTCTCGTCAAACGATGCTGACATAGGAAAAACTGGCTTAGTTCAACACAAAATAAACACAGGAGAGGAATTGCCTATCCGTCAGCGGCCAAGAAGATTGCCGGTAGCACGTGAAAAGGAAGTGGAAACCATGATTGAGGGAATGGTGAAGGATGGTGTTATCGAACCTTCCTCTAGTCCATGGTGTTCACCAGTGGTGCTGGTGAAAAAGAAGGATGGCAGCATGCGGTTCTGTGTTGATTACCGCCGTCTGAACGACGTTACAAAGAAGGACAGCTATCCCTTGCCAAGAATTGATGACACGCTGGACATGCTTACAGGAGTAAAATGGTTTAGCACGCTGGATCTAAAAAGTGGCTACTGGTAAGTTGAAATTGACCCTAAGGACAAGGAGAAAACTGTGTTCTCGACGGGAAAGGGTCTGTGGCAATTCAAAGTAATGCCGTTTGGGTTGTGCAATGCTCCAGCAACGTTTGAAAGGCTGATGGAACTTGTACTTACCGGGCTAATTGGCGATGCCTGTCTGGTCAACTTGGATGACATCATCATCGTGGGCCGTACGTTTGAGGAACACCTTGAAAACCTGGGACGCGTGCTCATGAAGATTCAGAGTGCCAATCTCAAGCTGAGTCCGAAGAAATGTTCACTATTCAAACGGCAAGTCAACTTTTTGGGGTATGTAGTGTCGAAAGAAGGAATCCGCACGGATCCGGAGAAAATCGCAGCTGTCAAGGATTGGCCGGTTCCAAAAGACAAGACGCAGGTTAGAGCATTTTTGGGTTTGTGCTCCTATTACCGGCGATTTGTGAGGAACTTTGCAGATATAGCCAAACCTCTGCACAAGCTAACCGAGGAGAAGCGACATTTCTGCTGGGATGAAAGTTGCAATATCGCATTCCAGGAGCTCAAGGACCGTCTATGCAAAACACTTATTTTGGGATACCTTGATGCAAGCAAAGAATTTATAGTTGACACAGACGCAAGTGATATAGGACTTGGCGGTGTGTTGTCTCAACGTAATGGTGACCAAGAGGTCGTGATAGCGTACTTCAGCAAGTCGTTGTCAAAACCGGAAAGGATCTACTGTGTCACAAGACGCGAATTGCTAGCTGTGGTAAAGTCGTTGCAGCATTTTAGCAAATATCTTCTGGGGCGAAAATTTCACTTACGAACTGACCATGCTGCACTAAAATGGCTATTGCAGTTTAAAAATCCAGAAGGACAAGTTGCGAGGTGGATTGAACTACTGCAGGAATACGACTTTGAGATCGAACATCGCAACGGGAAATCTCATGGCAACGCAGATGCATTGTCAAGAAGACCTTGTCCTGAAGATTGCAAACATTGTATTAGGCAAGAGAGTAAGGAAGTGGTATCTGTGAGGATGCTCAGGGCAGACCACCTCAGCAACGAGTGGAAGGACAGCTTACAACGTGCACAGCAGGAAGATCCGGACATCAAGCCGATCCTGGAATGGACGAAGGCCAGTGCTCCCAAGCCCGAGTGGAGCGACGTCTCAGCGATGAGTTCGACCACTAAAAGCTATTGGGCCCAGTGGGACAGCTTGCTGCTTCAGGATGGAGTTCTGTGCCGTAAATGGGAAAATGTTCGGGGAGACAGCTGTCATTTACAAATGGTTGTCCCTAAAGCTAAAGTACCGGATGTTCTACAGCTGTACCATAACGATTATTCAGGATGGCCATCTGGGAGTTAAACGAACTCTACTGAAGATCCGAGAACGGTTTTACTGGGTCCACTGTCGAAACGATATCGAGGACTGGTGTCGCAAATGTACAAGTTGTGCGGCTGTAAAGGGACCTCAGACCCGTAGTAGAGGTGCATTGAAGTTGTACAATGTTGGTGCACCATGGGAGAGAATAGCCATTGACGTTGCGGGGCCGTTTCCGGAGAGTGAAAGCGGTAACAAGTATTTCATGGTTGTGATGGATTACTTCACTAAGTGGCCAGAAGTCTTCGCCATTCCAAATCAAGAAGCTTCAACAGTTGCAGATAAACTAGTTCATGAAGTCTTCTGTCGTTTTGGAGTACCTTTAGAGATTCACAGCGATCAAGGAAGGAATTTTGAGTCTCAAATATTCCAGGAAACTTGCCGAGTTATGGGTACTCATAAAACAAGAACGACTTCTTATCACCCGCAATCTGATGGAATGGTGGAACGATTTAATCAGACATTGGAGAGGTACCTAGCAAAAGTTGTAGACAATCGGCAACGAGATTGGGACAAGCACATACAACCGTTTTTGTTGTCATATCGAAGTTCTGTTCACGAAAGTACAGCAGTGACACCAGCTTTCGCAAACTTTGGAAGAGAATTACGGCTGCCTGCAGACCTGATCACCGGGATACCACCTGATGCCCCACGCAGTATAACCGATTATGCAAATGACTTGCGGAACAAAATGAATGACATTTATGAGCACGTCAGACAATCGGGCCAGCAAATGTCTGAGAAAATGAAAACCCGGTATGACCGCAAAATGAACAATAAAGGGTTCAACGAAGGTTCATTAGTGTGGTTGCACAATCCAGTCCGCAGCAAAGGGAAATCTCCTAAGCTTCAAGCTAAATGGGACGGCCCGTACCGGATTGTAACCAGGATCAACGATGTTACCTAACGGATACAGAAAGGCGCAAGAGGGACTCCTAAGATCGTCCATGTGGATCGCTTGGCGCGTTATTATGGGACCGATAATGCTCGGGACGAGCACGTCTTAGGAGGGGGCAGTGTTGCGTGAATAAGTCAACTAGCGCCATCTAGTGTCAGGAACGAGAGCGAGGGGAGCTTTGCAGAGAATGACATCACAAATCTCTCAACCGACAGCGCCAAGTTTCTGGAAAGTCTATACTCGCACACTCGTCCCTTTACGCGCATTTACCTGAATATTCGGGATGTTTCTTTGCTAATTTAAATAAATAGGCGCTGCAAGATGCGATCGGGGCAGAGTTGAACTCGGCGACACAAGCGAAGCTTCGGAGCGGAATTAAGTGAATTAGTGTGTTTAATTATTAGTGTTTTTAACTTTAATTTGTGTAAAGTAAATTAAAGTGTTAATTTAGGTAATTCTATCGGCAATTTTTATTGTCACGAACCTCAAGCTCGTAACAATATTCCCTAATAGGTGGGTGAATATATGTAGTACCTATGTTTGATTTTATTGCTGTATTTATTGTTGCGATATACAAACAGGTGCAAAAAAGTAGTAAGGACTAAGGAAAGTCATAGCTAGTTCTTTATTATGACTAGACCTCGCGACAAATCAACCCTTTTTATAACACTTATTTTTTTCATGACCTTTCGTGACCTACTTCCTTTTAATAAAGGGTTCTTTAAAAATTTTATTTAATCCTTTTTCGATTATAACCTTTATATCTGTCGTGAGATATTTCAAATCCCCTGGCGAGTTAATATCATAACATCTGTTTTAAATTTTAATTCTGTTTTTTATTTTAGAATTTTAGAGTTCCTACGTTACTAAAAGCTACGAAACCAAGAGCCACTGGATGATACAATGAAATTATTAACAACAGAAGGAGCAGGATCTGGTAAAACTTTTACTCTGAAAATAATTGTTGTGCAAATTAAAAGATAAAGATTTCTTATATTTACCTTAGATTTTATCGCCGTACGGATTTCATGATCATGGGTGCTATAAAGTGCCCGAAACGTTGGGTATTTTAAAAGTTAAATATACCCGACAAAATCCGTAAAAATTAGTATTATTTAATTTAACTAGCTGTTACCCGCGGCTTCGTCCACATGGTCACTGGGAAATGAACTATCCATTGCTTTTTGAATTGAAAGAAAACTGAGTCTTATAGATTTGCCAGAGATGCAAACATTAAAAGGAAACTGAGCAAAATTGATTAGTCAGCCTATTTAAATGTTTTGAAACGCAGCGTATAGGAAAGCATGAAAATAGCCTGTTTATTCCAAATGGAAATGGGATATTTTTTTATTTTCCGTCAGGGATGCAGACTTTTGAAAAGATACTGAGCTAAATCGATTCGTCAGAGATGCAGTTTTCTGAATTGAAAGGAAACTGAGCTAAATAAAAGATCCGTCAGAGATGCAGCCTTTTGAGTTGAAAGGAAACTGAGCTTAATAGGTCCGTCAGAGGTGCAGCATTTGGAATTGAAAAGAAAGTGAGCTAAATAGGAAATTTTCAGTTAAAAGGGAAGATCTGTGGGAATTGTGATTAATAGATTGTGGGAATTTAGGAAAAAATACTAACTGAATACTATTTTAAGACGCTATTGTACACAACGTTATATGTTTTTTCAATCGGGAAAGAATGTGGAGATTCTGGGCATTTGACACACGCGACCATGCTACATACAGCTGACCATGAGAGAAGCACGGTTTTTCTAAGTTGACCCCCGCTACCTGTAACGTTTGCCCTTGCGCTTTATTAAATGTCATTGCAAAACTGAGCTTAATAGGGAACTGCAACCTTTTGAATTGAAAAGGAAGATCTGTGGGAATTATAGAGATCCGTGGTATAATAACATTTTCACCTTTTCCTACGCCTGTCAAAATTGTAGCACCGATTATGTTCCGCCCAAGATGTGTCACACACAGCCCTGTCCCGTTACATAACCGAGGAGCATCTAAATTTCGCATTAGCATGACTGGGGCGCCTATTTTTAATTGAAGCTTATGTAAGGGCACACCTGACAACTCTAGAGAATTTGGAAACTCTACGGGATATGAAGTGCTCTGTTCTGTGTCCATAACTGTGTCTACTGACAAATACTCTGTTATTTCACCTGCTACTCCGCTTAATATATCTGAATTCATTTTGTTAACGCTCTTATTTGTTGTTTTTCCGCTGTAAAAACTATCAGCCTATGTCACTCTACAGCCACCGAACTATCCCCATACCAAAATTCATTCCATGCCGACGCTCTGTTGCGGCATGAAAGAAGGACAAACTTTTGCAACATATTCTATTTTCCCACGGGAATGAGATTTTTCCGCGGAAAAAAGTAACCTATGTCACTCTACAACCACCTAACTATCCCCATATAAAAAATCATGCCCTGACGACGTTCTGTTGTGACGTGAAAGAAGGACAAACAAACAAACAAACACACTTTCGCATTTATAATATTAAATAGTATGGATAAAAGATCTTATAAGCCAACGGTATATGCTTTACTTCAACCATGTTTTGTTGAAGCCACGGCCCTTACCGGAGCAATAGGTCGCCTTGTGAATGGTCATCCATCGTTCATCGATCACGAATAGATGAACACTTCACAGTGCATTATTTAATTCATCATTGTTGGTTCTTTTTCATTTGATCGCTATCTTAGATCCACCATCTTGATTTTTTACCGCTAGCAGTTGATACTTGTAGGTCCCAAGTGTAGGGTTCTAGCACCACTAAACTACCCCTTACTTTTGCCGAGTTATAACTCTTTAAAATTGATACGGCTGCCATTTTGTTTTGTTTTTTCACTTGCAATAGAATTTGCCCAGGATGTAGGTTAATATTAGTTAAGACTGGACCCCGCTAAATCTTACCGTTTAGCCGGACAGCGGTAACAACACCTCCTCGAAGAGATCTAAATCGATATAATCGTTTTGGAGATAAATAGGAACATTCGTTTTCACAAAAATGTTTATTGCAGCGCTCCCTGGCGAGTCAACACCATAACATCTGTCTTAGGACCATCGCCGATGAGTCACATACTTTGTACAGAAAACCGTATCTAAATCGGTCCACTCGTTTTGAAGATAAATGGGAAAGTTTCGTTTCAGTTTCGTCGCGAGTAAAAATAGACGCTAGATAGCCTGCCTAAATGCGACTAATTTGATTACAATGTTTTTGAGGAGTAAACTCTGGTCGTGCATCGGAGCTGACACACACCATTTGTTCAGAGTAATTGCTATCCTGGCTATTAACTCGTGTGTTCCCTTAATTCATCTTTATTTATTTAATAAAGTTCGGTATAAGCCAGGGCTGGAACAAGGAAAAAATTATACCTGCTTCATTTGGAATTCACCGGCGTCATCTAACTTTGATGTACTGAAGTTTCTGAAACAATTCAATGTTAGAATTAGAATTGAATTACGAAGGTTAACTTATCCCCTAAATTGTCCCAAAATATGGCCAACTGATGTTGCCTGTCATGCCCTTTGCGAGTATTTGACCCAACGTGTCTCCAGCAATGCAATGATTTACTTGATTCGTGGTTTCTTCAATTATGATGCACTCATTTATTTACTTTACCAGTATAATAATATTTACTGGATCGAAAATACAGTTTGGATTATTTAATCGTACTATTCGATTGAATGTAATTTAAATCTAGATTTACATCCGGACCAGAGTCCGTGTTATCGTCGGATCCCTCTCTACGTTTTAAATCTAACGAACAGTGCCATGACATAGTATATAAACATGGTTACGTGTTTCTAACCTACGTGCGTTTATATGCGCTTAGGGCTTTGTCACACTAGAGATTCGCAAGCGAGTGCGCAGCGAGCTCACCACGAGTTCGCAGCTAGCGCACGAAGACACCACGCAAATAGCGCTATCGACACCAATTTGTAACAGAATTGTTTCCTTGTCAGAATCGATTCTGTTACTGAGTGTCCAAAACGCTGATTGCACGCCAA
Organism: Parnassius smintheus behrii; assembly: GCA_036936625.1. NCBI lineage: Eukaryota > Metazoa > Arthropoda > Insecta > Lepidoptera > Papilionidae > Parnassius > Parnassius smintheus. The sequence goes on from JAUPFT010000027.1 coordinate 21,951,504, forward strand.
GAGCTCACTGCGCGCCTGCGGCGTGTTCAGAACGCGCTCATTGCGAACTCGCAGCAAGGTCACTGCGTACACGCCTCACTTTTAACTCCCTCGCAAATCGCCAGTGTGATAAGACCCAAGCCTCCAGCTACTACACTAATTATAAAAAACATAGCAACATTATGCATTTTACACTAGTCTTTTGTGATGGTTGAATTGTTCTTCGATCGCCTCTCATTCTGAAATTTATGTAGCAATTGGTCAGTCGAGGTGCTCCAGCGCGTAAAAGTGCATTTTACATGTCTTCGTAGTATATACGTGGTAAAGTCACGCTGCAGCTATATTGTAGTTGTAACATGAATGGATCGGCTTGATCGGAGAAGAATCTCGCTCTCACAGAACACCAGAATAAAATAGCAGCTTAAAGCTGCGGTTTTCCATATGTAGAGAACTGAAGACCATTTTAACTGAAAACATACTAGGAATGCCATGTTAGTCCTGCACTTTTTTCTTAACTGAGGCTAGATGTAGATATCTATGGGCCAAAGAATTCACTTACCATCAGGTGTATGTAACTGTGTGCTTCTTTGTCATCCTTATTCAATAAAAAAGTATTCTTAATTTACGCAGTCGTTACGATGTTTTCCTTCAAATCCATTGTGGAATCGACTACCACCAGCGAGTTTCCAAAGAGCTTACTCTTTTTTAAAAGGTAAAATGAAGACATGGCTTAAAGGACAAGCATCCAAGTCAAAAGTTTTAAATAAAAAGCATCAGTAAAGTAGTAGTAAAGTAAGAGTAATTAAAGAATTACTCACTTCTTATTAGTTTGTGGAATTACTTAAATCTATATTATATAAAAATTGTTTCTATTATGTTTTTTTTAATATATACTCACTGTGTATTACTCAGCGAATCAACGGTCTTACATCCCTCGGGTGTCGTACATTGTTCCATTTGTTCGAATTGTGACCGACCCTCGAATAGGCTTTTGGAGGCGTCTGCAAAAATAATTAATATCACTTTTTCAATCTTTACACAACATATTAAGAATGTTTAGTGGTCACCTAGTGGTCGACATATCGTATTTAATAATCGAAAAAAAAGGTCTCATAGGAATTATGAATATATAATTAAGTAAAATATTATACCATTACAGTACACAGAATGAAAAACTTTTTTATTCTACACTTTTACAGCTCTTTTGACCCTATCTTCTTCGATAAATCTTTAAAAAAATTACATTGGGTGGGTATAGAAAACAGGGTTACCTGAATCTCGATTTCATCCTAAATTATCTAAAACCCTGTCAACTGGAAGAAACGCCTAAAGCCCTACCTATATTAGTAGATTTACCTTAAAATAGTGCTAAATATCTAAAAGTGGAAACACTGCACGGACGCACGGCATGCATATGAGCTCGCTTTCGTGCTCCAGAAACATTTTAGCACCAATAAGTCGGTGCCATTTTGTTAGTTTAATGACCCGGTCCGTACGCAGTAGTTTAATATGAGCCGCAGGAGGAACAGGCCCGTTAGCTGAAAGAGCAGTAGGAGGAACCGGCCCGACGACAGGAGGAACAAGCTCGCCGACAGGAGGAACAGACCCATTGGTTAAAAGAGCAGTAGGAGGAACAGACCCGACGACAGGAGGAACAAGCTCGCTGACAGGAGGAACAGGCCCGTCGGTTGAAAGAGTAGCGGGAGGAACAGGCCCACCGAAAGAAAGAGCAGATGCTCCTCGTGAAGGAAATTCACGCTAGCTTCGGGAAAGAGATAAGGGAGGTGAAAGGTAGGGTTGCTCAACATGACAACTGCCTGCCGGAAGCTGAAACCCGAGCCGGGGAAGCTAACAACCGAATAGACGAAGTGAATCATCAGGTTGACAACGTAATGGCTGACATGAAGAAATCACTGGACTTCTTCATGTCAGCCATTACGTTGTTTGGAAACTTGAGGATGGAACTACAGCTCTCGTAGTAGCTACTACACCTTCGCTACGTGAGTTCAAAGTGCCACCGTTCAACGGGACTTCTTCCTGGTCAGCCTACAAAATCCAGTTCGAAGCTGTTATGAAGGCGAACGAATCGAATAAAAGTCAGGCCATGACTGCTCTCACACTAGGCGTGCGCGACAAGGCCTTAAGAGTTCTGGAAGCTCTCTATGAGGAAGTGACTTATGAGCGGCTCCTTGAGGCATTGGAGGCGAGATATGGCGACGCTTACCTGGAACACGTCATTCGTGCGCAGCTTAAAGATCGTGTGCAGCGCATCAACGAAAACCTGCAGCAGTGGGCTCTAGAAGTGGAGAAGCTGGTGCGAAAAGCATACCGGTCTGTACCTGCGCTCATTGAGGGGAACCTGGTGCAGACATTCATCGACGGCATCCGCGACCTGGAAGTCAGAGCTGCTGTGAGGCTCGGGCACCACGAGACGCTTAAGGACGCCTTGGCCCATGCACTGGAAGTGGAAGTCGTGCGGCAGGATCATCGTTCCCATCGCGTCAGGGAGGTTGCAGCAGCTACAGTTCGCGACCGCAACAAAGGATACAGCCCAAGGTGCTATGGCTGTGGGGAAAAGGGCCATCTTCGATCCAACTGCCCTAAGCGAACCCTAGAAAGGGAAGGTGAACGATCCCAGGAGGGTAGTGCGGCCAACAGCACCGCCCAGCAGCAGCAGGGAAACGAGTAAAAGCCAGAACTGCGGGGCGGGTGCTGGCTGATGTTAAAAGAGCCCCAAGGATCTCGATCTCACAAACCCATGATGGGAACAGTCTAATCATCAAGGGCGAGGTCAACGGAATGCCGTGTAAACTGACCATAGACACTGGAGCCTCTCGTACGGTTGTTAGTTCCCAACTTATAAGTCAGTTCCTTGGGGACTCCGCATACAACCATGAACGCATTAATTTGGTAACAGCCACCGGTCAGCGTATACCCGTCCGTGGAGAGAAGGAGATGGAGTTGAAGCTTGGCAACGTGATCTACCTGCATAATGTCATCGTGGCTGATATAATGGACGACTGCATCCTAGGCCTAGACTTTATGAGGAATAATTGTTGTGAGATCGACGTTAAGCAAGGTGTTTTGAAATGTGGACAGGAGGAACTTTTTATGGAAGGTGCGTTACCAGGAAACGTGTACAGCATTAAGAAGATTGTTCTTCCGCCGAGATCGGAAACGATTGTTCCGGTTAGTCTTCCCCGAAACGCTGGGCAAGCTCACCGTTGTGTACTTGTGGAAAGGGTAAACAATGACCTTCCATGGAAAGTAGCTCGAACCTTGGTCAGAACCACTGACATCTCAAGAATACGTGTGCTGAACCTTTGCGACCGTGAACAGATTATAGAAAAAGGCACACTGCTTGGCACTTGTGAGGAAGTGGATTGGTTACGTCGGTGCCAATATATATCGAGTGGGACCCCCAGCAAGGATTCAGAAACGAGAGTGACCACACTTTTGGAAGACTGTCGCAGTGTTCTCTCCCCGAACGAATTGGTCAAGGCGAAGAAGTTGTTACTCAAGTACGCCGATGTATTCTCGTCAAACGATGCTGACATAGGAAAAACTGGCTTAGTTCAACACAAAATAAACACAGGAGAGGAATTGCCTATCCGTCAGCGGCCAAGAAGATTGCCGGTAGCACGTGAAAAGGAAGTGGAAACCATGATTGATGGAATGGTGAAGGATGGTGTTATTGAACCTTCATCTAGTCCATGGTGTTCACCCGTGGTGCTGGTAAAGAAGAAGGATGGCAGCATGCGGTTCTGTGTTGATTACCGCCGTCTGAACGACGTTACAAAGAAGGATAGCTACCCCTTGCCAAGAATTGATGACACGTTGGACATGCTTACAGGAGTAAAATGGTTTAGCACGCTGGATCTAAAAAGTGGCTACTGGCAAGTGGAAATTGACCCTAAGGACAAGGAGAAAACTGTGTTCTCGACGGGAAAGGGTCTGTGGCAATTCAAAGTAATGCCGTATGGGTTGTGCAATGCTCCAGCAACGTTTGAAAGGCTGATGGAACTTGTACTTACCGGGCTAATTGGCGATGCCTGTCTGGTCAACTTGGATGACATCATCATCGTGGGCCGTACGTTTGAGGAACACCTTGAAAACCTGGGACGCGTGCTCATGAAGATTCAGAGTGCCAATCTCAAGCTGAGTCCGAAGAAATGTTCACTATTCAAACGGCAAGTCAACTTTTTGGGGTATATAGTGTCGGAAGAAGGAATCCGCACGGATCCGGAGAAAATCGCAGCTGTCAAGGATTGGCCGGTTCCAAAAGACAAGATGCAGGTTAAAGCATTTTTGGGTTTGTGCTCCTATTACCGGCGATTTGTGAGGAACTTTGCAGATATAGCCAAACCTCTGCACAAGCTAACCGAGGAGAAGCGACATTTCTGCTGGGATGAAAGTTGCAATATCGCATTCCAGGAGCTCAAGGACCGTCTATGCAAAACACTTATTTTGGGATACCCTGATGCAAGCAAAGAATTTATAGTTGACACAGACGCAAGTGATATAGGACTTGGCGGTGTGTTGTCTCAACGTAATGTTGACCAAGAGGTCGTGATAGCGTACTTCAGCAAGTCGTTGTCAAAACCGGAAAGGATCTACTGTGTCACAAGACGCGAATTGCTAGCTGTGGTAAAGTCGTTGCAGCATTTTAGCAAATATCTTCTGGGGCGAAAATTTCACTTACGAACTGACCATGCTGCACTAAAATGGCTATTGCAGTTTAAAAATCCAGAAGGACACGTTGCGAGGTGGATTGAACTACTGCAGGAATACGACTTTGAGATCGAACATCGCAACGGGAAATCTCATGGCAACGCAGATGCATTGTCAAGAAGACCTTGTCCTGAAGATTGCAAACATTGTATTAGGCAAGAGAGTAAGGAAGTGGTATCTGTGAAGATGCTCAGGGCAGACCACCTCAGCAACGAGTGGAAGGACAGCTTACAACGTGCACAGCAGGAAGATCCGGACATCAAGCCGATCCTGGAATGGATGAAGGCCAGTGCTCCCAAGCCCAAGTGGAGCGATGTCTCAGCGATGAGTTCGATCACTAAATGCTATTGGGCCCAGTGGGACAGCTTACTGCTTCAGGATGGAGTTCTGTGCCGTAAATGGGAAAATGTTGGGGGGAGAGAGCTGTCATTTGTAAGTGGTTGTCCCTAAAGCTAAAATACCGGGTGTTCTACAGCTGTACCATAATTATTGTTCAGGAGGCCATCTGGGAGTTAAACGAACTCTACTGAAGATCCGAGAACGGATTACTGGGTCCAATGTCGAAACGATGTCGAGGACTGGTGTCGCAAATGTACAAGTTGTAAAGTTGCGGCTGTATTGACGTGGCGAGGTCATTTCCGGAAAGTGAAAGTGGTAACAATTATTTCATGGTTGTGATGGATTACTTCACTAAGTGGCCAAGAAGTCTTCGCAATTCCAAATCAAGAAGCTTCAAAAGTTGCAGATAAACTAGTTCATTAAGTGTTCTGTCGTTTTGGAGTTCCTTTAGAGATTGACAGCGATCAAGGAAGGAATTTTGAGTCTCAAATATTCCAGGAAACTTGCCGAGTTATGGGTACTCACAAAACAAGAACTACTTCTTACCACCCGCAATCTGATGGAATGGTGGAACGATTTTATCAGACATTGGAGGTACCTAGCAAAATTTGTATACAGTCGGCAACGAGATTGGGACAAGCACATACAACCGTTTTTGTTGTCATATCGAAGCGCTGTTCACGAAAGTACATCAGTGACACCAGCATTCGCAAACTTTGGAAGAGAATTACGGCTGCCTGCAGACCTGATCACCGGGATACCACCTGATGCCCTATATAAACGCAGTATAACCGATTATGCAAACGACTTGCGGAACAAAATGCATGACATTTATGAGCACGTCAGACGATTGGGCTAGCAAATGTCTGAAAAGATGAAAACCCGGTATGACCGCAAAATGAACAAAAAAGGGTTTGACGAAGGTTCACTAGTGTCGTTGTACAATCCAGTCCACAGCAAAGGGAAATCTCCTAAGCATCAAGCTAAATGGGACGGCCCGTACCGGATTGTGACCAGGATCAACGATGTAACCTACCGGATACAGAAAGGCTCAAGAGGGACTCCTAAGATCGTCCATGTGGATCGACTGGCGCGTTATTATGGGGCCGATAATGCTCGGGACGAGAATGTCTTAGGATGGGGCAGTGTTGCGCACCTCAGTTGATGTTTGGTACCTGGCACTAGCGCCATGTAAAGTCGGGGAATAGAGCGAGGGCTTTTTAGAAAATGTCAGTTTGAACTTTCCACCAACAGCGCCATCTAGTATCGAACAGAAGAATTAAGCTTTCTAGAAGGGTCCAGTCTCGAACTTTCTGAACTTAGTCGGTCGGGACCGGTATTTTGCTGGAACAATCTGGATGTTTCGGTGGAAAAGGCTTATTTAAAGCCCTTGCAAGCCGCGATCGGAGCAGTATTGAATTTGGCGAGGCAAGCGAAGTTCCGGAGCGAAATAAAGTGAATGAGTGTGATTTATTATTAGTGTCTTTTAAGTTGAAATTGGTATTCGGAAATAAAAGTGTAAATTTTGGTAATTCAATCGGCAGTTTTTATTCTCACGAACCTCAAGCTCATAACAATAGCATCGAAAACAAGTTCCAATAGTGTGACTGTTTACTTTAAAGAAACCTATGTTATTACCACCATGTACTGTAGTACAAGTATTTTTTTCATACAAACTGCAAAAACGCTTCGTACACGGTTTTTTTCGTATATGATTCCGGGTAGACTTTCATATTATAACTTTTAGCCCGTATGCTTTTTTAAATTTATTTCTTTTTTATATGTATTAAAAGTATAACAATAAACGTTTAAATCTGTAGTGGGCCACACAACTCCTTTATTAATGTCATAATACCTTCAAAGTCCCCTTTTAGATCAGGATCAGAGTGGAAATCTTATTTGCTCATAAACTTACCCGTGGAGCTATCTATGGTAGGTGTTGCAGGAACGGAGGTCTTCGCAGAACTTTCGGTGCTTATTTGCGTATCATTTGGGCTCACCACATTTATTAACCAATTGAATGTGTTGTTGTCGATACCTTCAAAACATAAGAAAACGAATTGTGAAAAAATAATTTTTAAGGAAAATGCTTTTTTTATAGAAGTCCATGCAGTGACGGTGTACGAATATCCATCGTATATCATCCCGTGGGAGTCGTGAGAGGTGACAGAAGTAAAACCGGAATATGGAAGAAGCATCTTCCTGACAACGACTCGAAATAAGGAAAGGCTGCGGTGACCGGACCGCCTGCCATTATCACCATGATTTTTAAAAAAAAACCATGATAAAGGCAACGTAGAGCGGCCAAAACTTTACGACTAATTTCCGAGATCTGTACTCCTTAGTTCAAATTAACTATGGAATGAGATAATGGTATTAAATTCAATTCTATAAAACTATTCAAGGTTTCTATAGTCGATATTGCTTTAGATTTTGAGGGATTTACCGAAACAACCAAATCTACGTAACCAGACACTGATGGCTTCTAAGTTCGTACATAGTTTTCCGATTCCATCCTTTATATTATCGGAATTGGTGGATTGTCCATATGACCGAATGTCATCAGCACATATATAGTATGAGCAACTGAAGTTATTAGATATTGAGCTTATAAATAGCGAAAACAATACTGGAAAAGATATACCGCCCTGTGGTACGCCAGCTACAATGTCAGCTCAATCAGAAAACTGTACCCCTGACGTAACCAACTGTTGACGACTGCAAAAATAGGATAATAACCACTTTATAGTTGGAGATAAGAATCTGAGATAAGTAAAAATAGATAGGGGGGTATCGTGGCGGACTGTGTTAAAACCATTTGAAAAGTCAACAAGCGCGACCACTGTAACATTCTGTTAATCCATCCTTTTTCTGTCATCTGTAATCTTAATAAGTGCAGTGGTCGTACTGTGATAAGAGCGAAACTCTGACTGAAAGATATCCAGTAGGTAAAATTTTTTATTGACAATAGATAATTGCTTATGCACACAGGCTTGCAGGCAGACATGCTAGATCTTTAGAGAGATATGGAGGAATAAAAATTGGACGATGATGATTTATTAGTTCTGGATTGGGTATTTTTGGGATAGGAAGTATATAAGCTCTTTTTCATAATGTTGGTTACTAATCTGAATCCAATGAGTAATTAATAACATGTGTGATAGCTAGCAGAATGAAGTGAAGCAATATAATAATCATAAATTTACTGATCTCATCACAACCTAAGCCAAGGAACTAGCACAGCTTTATGGCTAATACAGCTTTAACTATTTCATCTTGAATTACAGAAAACGAATAGTCAGAAGTTGCATATAAGCAATAGAAGCAATGGTTTGAGATTTAACAAAAGGGTCCAACGTAGGAGTTGAGACAAAGTCACAATTTATATCAAGAGATTTTAAGAATCTCCACATATCAGCAGTTGAAGTGTTGGTTAAATTATCATGAATGTAACGGCGTTTAGCATTTCGTACCATCTGACTGCATCTGTATCTTAGCAATTTAAATTTAGACTAGTTTTCTTCTGTACGTGCTCTATTGTATTCTGAAATACATGATCTCGTCTGATCATTGCCACCTGTACGCCGTTAGTCCCAAAGGGCAAGAGGACGCCTTAGTCTTACTTGATGAACTGGCGCATGTGCGCTATAGAGATTCAGAATAACGGTGTTCAAAAAGGAAAGTTTGTCATCTATTGAAGAAGCTGCCACCAATTGAGCTGAATCAATAAAAGCAACGTCCGTCGTTAGGAGGAGTTGGTCAACATTTAGGCCAGACATTGCGTAAATGCAATATATAAGGAATAGTTTAATTCTGTTTAAATAAGATCGTGGTGTAAATAACAAAGTACTGAAAGCTATCAGCGCGTGCCCACACGGTCAAGAGAAGATGTAATTATGTGATCAATCCATGAATCATCTGTGTTAATATAATGATGAGTGGCTGCTAAAGGAAGAATGCTGAAATAAACAGACTCATCACTCACTCATGAAATCAGTATTAAATCTAGACTAGGCTTGGTAAAAATATAGATATGTGGAAATATTGATATTTTCTCATAAAAATATCGATATATGTCGTCGATATTTATCAATGGCAATATATCGAAATTCGATATTTATTTTGGAGTATCAAATTTGTAACGATTTCGATATATTTAATACCTTATATTAATGGACTACTTTACTTTTGTTGCTTAATATTTTATTAAGCAACACAAGTAGCTACAAAAGTTTTCATGTGCTGTTATCGCTTTTTTGCGTCGTCCAAACATTTTTGGCCTTATCCTACCTACTATATCATGCAAAACATGATAATTTATCGATGTATTGAAAAAAATATCAATTAAGCACGCGATATATATCGACACTGAATAAAAACATCGATACGATAAATATAGATATATTTTATTCACTTGTGCATCCCCAACGCATACCCAACGGTATCGAGGGGTGTTTATAGAGCCGTGAAGTCGTCTACATCAGGAGGACAGTACACTACCCATAGAATCGCCATAATGCTCTTGATGGCCATTTCAAGAAATTAATACTCCGAGGAGCCTGAATGTCAAACTACAGGGAGAATCTAAGACAACCTTGTAAGGAATTGTTGTTCTCAGATATATGGCAACATCGCCAAATCCTGTCATTGCGTATAAGCACCAAATTACCTAAAGGATATGAACTCTACTTTGTAGAAGATTTCAATCAGCTATTCGACATTAAAATAGCATGGATGCAATCTTGTGAAAAAGTTACTTCGAAAATCTGAAAAATGATTTGTGCATTTATATGATAAACATCAAGATATTTATTACAAGGCAACAAAACACTATTTATTTTTCACGAAGGGACTTCGTGCCAACCCGTGTGAGATCACTACAAGAGGAAAACGATACTAAGTCATGTGCACAGTGAAATTAGAGTAGTATCTGACAGTATTATCGAAATTTAAAATGATTGTATAAATAAAATATAATATCATACAATACAATTAAATATTTAAAAAAAATGACCGGTTCAGTGTTAGAAAAAAAATTAATACTTTGCAACATCCCATCAGCTGACTGTTAACAGAGAAAATGTTTATTGTAAGTACATCAAGGAGTAAAGTAAATAAGGTAAAGTGTATTTTATAGTTACTTTTACAGCTTAGTTTTATGTTTTTACGTGGAGTAATGCTATAGCTATATTACTAGTGTAGTTGTAGTACGAATGAGTCGGTTCGACCGGGGAAGGACCGCGAAATGAAGGAGGTAAAATTGCTATGTTACCTCCTTCCTTTCGCAGTAGCTTAACGCTGCTATATTTCGTACAGTGAGTAAATAGTACCCTTTTTTATAGAAGAGGAGGCAAACGAGTATACGGTCCACCTGATGAATGAATGAATGAATATACTTTATTGCACACCACAAACAAATTTACAGAGAACATAACAGAGAGCAGATTACATGTACAATTTGGCGGCCTTATCGCTACATAGCGATCTCTTCCAGGCAACCAAAGGTGTAAAGGAATAAAACAGTGAGTACTAGGTAGGTGGTGCAATATAAATATACCTAATATAATATCAATACATGCAATAAAATAACATATAAATAACTAATACATTAAAAAAAAAAATATGATACACATATACATACGTATATACATAAACCTACATACATATACACACATACATATATATATACACATAAATACATACATATACATATACATACATATATCCTCAAATATATACCACTAACAATAACATAAACAAATAAATACAAAACTACATAATCACATAATTTATCCTAATGATTTTCGAACGATTGAGACAAGTAATGCTCTTTAAGAAGACGCTTAAAGACTACAATAGTCTGAGCTTCGCGTATATACAAAGGTAGGGCATTCCAGAGCTTAATAGACTGTACAGTAAAAGATTTATTAAAGGAAGATGTATAGTGAGTTGGTACCCTTAAAATGAGTTTTCTTGAAGAGCGTAAAGGTTCCCCTGGAAGCCCAACAAAACTAAATTTCTCCTTAAGATAAGGAGGAGTAGAAGGGTGAAATAAGACACAGTACAGAATAGAAAGAATATGCATGTTCCGGCGAAATTGGATAGGTAACCACTTGAGACGTGAGCGAAATTGAGAAATGTGGTCAAATTTGCGCAATCCAAATATGAACCGAATACTAGTATTTTGAAGTCTCTCAAGCTTAGTTAGCTGGTCTTTAGTTATGTCTACATAGCTTGCGTCAGCATAGTCGAGAATCGGAAGGAGAAGAGACTGTGCGAGCATAATTTTTGTAGGAATGGGAAGAAATGATCGAAGGCGACGCAGTGAACTAAGAGCGACAAAGGTTTTCTTACTTACCTCATTCAGTTGGCGTTTCCAATTTAAGGAACTATCAAGGTAAACACCAAGATTTTTGACATTGTCAAAGTAAGGGATCACAACCCCATCGAATACAACAGGTGGTATGGAGAACCAGTCAATTCTTGAGATAAAGCTCTGACTACCAAAAATAATAGCCTGTGACTTTTTAGGATTGACATTTAGGCCATATGATTGACTCCACTCATGAATCATATTTAAGTCATTGTTTAATGTAGCGATTGCATTCGGCAAATTCTCAAGAGTTGACTGGGTGTAAATCTGGACATCATCCGCATACATGTGGTAGAGAGAAGAAATTTTATGAGTAATTGAATTAATGAAAATGGAAAAGAGTAAAGGTGACAACACGCCACCCTGCGGCACGCCTGCAGTAATATCACACCAAGATGAGTGAGTTTCATCAACATGAATACACTGCCGACGGCCACAGAGATAACTTTGAAACCAGTCAATTACTGATGGAGATATGTTAAGGGAATACAACTGACTCAACAGTATATCGAAATCGACAGTATTGAACGCATTACTGAAATCTAGCAAGGTCATGACTGTGAGTTGTTTATTATCCATACCCCACCGTATGTCATCAGTAACTTTGATTAAGGCAGTAGCCGTACTATGACCGGGACGGAAACCGGATTGTAAAGAATTCAACAAGTTGTGCTTATTAAGGAAAAGTGTCAGCTGTTGGCAAATAAGTTTTTCAAGGACTTTAGAAAGGAAAGGTAAAATCGAAATGGGACGGAAATCAGTGAGGTTGACGGGATTAGATTTCTTCGGAAGGGGTATAACATAAGCACTCTTCCAGGCTTGAGGGAATTTAGAGGAAGATGCACATGCGTTAAGCAAATGAGTGATAATGGGAGTGATAACATCAAGGAGAGGAACGATCATATTACGGCTAATGCTGTCGCTACCGACAGCATTTGAGGAGATGGATGATATGATTCTCTTAACATCACATGCAGTAAATTGACTAAAAACGAACGGAGAATAATTAGGAGTCGGACTTACAGAAAGAGAACGAAGTGTTTGCAGTTTATGTTCACTATCAAAAGAGTTAGAAGGATTAGAAAAATGTTGATTTAATAGTTCAGCATCAACACTGGGAGGTGAAGTATTAAGAGAGTTTCTACCAACTCCAACTGTTTTAAGAAACTTCCACACCCTAAATGAGTCGCCGTTCTCGACTGATGAATGAATATGGCGTCGTTGTGCATCTCTACACAATGTGTTGCAGCGATTCCAGATTTTAGTGTATTTTCTAAGGTTTTCCTCTGTTTTGTTCCTCTTAAGCTTTGACAATGCCGCATTCTTCTTCAAAATTAGCCTTTTCAGATCATCAGAGAGCCATGGAGCAGGTAAGTGCTTGAGTTTAACATAATGCATTGGCGCGTGTACGTCATATAGCTGAGTGAGAAGGGAATTGAAAAGTTCCACTTTATCGTCAATGCATGGTGCTCTCTCAATCACTGACCAATCTATATTATGAGCATCTTCGCAAAGTTGGTCAATATCCATTCCTCCAAAATTACGTCGCAGAACTAATTTAGGTTTGATTTTAGGAGGGCGTAGTTTATACGAAAGGAAAAGTAAATCGTGATAAGAGAATGCATCAGCAGGACACTGTCCATGCTTGAAAACTAGGTTTGAAGATGACACGATAATTAAGTCCAGAAGGGAAGGAATACAGTTAGGAAATTTGTGAGTAGCAGCGAGGGGTAGGATTTGCATATTACACGCTTCAATTATAGACTCAAGTTTTATGGCCCGATTGTCGCCTTTAAGTAAACAGGTGTTAAAGTCACCCATCAAAATAGTATGACTATATGTCGGGACTAGTGATTCTAAAAGAGATTCAAAAGAAGTAAAATAGTTTATAGAAAGAGAGGGACTGTAGAAAACTCCAAGTAGGATTTTATTCTGAGACAGGGAGACCTCAACTAGCAAATGCTCAGCAGAATCACCAGGAGGCGGTTGACATGACGAACTAACAATTTTAAATGGAAAGTAGGATCTTAGATAGATCGCCACGCCCCCACCACCTCTATTACTGCGGTCATTTCTAATTAGATGAAACCCAGGCAAAGAGTAAGAAGTAGAAGGCAAACAGGGTTTTAGCCAAGATTCGGAAACTAAAATGGCATGAATATTTCGGGATTCAAATGACGCAAGCATGTCGGGATAATGAGCCGGAATGCTTTGGGCATTAATATGAATAGTATTGAAATTATTCACACAGTCTGAGAAACAAGAATTTAAGGTGATGTTGAGTGAAGGAGAAGCAGTTGTACTGTGATAACTAACATTACTAAGTGTCTCATCATCCGAAGACAACGACAGAAACAAATCACTATCGTTACAAATGTTTGAGGATAACATAAAAACTAATTAAATATACAAATAAATACTAATATACAATAAAAAATAAAATTTAAAAAAATATAAATGCAAGATCGAACGGTACCCACACAATTACAACCACCAGCAGCATGAAAGAGAAAGCATATAACACAACAACAACTTAAATAAATAGAACAATAAATTTAATATTAAAATTCCCAAAACAAAAGAAAAAAAAAACTTGTAGTCTAACACCAATAAATTGTAAAAAATTATAAACGTCGGACTAGGCAGTATGGTTATAGATACCTTTGCCAAGCTAGTAAAATATAAAAAGTAAAAATGAATCTTAGAATTTCTCTGTCTACGTCTAAGAATGCTTCTGTCAGCCTCTGTGGTTGCAGTACTCTAGTATTGAAACAGTAATCAATCAGGTAACAACTGTCAGTCTTAAAGTAAACAATAAAAATAAAAAACACAAAAGAAGAAATTAGGATAAACAATTAATCTAAATACCTGTAATGTGGAATAATTACAATTTGAGAAACAATCTTCAAACTAGTGCAACCAATTAGAAATGATGTCATTGAAATATATGGCAAAGAATTCTAAATTAATACCTGATAACCAAAAGTTACAAAAAATTCATGAATTGAGCTGCTGGAGTACATGAGTAAAAGCCAAACTACAAGAAAACACGCCACCTTCATTTTTTAGTCGTCTTCCTAGCCCTAGCAGTAGTAACACAGGGCTTAGGAGCAGAAGATGCCGCCGCAGCTGTCGTCGCCGCCGTCGTCGCAGTCAAAGATGAGGTGGTAGGAACACCACATGCTGCATCAGGAATGGCGATCACCTCAGCCACGGTGTACACCCGGTGCTTCGTGCTATCGGACCCAAGCACCACGACATATCCATTTTGTGACCAACACTGGGATATGCCAAAGCGCTTCCGAGCAGCAACGAACGCCTCATGACGGCCCTTAGTCAAGAACTCGGATAGAGTAACTCCGCTACCCTTTAATTTGGTTTTAGAAAACCAGACTTTGTCACGGAGATCCTGATCTCGAAACTTCACAAGCAGTGCACGAGGCTTGTCGCCACGGGGTTGCCCTAAGCGATGGCATCTAGTGATAGAGCTCACAGTAATTTCAGGGATATTCAATCGCTCCGATAATATCTTACTTGTGCAAAGAACTGGGGTTTCATCTCGGGCTTCAGGCACACCATGCACAAGCAACATCTTCCTCCTGGTCCTTACCTCCATTTCATCTTGATTCCTAGAGAGAAGCTGGAGCTGAAGTTGCAAATTTTCTAGTGCTGACAAAACAAATCCCCTGAAGGCGTTAAATTGTGCATTAATGTTGGAAGTAGGGCTTGTTGCAGGGATGGATGTTCTGACCTCCCTCTGGAACTCATCCATACGTGTAGTGAAATTCAGCGTTAGCTCTTCAATTGACTTCTTAAGCAAATCCATTATGAATATTCAATTAAAGGTTATTCAAAGGTCAATGTCAGGTGACAGTGAAGTGGCAATAATAAGTTTTAAGTTGTGCAGTGAAAAACAAATTATTAATAAACAATGCTGGTGGATTTATGTACTTACAGGTACATTTATGTACTTGATTATCCTAGTTTTACTATATTTTAACATTAAAATCTCAGGAACAATTTTAAATATGTCAATACACTTGGCACCTACCCACCATAATGTTGGGTTGTTATGTTAAGATGTTAAGTTACTAACGCCTTTACTGAAAACGCAGCATTCTATCTTAGTCCTCAGGGGTGAAAACGGATCTGCATTTTGATTCCTAAGCAAGGATAAACGTCTACGGACTACGGAATCCACTTACCATCGGGTACACCGGGTAGACAGAGTGCTCGTTTCCCTTTAGATAGTAAAAAATATAACATATGAAAGCACTAAGCAATGTGATTACCTAAAAGTTTGAATTAATAACTAACATTCAATGGCAATAAAAGAAGTATTTATAAATTATTTAATTTTCTGTACAACAAAACAAATCAATTATCCGTTAGAAACATATTTAAAATTACTACGCAAATAAAAGTTATTATTATTATAATTTAACACCCAACTGAATTCCCGCCTCGCGGTTTTGCTGCAGACGTTGCTGTAGTAGCTATAATATCTGGTGGTTTGCCAAATATCTCTCCAAACAATTTGGATAAGTCCTGCTTGCCATCACCATCTAGATGTTAGTTTTCTTATTAAATATAAACAAAAAATTACTTTCAAAAATTATTATATTTGAGGTTTGCAGTTGTGCGCGCTTCACGGGAAAACTAATGGATAAACTTCAATTAAGTTTTCTAAGTTTTATTTTTTAGACACTTGTCCCCTATTTAAAAAATAAATTATTGCGATGTGTCTATTTAATATAAAGCTATTAAAGTTTTAAGAACACGGACGAAGTGACGGATATCAGCAAATTTTTATCCGACTTCAAAATATCTTGTCGGAAATCTTTGTCAATGAGAGATAATAATTTAACGCTCGTCAGATGTCGCTAGCTGGGCCTTATCATAAGTGATTTCCATACGATATTATGCTATGGAAACAACTGAAATAAATTAATCTAGCCGTTTCAATACATGCAAGGTCTCTAATTTTATTTACAGCATATGCAGTACGAAGTGTGCTAGCTAGTTAAGATATATGTGGGCCCCATTAAAGCTTCTAGATTACTGTGATTTGGAGAGAAACAGTGGCTTCAGCAAGCTCAGCTCCTTCCCATTTAAAAGCACACTGGTATTCACCTGCTTAACATTAGGTATGGTGAATTTAATACATGTCGTTTTATTACTGTTTAATTGCAAATTATTTATGTTATCTTGTGGTCTGAAATAACCGATCTAGTCCGATCATTGCAACCTGTACGCCCTTAGTCCCAAAGGGCAAGAGGACGCCTTAGTCTTACTTGATGAACTGGCGCTTGGACGCTATAGAGATTTAGAATAACGGTGTTCAAAAAGGAAAGTTAGTCATCTATTGAAGAAGCTGCCACGAATTGAAATGAATCAATAAAAGCAACGTCCGTCGTCAGGAGGAGTTGGTCAATATTTAGGCTAAACATTGCGTAAATGCAATGTAATAAGGAATAGTATAATTCTGTTTAAATTAGATCGTAGTGTGAATAACAAGGTACTGAAAGCTATCACACACGCACACACTGTCAAGAGAAGATGTAATTATGTGATCAATCCATGAAGCATGTGTTAATATAATGATGAGTGGCTGCTAAGGGAAGAATGCTGAAATAAACAGACTCATCACTCACTCACGAAATCGGTATTGAAATCCCCCATTATACAGTGCATGTATCCAGACTAGGCTTGGTAAAAATATCGATATGTCGAAATATTATTCAATCGCAATATATCGATATTCGATATTTATTTTGGAGTATCAAATTTGTAAAAACTGCGATATATTTTAATATCTTATATTAATGGACTACTTTACTTTTGTTGCTTCAAAAGCTTTCATGTGATGTTGTCATTTTTTTGCGTCGTCCAACCATTTTTAGCCTTATCCTACTACATAATGCAAAACATGACAATTTATCGATATATTGAAAATATATCAATTAACCGCGCGATATATATCGATACTACTAAAAACATCGACGCGATAAGTATATATATATATATTATTTACTTGCGCATCCCTAACGCATACCCAACGGTATCGAGGGTTGTTTATAGAGCCGTGAAGTAGTCTACATCACGAGGACAGTACACTACTCATAGAATCGCCATAATGACCTTGATGTCAATTTCAATAAAATAATACTCCGAGGTGCCCGAATGTCATACTAGAGGGAGAATCTAAGGCAACCTTGTAAGGAATTGTAGTTCTCAGATATTCGGCAACATCGCTACCGTTTTTTTTCAATCCTGCCATTGCGTATAAGCACATAATTACCTAAAGGATATGAACTCGACTTTGAAGACGATTTCAATCAGCTATTCGACATTAAAATAGCGTGGATGCAATCTTGTGAAAAAGTTACTTCGAAAATCTGAAAAATGATTTATGCACTTATTTGACAAACGTCAAGATATTTATTACAAGAAAAGAAAACACTACTTATTTTTCACGAAGGGACTTCATGTCATCCCTTGTGAGATCACTGCAAGAGGAAAACGATACTGAGTCATGTGCACAGTGAAATGAATCATCATCTGACATAATTATCGAAATTGAAAATGATTTTATAAATAAAATATAATAACATATAATACAATAAAATATTTAAAAAAAATTACCGATTAAAAGTTACAAAAAAATTTATACTGTGCAAAATCCCATCAGCTGACTGTTTACGGAGAAAATGTTTATTGCAAGTACATCAGGGAGTAAAGTAAATTAGGTAGTCACTAAACATCAGGTGGACCACCTGATGTTAAGTGACTACCGCCTTTACTGAAAACGAAGCATTCTATCTTAGTCCTCAGGGGTGACAACGGATCTGTATTTTGATTTCTAAGGAAAGATGAACGTCTATAAACTACAAAATCCACTTACCATCGGGTAGACAGTATGCTCGCTTCCCTTTAGTTAGTAAAAAAAAGATAACATATTGTAACGATCCCCCCCCCCCTCTATATAATAAAATTTTATAATATTAAAAATATCCCCTTTTCAATAACATTATATATATGAGACCAGGATTAATAAATTATGTTTAGATCTTTCTAAATGATCTTTCTAAAGGTTTAATAATAGGCCGTTTGTAATATTTTGGCGTGATCGTCTTAGTTAGGACCCTTATTTACGTTGTGTTTGTTTAGTAACTTTGTTCTTTTAGGTGTCTTTTGGAAGAATGAATATTCACTAGAGCAATTGAAAGCTGTTGGTAGTGCCTTATAAGCTAAGTGAACCCCGTTCACGAAGACAGGGCTCGAAAAAGGTTAAGAACATAAAACGTCCGTATTCCACTTGTATCAGGTTTACATTATTAATTTATTATTATTTATCCCTTCCCGCTTGGAAAAGGCTCAAAATATATTTATACAAAATACCCGATACAAGGGCTTCGCTCTCCTACATTTATTTAAAAAAATGTAGGGGAGGTACACGGCCCCACACACGCCGTGCACGGTGAGCGCCAACCATTTTGATGCACTCCCCCCGTAGGGAACGCTAATTCGGGAACTGGACCGTAGTCCACAGCAAAATAACTGGCGAACCAGTAAAAGAGGCTTGGCCCCTTGTTAGTGCGTAAGCACAAACATCGACCGAAGTCGCGCATGTCAATGCGTGTAAACGCCATACAGAATACGAACGAATCCAGCCACAGTGAATGTACGTCACACAGTTTAGGCAAATAGGCACACTGGCCGTAAACCCTCCGTGAGCGCCACCACCTGCCAGACCGCCGCTCCTGCAGACGTGATGTAAGTGTATGGCATTACCACCAATTGCATGATCAGCACGGCTACTAGCCGCAGAGCGTGTCATGAGACTACTGCTCACCTCAAGGGAATGGGGTCCCACGTTGTGCGGCTTTCGGCCGCAGCCTTGAGAGTCTCCTCAGATCCTCCCGCCAGCTACCACCCGCATGAGGTCGACACATATGCTCCACCAACCAATACAACGGCAGATATAGCCAAAAGGCAGTTATAAGATAAGAGTAATAATTCGCCATCAGAAAGGGTTTGTGTCACTGACGTTGAGTAAATGCATTTTCGATCATGTTTGTCTCACCCACCAACAAGTTGCCTTCAATCATTCAAAGGTGGGAAAGTTACAGAGATATAATATTATGTTGTTATATAAAACATCGTGGAGGGCAAACAGTCTGCAGCCCCGCAATGAAGGGACCCGACTTGGGCAAAGCTACTTAGGTGTGAGTCAAACCAAGACGCAGAGAGCGCCATTGAGAATAGCGTCCCACCAAACAACCATCGCAAAGACGCAATGCTGCAGAACGCAACAAGCATCAATACGACTATCGTCGGGCTTACACCATTCCAAGGTCCCCCATACATCCCAGCAGACATCACCACCCGTATACCTCCATCGACCAGAACCACAGAGAGCGTCGAATCAGGCGCAGCACACCCGTAGATCCATCACAAGACGCAATACCGCCAGTAGCAGTAAGCATCAATGCAACTATCATACGGATGGCGCCCCCTCACAATACTCCCAACATGATCCCTATCGACTTTGGTAACAAAGTTGGTATTGTTGTTATATTAAAAATATCACCAACGTATCATAGTAGCACGCTACTAAGACGCCAATGAACAAAACTCCACGTATCATAGCGCTAATGCACTAAGACATGAAGCTGAGTATGCCTGTTACACTTAAAAGTGCTACCAAACACACTCAACATCCCCATCCGAAAGATAGACGACGCATCGCTATGCGCTACGACGCCACCAACAAACGGTATGGGTGTGCAATGTCCACGGGAAAGCCGTATTGCTACAACAAACCCGCTTACCACCAGCACTAAGATGTTAATTGTATACCTCCATCGACCAGAACAACAGGAATGCGTCGAATCAGGCGCAGCACACCCGCAGATCCATCACAAGACGCAAAACCGCAAGTAGCAGTAAGCATCAATGCAACTATCATACGGCCGGCGCACCCTCACAACACACCCACATGACTCCTATCGACTTTGGCAACAAAGTTAGTATTGTTGTTATATAAAAAATATCACTAACGTATCATAGTAGCACGCTACTAAGACGTCAATGAACAAAACTCCACGTATCATAGCGCTAATGCACTAAGACATGAAGCTGAGTATGCCTGTTACACTTAAAAGTGCTACCAAACACACTCAACATCCCCATCCGAAAGATAGACGACGCATCGCTATGCGCTACGACGCCGCCAACAAACGGTATGGGTGTGCAATGTCCACGGGAAAGCCGTATTGCTACAACAAACCCGCTTACCACCAGCACTAAGATGTTAATTGTATACCTCCATCGACCAGAACAACAGGAATGCGTCGAATCAGGCGCAGCACACCCGCAGATCCATCACAAGACGCAATACCGCAAGTAGCAGTAAGCATCAATGCAACTATCATACGGGCGGCGCACCCTCACAACACACCCACATGACTCCTATCGACTTTGGCAACAAAGTTAGTATTGTTGTTATATAAAAAATATCACTAACGTATCATAGTAGCACGCTACTAAGACGTCAATGAACAAAACTCCACGTATCATAGCGCTAATGCACTAAGACATGAAGCTGAGTATGCCTGTTACACTTAAAAGTGCTACCAAACACACTCATCATCCCCATCCGAAAGATAGACGACGCATCGCTATGCGCTACGACGCCGCCCACAAACGGTATGGGTGTGCGATGTCCACGGGAAAGCCGTATTGCTACAACGAACCCGCTCATTACCGGCACTAAGATTGTTAATTGTATACCTCCATCGACCAGAACAACAGGAATGCGTCGAATCAGGAGCAGCACACCCGCAGATCCATCACAAGACGCAATACCGCAAGTAGCAGTAAGCATCAATGCAACTATCATACGGGCGGCGCACCCTCACAACACACCCACATGACTCCTATCGACTTTGGCAACAAAGTTAGTATTGTTGTTATATAAAAAATATCACTAACGTATCATAGTAGCACGCTACTAAGACGTCAATGAACAAAACTCCACGTATCATAGCGCTAATGCACTAAGACATGAAGCTGAGTATGCCTGTTACACTTAAAAGTGCTACCAAACACACTCATCATCCCCATCCGAAAGATAGACGACGCTTCGCTATGCGCTACTACGCCGCCCACAAACGGTTTGGGTGTGCGATGTCCACGGGAAAGCCGTATTGCTACAACGAACCCGCTCATCACCGGCACTAAGATTGTTAATTGTATACCTCCATCGACCAGAACAACAGGAATGCGTCGAATCAGGAGCAGCACACCCGCAGATCCATCACAAGACGCAATACCGCAAGTAGCAGTAAGCATCAATGCAACTATCATACGGGCGGCGCACCCTCACAACACACCCACATGACTCCTATCGACTTTGGCAACAAAGTTAGTATTGTTGTTATATAAAAAATATCACTAACGTATCATAGTAGCACGCTACTAAGACGTCAATGAACAAAACTCCACGTATCATAGCGCTAATGCACTAAGACATGAAGCTGAGTATGCCTGTTACACTTAAAAGTGCTACCAAACACACTCATCATCCCCATCCGAAAGATAGACGACGCTTCGCTATGCGCTACTACGCCGCCCACAAACGGTATGGGTGTGCGATGTCCACGGGAAAGCCGTATTGCTACAACAAACCCGCTTACCACCGGCACTAAGATGATATGTCTAGGACACATCGGTTAGCGAGTCCAAGTTTACCTCGGACCAATTGCTCGTGAAGCAGCACACACGCCACCATAATATTCCTTTTCAAGTCCCTAATAAGGACTAGTCATTTTGCTACAGTACTAGGAGCAGTCAGTCACCCGACCATCCCATACAATGCTTATGCATCAAGGAGACCTCCTATAATATTGCTTTTGTATCATAGACCTTACTTTCATAAGTCATTCCTATATAGGTTTCGAACCCACGACCCTACTATTGTAATGCATATTAATCATAGAGACCTTCTATAGTATTGCTTTTGAATCATAGACCTTACTTTCATAAGTCATTCATATATAGGGTTCGAACCCACGACCCTACTATTGTAATGCAAATTCATCATGGAGACCTTCTATAGTATTGCTTTTGAATCATAGACCTTACTTTCATAAGTCATTCATATATAGGGTTCGAACCCACGACCCTACTATTGTAATGCAAATTCATCATGGAGACCTTCTATAGTATTGCTTTTGTATCATTGAGTTTAATATCATAAGTCCTTAATATAGGACTAGTCATTATGCTACAGTACTTCAGGCAGTCAGGCTCCCGACCACCCCATATATATGTACAACTGCAGGTATGTATCTCCGGCACCTCATCCATACAAGACGTCTATACGTGAACACCTTCCATAACTTAGGAAAATTTTCTTTAATACATGAACTCGTTCAACAACTTAGAAAATTTCATCTATACGTGAACTCCCTCCACAACTTAGAAAAATTTTCTTTTATACACGAACACCTCCCATGACTTAAACAATTTTTAACAAATTTTCTAATTATCTTATAAACGTTATTTAACTTAATTTCATATTATTTTTTGACTTGTATTTCTATTATTTATCTTATTTTAAATATTTTTACAAGTTTTTATAATAAATTTACTTATTACGAGAAACAATAATTTTGCCTTTAATTTTCTATGTTATTGGGATAATGTCTGAAATATATATTAACTTTATGTTTATTAATTTAACTTATTGCTTAATATATATCTTTTAAAACTATTTTGACGCCCCTTTATATTGAATTTAATTATTAATAATAATATTGAGCCGTCACAATATGAAGGCATTACGCAATGTGATTACCCAAAAGTTTGAATTAATAAGTAACATTTCAATGGCAATAAAAGAAGGATTAATAAATTATTTAATTTTCTGTACAACAAAACAAATCAATTATCCGGTAGAAAAATATTAAAAATTACTACGCAAATAAAAGTTATTATTATTATTATTATTTAACACCCACCTGAATTCTCGCCTCGCGGTTTTGCTGCATACGTAGCTAGTATCTCTCGAAACCGTTTGGATAAGCCCTGCTTGCCATCACCATCTAGATGTTAGTTTTCTTATTAAATATAAACCAAAAATTACTTTTAAAAATTATTATATTTGAGGTTTGCAGTTGTGCGCGCATCACGGGAAAACTAATGGATAAACTTCAATTAAGTTTTCTAAGTTGAATTTTTTAGACACTTGTCCCTTATTTAAAAAATAAATTATTGCGATGTGTCTACTTAATATAAAGTTATTAAAGTTTTTAAAACACGGACGAAGTGACGGGTATCAGCTAATTTTATCCGACTTCAAAATAGATATCTTGTCGGAAATCGTCGTCAATGAGAGATAAAAATTTAACGCTCGTCAGATATCGCTAGTTGAGCCTTATCATAAGTGATTTCCATACGATATTATGCTATGGAAACAACAGAAATAAACTAATCTAGCCGTTTCAATACATGTAAGGTCTCTAATTTTATTTACAGCATAAGCAGTACGAAGTGTGCTAGCTAGTTAAGATATATGTGGGCCCCATTAAAGCTTCTAGACTACTGTGATTTGGAGAGAAACAGTGGCTTCAGCAAGCTCAGCTCCTTCCCATTTAAAAGCACACTGGTATTCACCTGCTTAACATTAGGTATGGTGAATTTAATACATGTCGTATTATTACTGTTTAATAGCAAATTACTTATGTCAAACAAGTGTACTTTTGATGTGGCATTATTCACTTCGTCATATTTCAATAATTGCCTTTTAAGTCGGAAAATCAACGAAGTATCATAAGTAAATAAAACTATATCATGGTATATTCCCTACCAAGTAATGTAAGTCATTAATATAAACTAGGAACAGAAAGGGAAGAGAATTGAGCCTCGAGGAACACCCATAGATACTACTGCTCCGGAAGTCCTGCTCCCATTAATAACATTCTGTTTGCGTTCTATTATTTAGATGTGACGTAATAAATTGAAGCGCTAAGTTTTTTTACACCGTTATGATGTAGCTTCCTGATTAATGTCTCATGATGAACATCGCTGAAACCCTTGAAAAGATGCCAAAATATACCCAAAGTATCTTTTAAATTCTCCCATGCACAGAAAACATGTTTGATTAGCTCAACACTGGCATGAGTTATCGAGTGACCCCCAATAAAACCAAACTCATTTTTATGAAGCAATTTAAAGAAACCTATGTTATCACCACCATGTATTGTATTAAAACAAGTTTCTTTTGTTTCATACAAAACTGCAAAAATGCTTCGTACACGGTTTACATGATTCCGGGTATACTTTCATATTATAACTTTTAGCTAGTTTACTTTAGTAAATTTATTTCCTTTTTATATGCTTTACTACCATATAAATAAACTTTAAAAACTGTAGTGGGCCAAAAATCTCCTTTATTAATACCTACAAAGTCCCCTCTTAGATCAGGATCAGAGTGGAAATCTTATTTGCTCATAAGCTTACCCGTGAGGTTGTCTATGGTAGGTGTTACAGGAAAGGAGGTTTTCGCAGAACTTTCGGTGCTTATCTGCGTATCATTTGGGCTCAGGACATTTATTAACCAATTCAATGTGTTGTTGTCGATACCTTCAAAACATAAGAAAACATATTTTGTAAAAATCATTTTTTAGGACAATACTTTTTTTATAGAATTCCGTGCAGTGTCGGTGTAAGAATATCCATCGTATATCATCCCGTGGGAGTTGTGAGAGGCAAGAAGTAAAACCGGAAAATGGAAGAAGCATCTTTCTGACAATGACTTGAACTAAGGATAAGCTGCGGTGACCGGACCGCCTGCCATTATCGCCTGCCATTATTTAAAAAAAACATGATAAAGGCAACATAGAGCGGCCATAACTTTACGACTAATTTCCGAGATCTGTACTCCCTAGTTCAAATTAACTATGGAGTGAGAAAATGGAATAAAATTCAATTGTATAAAACTAGTTCAAGGTTTCTATAGTCGATATTGCTTTAGATTTTGAGGGATTTACCGAAACACCAAATCCACGTAACCAGACACGGATGGCTTCTAAGTTCGTTCATAGTTTTTCGATTTCATCCTTTATAGTATCGGAATTGGTGGATTGTCCATATGGCCGGATGTCATCAGCATACATTTAGTATGAGCAACTGAAGTTATTAGATATTGACCTTATAAATAGCGAAAACAATACTGGAAATAATATACCACCTTGCGGTACGCCAGCTACAATGTCAGCTCAAGCAGAAAACTGTATCCCTGACGTAACCAACTGTTGACGACTGCGAAGGTAGGATAATAACCAATCTAAGTTTGGAGATGAGAATCTGAGATAAGTAAAAATAGATAGAGGGGTATCGTGGCGGACTGTGTTAAAGCCATTTGAAAAGTCAACAAGCGCGACCACTGTAACATTCCGTTCATCCATCCCTTTTCTGTCATCTGTAATCTTAATAAGTGCAGTGGTCGTACTGTGATGAGAGCGAAACTCTGACTGAAAGGTATCCAGTAGGTTATATTTTTTTATGAAAAAAGATAATTGCTTATGCACACAGGCTTGCAGACAGACATGCTAAAACTTTAGAGATATATGGAGATACTAACCTGAGTTCAATGAGTAATTAATAACATGTGTGATAGCTAGCAGAAGGAAGTGAAGCAATATAATAATCATAAATTTACTGATCTCATCACAACTTAAGCCAAGGAACTACTACAGCTTTATGGCTAATACAGCTTTAACTATTTGAGATTTAATAAAAGTGTCGAACGTAGGAGTTGAGACATAGTCACAATTTATATCATCCAGATTAAGAGAACTATTATCGGATGATAGTGGCTTAAAAATACCAAGAGATTTTAAGAATTTTCACATATCAGCAGTATTTTTGGTTAAATGATGATGAATGTAACAGCGTTTAGCATTTAGTACCATCTGATTGGATCTGTATCTTAGCAATTTAAAGTTAGACTAGTTTTCTTCTGTACGTGCTCTTTTGTATTCTGAAATACCCCATCTAGTCCGATCATTGCAACCTGTACGCCGTTAGTCCCAAAGGGCAGGAGGACGCCTTAGTCTTACTTGATGAACTGGCGCTTGGACGCTATAGAGATTTAGAATAACGGCGTTCAAAAAGGAAAGTTAGTCATCTATTGAAGAAGCTGCCACGAATTGAAATGAATCAATAAAGGCAACGTCCGTCGTCAGGAGGAGTTGTTCAATATTTAGGTCAGATATTGCGTAAATGCAATGTAATAAGGAATAGTATAATTCTGTTTAAATTAGATCGTAGTGTGAATAATAAGGTACTGATCTCTCACACACGCCCACACCGTCAAGAGAAGATGTAATTATGTGATCAATCCATGAAGCATGTGTTAATATAATGATGAGTGGCTGCTAAAGGAAGAATGCTGAAATAAACAGACTCATCACTCACTCACGAAATCGGTATTGAAATCCCCCATTATACAGTGCATGTATCCAGACTAGGCTTGGTAAAAAATATCGATATGTCGAAATATTGATAATTTCTAAAAAAATATCGATATATATATATCGTCGATATTATTCAATCGCAATATATCGATATTCGATATTTATTTTGGAGTATCAAATTTGTAAAAACAGCGATATATTTTAATATCTTATATTAATGGACTACTTTACTTTTGTTGCTTCAAAAGCTTTCATGTGATGTTGTCATTTTTTTGCGTCGTCCAACCATTTTTGGCCTTATCCTACTACATAATGTAAAACATGACAATTTATCGATATATTGAAAATATATCAATTAACCGCGCGATATATATCGATACTACTAAAAACATCGACACGATCAGTATATATATATATATATATATATATATATATATATATATATATATATATTATTTACTTGCGCATCCCTAACGCATACCCAACGGTATCGAGGGTTGTTTATAGAGCCGTGAAGTAGTCTACATCACGAGGACAGTACACTACCCATAGAATCGCCATAATGACCTTGATGTCAATTTCAATAAAATAATACTCCGAGGTGCCCGAATGTCATACTAGAGGGAGAATCTAAGACAACCTTGTAAGGAATTGTAGTTCTCAGATATTCGGCAACATCGCTGCCGTTTTTTATCAATCCTGTCATTGCGTATAAGCACAAAATTACCTAAAGGATATGAACTCGACTTTGAAGACGATTTCAATCAGCTATTCGACATTAAAATAGCGTGGATGCAATCTTGTGAAAAAGTTACTTCGAAAATCTGAAAAATAATTTATGCACTTATTTGACAAACGTCAATATATTTATTACAAGAAAAGAAAACACTATTTATTTTTCACGAAGGGACTTCATGCCATCCCTTGTGAGGTCACTGCAAGAGGAAAACGATACTGAGTCATGTGCACAGTGAAATGAATCATCATCTGACATAATTATCGAAATTGAAAATGATTTTATAAATAAAATATAATAACATACAATACAATAAAATATTTAAAAAAATTACTGGTTAAAAGTTACAAAAAATTAATACTGTGCAAAATCCCATCAGCTGACTGTTTACAGAGAAAATGTTTATTGTAAGTACATCAGGGAGTAAAGTAAATTAGGTAGTCACTAAACATCAGGTGGACCACCTGATGTTAAGTGACTACCGCCTTTACTGAAAACGAAGCATTCTATCTTAGTCCTCAGGGGTGACAACGGATCTGCATTTTGATTTCTAAGGAAAGATGAACGTCTATGGACTACAGAATCCACTTACCATCGGGTAGACAGTATGCTCGCTTCCCTTTAGTTAGTAAAAAAAGATAACATATGAAGGCATTACGCAATGTGATTACCCAAAAGTTTGAATTAATAAGTAACATTTCAATGGCAATAAAAGAAGGATCAATAAATTATTAAATTTTCTGTACAACAAAACAAATCAATTATCCGGTAGAAAAATATTTAAAATTACTACGCAAATAAAAGTTATTATTATTATTATTTAACACCCACCTGAATTCTCGCCTCGCGGTTTTGCTGCATACGTAGCTAGTATCTCTCGAAACCGTTTGGATAAGCCCTGCTTGCCATCACCATCTAGATGTTAGTTTTCTTATTAAATATAAACAAAAAATTACTTTTAAAAATTATTATATTTGAGGTTTGCAGTTGTGCGCGCATCACGGGAAAACTAATGGATAAACTTCAATTAAGTTTTCTAAGTTGAATTTTTTAGACACTTGTCCCTTATTTAAAAAATAAATTATTGCGATGTGTCTACTTAATATAAAGTTATTAAAGTTTTTAAAACACGGACGAAGTGACGGGTATCAGCTAATTTTATCCGACTTCAAAATAGATATCTTGTCGGAAATCGTCGTCAATGAGAGATAAAAATTTAACGCTCGTCAGATATCGCTAGTTGAGCCTTATCATAAGTGATTTCCATACGATATTATGCTATGGAAACAACAGAAATAAACTAATCTAGCCGTTTCAATACATGTAAGGTCTCTAATTTTATTTACAGCATATGCAGTACGAAGTGTGCTAGCTAGTTAAGATATATGTGGGCCCCATTAAAGCTTCTAGACTACTGTGATTTGGAGAGAAACAGTGGCTTCAGCAAGCTCAGCTCCTTCCCATTTAAAAGCACACTGGTATTCACCTGCTTAACATTAGGTATGGTGAATTTAATACATGTCGTTTTATTACTGTTTAATAACAAATTATTTATGTTAAACAAGTGTACTTTTGATGTGGCATTATTCACTTCGTCATGTTTCAATAATTGCCTTTTAAGTCGGAAAATCAACGAAGTATCATAAGTAAATAAAACTATATCATGGTATATTCCCTACCAAGTAATGTAAGTCATTAATATAAACTAGGAACAGAAAGGGAGGAGAATTGAGCCTTGAGGAACACCCATAGATACTACTGCTCCGGAAGTCCTGCTCCCATAAATAACATTCTGTTTGCGTTCTATTATTTAGATGTGACGTAATAAATTGAAGCGCTAAGTTTTTTTACACCGTAATGATGTAGCTTCCTGATTAATATCTCATGATGAACATAGCTGAAACCCTTGAAAATATGCCAAAATATACTCAAAGTATCTTTTAAATTATCCCATGCACAGAAAACATGTTTGATTCGCTCAACACTGGCATCAGTTATCGAGTGACCCCCGATAAAAAAAAACTCATTTTTATGAAGCAATTTAAAGAAACTTTAAAGAAACCTATGTTATTACTACCATGTATTGTAGTAAAACAAGTTTCTTTTGTTTCATACAAACTGCAAAAATGCTTTGTACACGGTTTACATGATTCCGGGTAGACTTTCATATTATAACTTTTAGCCCGTTTACTTTAGTAAATTGATTTCTTTTTTATATGCTTTAGTTTCATAAAAATAAACTTTAAAAACTGTAGTGGGCAAAAAATCTCCTTTATTATCATGATACCTACAAAGTTCCCTCTTAGATCAGGATCAGAGTGGAAATCTTATTTGCTCATAAGCTTACCCGTGAGGTTGTCTATGGTAGGTGTTACAGGAACGGAGGTCTTCGCAGAACTTTCGGTGCTTATCTGCGTATCATTTGGGCTCAGGGCATTTATTAACCAATTCAATGTGTTGTTGTCGATACCTTCAAAACATAAGAAAACATATTTTGAAAAAATCATTTTTTAAGAAAATACTTTTTTTTTATAGAATTCCGTGCAGTGACGGTGTAAGAATATCCATCGTATATCATCCCGTGGGAGTTGTGAGAGGCAAGAAGTAAAACCGGAAAATGGAAGAAGCATCTTTCTGACAATGACTTGAACTAAGGATAAGCTGCGGTGACCGGACCGCCTGCCATTATCGCCTGCCATTATTTAAAAAAACATGATAAAGGCAACATAGAGCGGCCATAACTTTACGACTAATTTCCGAGATCTGTACTCCCTAGTTCAAGTTAACTATGGAATGAGAAAATGGAATAAAATTCAATTGTATAAAACTAGTTCAAGGTTTCTATAGTCGATATTGCTTTAGATTTTGAGGGATTTACCGTAACACCAAATCCACGTAACCAGACACGGATGGCTTCTAAGTTCGTTCATAGTTTTTCGATTTCATCCTTTATATTGTCGGAATTGGTGGATTGTCCATATGGCCGGATGTCATCAGCATACATTTAGTATGAGCAACTGAAGTTATTAGATATTAACCTTATAAATAGCGAATACAATACTGGAAATAATATACCACCTTGCGGTACGCCAGCTACAATGTCAGCTCAAGCAGAAAACTGTATCCCTGACGTAACCAACTGTTGACGACTGCGAAGGTAGGATAATAACCAATCTAAGTTTGGAGATGAGAATCTGAGATAAGTAAAAATAGATAGGGGGTATCGTGGCGGACTGTGTTAAAGCCATTTGAAAATTCAACAAGCGCGACCACTGTAACATTCCGTTCATCAATCCCTTTTCTGTCATCTGTAATCTTAATAAGTGCAGTGGTCGTACTGTGATGAGAGCGAAACTCTGACTGAAAGGTATCCAGTAGGTTATATTTTTTTATGAAAAAAGATAATTGCTTATGCACACAGGCTTGCAGGCAGACATGCTAAAACTTTAGAGATATATGGAGATACTAACCTGAGTTCAATGAGTAATTAATAACATGTGTGATAGCTAGCAGAAGGAAGTGAAGCAATATAATAATCATAAATTTACTGATCTCATCACAAACTAAGCCAAGGAACTAGTACAGCTTTATGGCTAATACAGCTTTAACTATTTCATCTTGAATTACAGAAAACGAATAGTCAGAAGTTGCATATAAGCAATAGAAGCAATGGTTTGAGATTTAACAAAAGGGTCCAACGTAGAAGTTGAGACATAATCACAATTTATATCAAGAGATTTTAAGAATCTCAACATATCAGCAGTTGAAGTGTTGGTTAAATTATCATGAATGTAACGGCGTTTAGCATTTCGTACCATATGACTGCATCTGTATCTTAGCAATTTAAAGTTAGACCAGTTTTCTTCTGTGCGTGCTCTATTGTATTCTGAAATATATGATCTCATCTGATCATTGCCACCTGTACGCCTTTAGTCCCAAAGGGCAAGAGGGCGCCTTAGTCTTACTTGATGAACTGGCGCATGGGCGCTACAGAGATTCAGAATAACGGTGTTCAAAAAGGAAAGTTTGTCATCTATTGAAGAAGCTGCCACCAATTGAGCTGAATCAATAAAAGCAACGTCCGTCGTTAGGAGGAGTTGGTGAATATTTAGGCCAGACATTGCGTAAATGCAATATATAAGGAATAGTTTAATTCTGTTTAAATAAGATCGTGGTGTAAATAACAAGGTACTGAAAGCTATCAGCGCGTGCCCACACGGCCAAGAGAAGATGTAATTATGTGATCAATCCATGAATCATCTGTGTTAATATAATGATTAGTGGCTGCTAAAGGAAGAATGCTGAAATAAACAGACTCATCACTCACTCATGAAATCAGTATTAAATCCAGACTAGGCTTGGTAAAAATATAGATATGTGGAAATATTGATATTTTCTCATAAAAATATCTATATATGTCGTCGATATTTATCAATCGCAATATATCGAAATTCGATATTTATTTTGGAGTATCAAATTTGTAACGATTTCGATATATTTTAATATCTTATATTAATGGACTACTTTACTTTTGTTGCTTAATATTTTATTAGCAACAAAAGTAGCTACAAAAGTTTTCATGTGCTGTTATCGCTTTTTTTGCGTCGTCCAACCATTTTTGGCCTTATCCTACCTACCATATCATGCAAAACATGATGATTTATCGATGTATTGAAAAAAATATCAATTAAGCACGCGATATATATCGATACTGATTAAAAACATCGATACGATAAATATAGATATATTTTATTCACTTGTGCATCCCCAATGCATACCCAACGGTATCGAGGGTTGTTTATAGAGCCGTGAAGTCGTCTACATCAGGAGGACAGTACACTACCCATAGAATCGCCATAATGCTCTTGATGTCCATTTCAAGAAATTAATACTCCGAGGAGCCTGAATGTCAAACTACAGGGAGAATCTAAGACAACCTTCTACGGACTACAGAATCCACTTACCATCGGGTAGATCGGGTAGACAGATTGCTCGTTTCCCTTTAGATAGTAAAAAAGATAACATATGAAAGCACTAAGCATAGTGATTACCTAAAAGTTTGAATTAATAACTAACATTCAATGGCAATAAAAGAAGTATTTATAAATTATTTAATTTTCTGTACAACAAAACAAATCAATTATCCGTTAGAAACATATTTAAAATTACTACGCAAATAAAAGTTATTATTATTATAATTTAACACCCACCTGAATTCCCGCCTCGCGGTTTTACTGCAGACGTTGCTGTAGTAGCTATAATATCTGGTGGTTTGCCAAATATCTCTCCAAACAATTTGGATAAGTCCTGCTTGCCATCACCATCTAGATGTTAGTTTTCTTATTAAATATAAACAAAAAATTACTTTCAAAAATTATTATATTAAAGGTTTGCAGTTGTGCGCGCTTCACGGGAAAACTAATGGATAAACTTCAATTAAGTTTTCTAAGTTTTATTTTTTAGACACTTGTCCCTTATTTAAAAAATAAATTATTGCGATGTGTCTATTTGATATAATTTTATTAAAGTTTTAAGAACACGGACGAAGTGACGGATATCAGCTAATTTTCATCCGACTTCAAAATATCTTGTCGGAAAATATTTGTCAATGAGAGATAATAATTTAACGCTCGTCAGATGTCGCTAGCTGGGCCTTATCATAAGTGATTTCCATACGATATTATGCTATGGAAACAACTGAAATAAACTAATCTAGCCGTTTCAATACATGTAAGGTCTCTAATTTTATTTACAGCATATGCAGTACGAAGTGTGCTAGCTAGTTAAGATATATGTAGGCCCCATTAAAGCTTCTAGACTACTGTGATTTGGAGAGAAACAGTGGCTTCAGCAAGCTCAGCTCCTTCCCATTTAAAAGCACACTGGTATTCACATGCTTAACATTAGGTATGGTGAATTTAATACATGTCGTTTTATTACTGTTTAATAGCAAATTATTTATGTTAAACAAGTGTACTTTTGATGTGGCATTATTCACTTCGTCATGTTTCAATAATTGCCTTTTAAGTCGGAAAATCAACGAAGTATCATAAGTAAATAAAACTATATCATGGTATATTCCCTACTAAGTAATGTAAGTCATTAATATAAACTAGGAATAGAAAGGGAAGAGAATTGAGCCTTGAGAAACACCCATAGATACTACTGCTCCGGAAGTCCTGCTCCCATAAATAACATTCTGTTTGCGTTCTATTATTTAGATGTGACGTAATAAATTAAAGCGCTAAGTTTTTTTACACCGTAATGATGTAGCTTCCTTATATAAAATAATATCTCATGATGAACATAGCTGAAACCCTTGAAAATATGCCAAAATATACTCAAAGTATCTTTTAAATTATCCCATGCACAGAAAACAGGTTTGATTCGCTCAACACTGGTATCAGTTATCGAGTGACCCCCGATAAAACCAAACTCATTTTTATGAAGCAATTTAAAGAAACTTTAAAGAAACCTATGTTATTACTACCATGTATTGTAGTAAAACAAGTTTCTTTTGTTTCATACAAACTGCAAAAATGCTTCGTACACGGTTTACATGAATCCGGGTAGACTTTCATATTATAACTTTTAGCCCGTTTACTTTAGTAAATTGATTTCTTTTTTATATGCTTTAGTTTCATAAAAATAAACTTTAAAAACTGTAGTGGGCAAAAAATCTCCTTTATTATCATGATACCTACAAAGTTCCCTCTTAGATCAGGATCAGAGTGGAAATCTTATTTGCTCATAAGCTTACCCGTGAGGTTGTCTATGGTAGGTGTTACAGGAACGGAGGTCTTCGCAGAACTTTCGGTGCTTATCTGCGTATCATTTGGGCTCAGGGCATTTATTAACCAATTCAATGTGTTGTTGTCGATACCTTCAAAACATAAGAAAACATATTTTGAAAAAATCATTTTTTAAGAAAATACTTTTTTTTATAGAATTCCGTGCAGTGACGGTGTAAGAATATCCATCGTATATCATCCCGTGGGAGTTGTGAGAGGCAAGAAGTAAAACCGGAAAATGGAAGAAGCATCTTTCTGACAATGACTTGAACTAAGGATAAGCTGCGGTGACCGGACCGCCGCCTGCCATTATCGCCTGCCATTATTTAAAAAAAACATGATAAAGGCAACATAGAGCGGCCATAACTTTACGACTAATTTCCGAGATCTGTACTCCCTAATTCGAATTAACTATGGAATGAGAAAATGGAATAAAATTCAATTGTATAAAACTAGTTCAAGGTTTCTATAGTCGATATTGCTTTAGATTTTGAGGGATTTACCGAAACACCAAATCCACGTAACCAGACACGGATGGCTTCTAAGTTCGTTCATAGTTTTTCGATTTCATCCTTTATATTATCGGAATTGGTGGATTGTCCATATGGCCGGATGTCATCAGCATACATTTAGTATGAGCAACTGAAGTTATTAGATATTGACCTTATAAATAGCGAAAACAATACTGGAAATAATATACCACCTTGTCAGCTACAATATCAGCTCAAGCAGAAAACTGTATCCCTGACGTAACCAACTGTTGACGACTGCGAAGGTAGGATAATAACCAATCTAAGTTTGGAGATGAGAATCTGAGATAAGTAAAAATAGATAGAGGGGTATCGTGGCGGACTGTGTTAAAGCCATTTGAAAATTCAACAAGCGCGACCACTGTAACATTTCGTTCATCCATCCCTTTTCTGTCATCTGTAATCTTAATAAGTGCAGTGGTCGTACTGTGATGAGAGCGAAACTCTGACTGAAAGGTATCCAGTAGATTATATTTTTTTATGAAAAAAGATAATTGCTTATGCACACAGGCTTGTAGGCAGATATGCTAAAACTTTAGAGAGATATGGAGATACTAACCTGAGTCCAATGAGTAATTAATAACATGTGTGATAGCTAGCAGAAGGAAGTGAAGCAATATAATAATCATAAATTTATTGATCTCATTACAAACTAAGCCAAGGAATTAGTACAGCTTTATGGCTAATACAGCTTTAACTATTTCATCTTGAATTACAGAAAACGAATAGTCAGAAGTTGCATATAAGCAATAGAAGCAATGGTTTGAGATTTAACAAAAGGGTCCAACGTAGAAGTTGAGACATAATCACAATTTATATCAAGAGATTTTAAGAATCTCAACATATCAGCAGTTGAAGTGTTGGTTAAATTATCATGAATGTAACGGCGTTTAGCATTTCGTACTATATGACTGCATCTGTATCTTAGCAATTTAAAGTTAGACCAGTTTTCTTCTGTGCGTGCTCTATTGTATTCTGAAATATATGATCTCATCTGATCATTGCCACCTGTACGCCTTTCGTCCCAAAGGGCAAGAGGGCGCCTTAGTCTTATATGATGAACTGGCGCATGGGCGCTACAGAGATTCAGAATAACGGTGTTCAAAAAGGAAAGTTTGTCATCTATTGAAGAAGCTGCCACCAATTGAGCTGAATCAATAAAAGCAACGTCCGTCGTTAGGAGGAGTTGGTCAATATTTAGGCCAGACATTGCGTAAATGCAATATATAAGGAATAGTTTAATTCTGTTTAAATAAGATCGTGGTGTAAATAACAAGGTACTGAAAGCTATCAGCGCGTGCCCACACGGCCAAGAGAAGATGTAATTATGTGATCAATCCATGAATCATCTGTGTTAATATAATGATTAGTGGCTGCTAAAGGAAGAATGCTGAAATAAACAGACTCATCACTCACTCATGAAATCAGTATTAAATCCAGACTAGGCTTGGTAAAAATATAGATATGTGGAAATATTGATATTTTCTCATAAAAATATCTATATATGTCGTCGATATTTATCAATCGCAATATATCGAAATTCGATATTTATTTTGGAGTATCAAATTTGTAACGATTTCGATATATTTTAATATCTTATATTAATGGACTACTTTACTTTTGTTGCTTAATATTTTATTAGCAACAAAAGTAGCTACAAAAGTTTTCATGTGCTGTTATCGCTTTTTTTGCGTCGTCCAACCATTTTTGGCCTTATCCTACCTACCATATCATGCAAAACATGATGATTTATCGATGTATTGAAAAAAATATCAATTAAGCACGCGATATATATCGATACTGATTAAAAACATCGATACGATAAATATAGATATATTTTATTCACTTGTGCATCCCCAATGCATACCCAACGGTATCGAGGGTTGTTTATAGAGCCGTGAAGTCGTCTACATCAGGAGGACAGTACACTACCCATAGAATCGCCATAATGCTCTTGATGTCCATTTCAAGAAATTAATACTCCGAGGAGCCTGAATGTCAAACTACAGGGAGAATCTAAGACAACCTTCTACGGACTACAGAATCCACTTACCATCGGGTAGATCGGGTAGACAGATTGCTCGTTTCCCTTTAGATAGTAAAAAAGATAACATATGAAAGCACTAAGCAATGTGATTACCTAAAAGTTTGAATTAATAACTAACATTCAATGGCAATAAAAGAAGTATTTATAAATTATTTAATTTTCTGTACAACAAAACAAATCAATTATCCGTTAGAAACATATTTAAAATTACTACGCAAATAAAAGTTATTATTATTATAATTTAACACCCACCTGAATTCCCGCCTCGCGGTTTTACTGCAGACGTTGCTGTAGTAGCTATAATATCTGGTGGTTTGCCAAATATCTCTCCAAACAATTTGGATAAGTCCTGCTTGCCATCACCATCTAGATGTTAGTTTTCTTATTAAATATAAACAAAAAATTACTTTCAAAAATTATTATATTAAAGGTTTGCAGTTGTGCGCGCTTCACGGGAAAACTAATGGATAAACTTCAATTAAGTTTTCTAAGTTTTATTTTTTAGACACTTGTCCCTTATTTAAAAAATAAATTATTGCGATGTGTCTATTTGATATAATTTTATTAAAGTTTTAAGAACACGGACGAAGTGACGGATATCAGCTAATTTTCATCCGACTTCAAAATATCTTGTCGGAAAATATTTGTCAATGAGAGATAATAATTTAACGCTCGTCAGATGTCGCTAGCTGGGCCTTATCATAAGTGATTTCCATACGATATTATGCTATGGAAACAACTGAAATAAACTAATCTAGCCGTTTCAATACATGTAAGGTCTCTAATTTTATTTACAGCATATGCAGTACGAAGTGTGCTAGCTAGTTAAGATATATGTAGGCCCCATTAAAGCTTCTAGACTACTGTGATTTGGAGAGAAACAGTGGCTTCAGCAAGCTCAGCTCCTTCCCATTTAAAAGCACACTGGTATTCACCTGCTTAACATTAGGTATGGTGAATTTAATACATGTCGTTTTATTACTGTTTAATAGCAAATTATTTATGTTAAACAAGTGTACTTTTGATGTGGCATTATTCACTTCGTCATATTTCAATAATTGCCTTTTAAGTCGGATAATCAACGAAGTATCATAAGTAAATAAAACTATATCGTGGTATATTCCCTACCAAGTAATGTAAGTCATTAATATAAACTAGGAACAGAAAGGGAAGAGAATTGAACCTCGAGGAACACCCATAGATACTACTGCTCCGGAAGTCCTACTCCCATTAATAACATTCTGTTTGCGTTCTATTATTTAGATGTGACGTAATAAATTAAAGCGCTAAGTTTTTTTACACCGTAATGATGTAGCTTACTGATTAATGTCACATGATGAACGTGGCTGAAATCCTTGAAAAGATGCCAAAATATACCCAAAGCATATTTAAATTCTCCCATGCACAGAAAACATGTTTGATTCGCTCAACACTGGCATCAGTTATCGAGTGACCCCCGATAAAACCAAACTCATTTTTATGAAGCAATTTAAAGAAACTTTAAAGAAACCTATGTTATTACCACCATGTATTGTATTAAAACAAGTTTCTTTTGTTTCATACAAACTGCAAAAATGCTTCGTACACGGTTTACATGATTCCGGGTAGACTTTCATATTATAACTTTTAGCTAGTTTACTTCAGTAAATTTATTTCTTTTTTACATGCTTAAGTACCATAAAAATAAACTTTAAAAATTGTAATGGGCCAAAAATCTCCTTTATTAATACCTACAAAGTCCCCTATTAGATCAGGATCAGAGTGGAAATCTTATTTGCTCATAAGCTTACCCGTGGAGTTGTCTATGGTAGGTGTTACAGTAACGGAGGTCTTCGCAGAATTTTCGGTGCTTATCTGCGTATCATTTGGGCTCACGACATTTATTAACCAATTTAATGTGTCGATACCTTCAAAACATAAGGAAATATATTATAAAAAAATCATTTTTTAGGAAAATACTTTTTTTATAGAATTCCGTGCAGTGATGGTGTAAGAATATCCATCGTATATCATCCCGTGGGAGTTGTGAGAGGCAAGAAGTAAAACCGGAAAATGGAAGAAGCATCTTTCTGACAATGACTTGAACTAAAGATAAGCTGCGGTGACCGGACCGTCTGCCATTATCGCCAGCCATTATTTAAAAAAAAAAAACATGATAAAGGCAACATAGAGCGGCCATAACTTTACGACTAATTTCCGAGATCTGTACTCCCTAGTTCAAATTAACTATGGAATGAGAAAATGGAATAAAATTCAATTGTATAAAACTAGTTCAAGGTTTCTATAGTCGATATTGCTTTAGATTTTGAGGGATTTACCGAAACACCAAATCCACATAACATGACACGGATAGCTTTTAAGTTCGTTCATAGTTTTCCGATTTCATCCCTTATATTATCGGAATTGGTGGATTGTCCATATGGCCGGATGTCATCAGCATACATATAGTATGAGCAACTGAAGTTATTAGATATTGAGCTTATAAATAGCGAAAACAATACTGGAAATAATATGCCGCCTTGCGGTACGCCAGCTGCAATGTCAGCTCAAGCAGAAAACTGTATCCCTGACGTAACCAACTGTTGACGACTGCGAAGATAGGACAATAACCACTCTAAGTTTGGAGATGAGAATCTGAGATAAGTAAAAATAGATAGGGGGTATCGTGGTGGACTGTGTTAAAACCATTTGAAAAGTCAACAAGCGCGACCACTGTAACATTCCGTTCATCCATCCCTTTTCTGTCATCTGTAATCTTAATAAGTGCAGTGGTCGTACTGTGATGAGAGCGAAACTCTGACTGAAAGATATCCAGTAGGTTATATTTTTTTTATGAAAAAAGATAATTGCTTATGTAATAGGCTTGCAGGCAGACACGCTAAATTTTTAGAGAGATATGGAGGAATAAAAATTGGACGATGATGATTTATTAGGTCTGGATTGGGTATTTTTAGGAGAGGACGTATATAAGCTCTTTTTCATAATGTTGGTTACTAACCTGAGTCCAATGAGTTATTAGTAACATGTGTGATAGCTAGCAGAAGGAAGTCAAGCAATATAATAATCATAATTTTACTGATCTCAACAAAACCTAAGCCAAGGAATTAATACAGCTTTATGGCTAATACAGCTTTAACTATTTCATCTTGAGTTACAGAAAACGAATAGTCAGAAGTTGCATAAAAGCAATAAAAGCAATGGTTTGAGATTCAATAAAATGGTCCAACGTAGGAGTTGAGACAGAGTCACAATTTATATCATCCAGATTAAGAGAACTATTATCGGATGATAGTGGCTTAAAAATAACAAGAGATTTTAAGAATTTCCACATATCAGCAGTACTTTTGGTTAAATGATGGTGAATGTAACAGCGTTTAGCATTTAGTACCATCTGATTGGATCTGTATCTTAGCAATTTGATATGTCTACTTAAGATAAAGTTATTAAAGTTTTTAAAACACGGACGAAGTGACGGGTATCAGCTAATTTTTATCCGACTTCAAAATAGATATCTTGTCGGAAATCGTCGTCAATGAGAGATAATAATTTAACGCTCGTCAGATATCGCTAGTTGAGCCTTATCATAAGTGATTTCCATACGATATTATGCTATGGAAACAACTGAAATAAATTAATCTAGCCGTTTCAACACATGTAAGGTCTCTAATTTTATTTACAGCATATGCAGAACTAAGTTTGCTAGTAAGATATACGTGGGCCCCATTAAAGCTTCTAGACTACTGTGATTCGGAGAGAAACAGTTGCTTCGGTAAGCTCAGCTCCTTCCCATTTAAAAGTACACTGGTATTCACCTGCTTAACATTAGTTATGGTGAATTTTATACATGTCGTTTTATTACTGTTTAATAGCAAATTACTTATGTTAAACAAGTGTACTTTTGATGTGGCATTATTCACTTCGTCATGTTTCAATAATTGCCTTTTAAGTCGGAAAATCAACGAAGTATCATAAGTAAACAAAACTATATCATGGTATATTCCCTACCAGGTAATGTAAGTCATTAATATAAACTAGGAACAGAAAGGGAAGAGAATTGAGCCTTGAGGAACACCCATAGATACTACTGCTTCGGAAGTCCTGCTCCCATTAACAACACTCTGCGTTTTATTATTTAGATTTGACGTAATAAAATAAAGATCTTAAACGTTTTTTTACACCTTGATGATGTAGCTTCCTGATTAATGTCTCATGATTAACATAGTCGAAACCCTTGAAAAGACCACAAAATATACCCAAAGTATCTCTTGAAATCTCCCATGCACAGAAAACATGTTTGATTAGCTCAACACCGGCATCAGTTATCGAGTGACCCCGATAAAACCAAACTCATTTTTATGGAGCAATTTATTTACACTTAAATATGTCAAGATATTTACAACTCCATATGACATATTTTTCAATAATTTAAATGATATTCTATTTATTTTGACTAAAAATGTTACAAAGAATTCGTCTGTTGTGGCTTAAATATTTATATTCTGAAAAAGAATAAGAATGCCATGGAGCTGGACCGTCTCACTATGGGATAATAATAATAACAATAATATAATTGTTTGTGGTGTATTGTACAGTATTGTGGTTTCACCTGATGCGAAGACTTACATCATCTGCCGTGTTAAATAAATATTTATTTTTGGTATGTTAGAATTAATATTATATTTTTATTATTACATTTATTAAATTATATATATATATATATATATATATATATATATATATATATATATATATATATATATATATATATATACAGATTTGTCATGATTTATTATTCAATTATGTTATCTATAGTGTTATTTATGTCAGTCTTACGGTCATATTTAAAACAGATATATGATTTTCAATCTAGAATTATTAAAAATATTTTATCCGCAAAAATACGTGTCCTGATTGGGGATGATGAAAATGCGATTATTAAACATTGTAAAATCTTATCAATTAATGGCCAAATTAAATTCATGTTATTAAAACAATATTTATTTTGCGATAGTATACCCTATGCTATTAAACGAGCAATTCTTGTATATATATATATATATATATATATATATATATATATATATATATATTATTTTTAGAAAATGTATTTTTGTCCGTGCTTTTAGGCAATGAAAAACTGCTACAATATCGTTAGAATAAGAAGGTAAATTTTGACAGGTTGTTAATGACTGTAAATAGCCTAATTGGTATAATGAGCGGTCACAGAATCGTAAAACCCCGGTTCGAGCCCAGACCGACCGACCGACTTTTTTTAATTTTTTTTCAAGTTCCTTTCTTTTTTAAAATAATTGCACTCATGATTTTTTATTCAAATAACCAGTTCCGTTTTTTCTGTTATGTCGCTAAGATCAAAAAATATTATTTATATTTCATCAGCATGTAATTTGTATCTAAATATAATTTCCAAAACACACGAATTAAAAAAAACGAGCGAAAAATACCGAGCAAAGCTCGTTCAACCAGGTACTGTATATTATTTTTCTACAAACAAAATAATAACAAAATAGCGGATTTACTTGGTAAGTTCCGTTTCATGATCACTTAAGCAAACACTAATAAAATAGCATCGAAAACAAGTTCCAGTGGTGTGACTGTTTACTTTAAAGAAACTTATGTTATTACCACCATGTAATGTAGTAAAACAAGTTTTTTTTTGTTTCATACAAACTGCAAAAATGCTTCGTACACGGTTTACATGATTCCGGGTAGACTTTCATATTATAACTTTTAGCCCATTTACTGTAATAAATTGATTCCTTTTTTATATGTTTTAGTACCATAAAAATAAACGTTAAAATCTGTAGTGGGCCACAAAACTCCTTTATTAATGTCATAATACCTTCAAAGTCCCCTTTTAGATCAGGATCAGAGTGGAAATCTTATTTTCTCATAAGCTTACCCGTGGAGTTGTCTATGGTAGGTGTTACAGGAACGGAGGTCTTCACAGAATTTTTGGTGCTTATCTGCGTATCATTTGGGCTCAGGACATTTATTAACCAATTCAATGTGTTGTTGTCGATACCTTCAAAACATAAAAAAACATATTTTGAAAAAATCATTTTTAAGGAAAAAAATTTTTTGATAAAGGCAACGTAGAGCGGCCATAACTTTACGACTAATTTCCGAGACTCCGTAGTTCAAATTAACTATAAAATGAGAAAATGTAATTAAATTCAATTGTATAAAACTAGTTCAAGGTTTCTATAGTCGATATTGCTTTAGATTTTGAGGGATTTACCGAAACACCAAATCTACGTAACCAGACACGGATGGCTTCTATGTTCGTACATAGTTTTCCGATTTCATCCTTTATGTTATCGGAATTGGTGGATTGTCCATATGGCCGAATGTCATCAGCATACATATAGTATGAGCAACTGAAGTTATTAGATATTGAGCTTATAAATAGCGAAAACAATACTGGAAATAATATAACGCCTTGCGGTACGCCAGCTACAATGTCAGCT
Organism: Parnassius smintheus behrii; assembly: GCA_036936625.1. Taxonomy (NCBI): domain Eukaryota; kingdom Metazoa; phylum Arthropoda; class Insecta; order Lepidoptera; family Papilionidae; genus Parnassius; species Parnassius smintheus. Next base: position 21,995,003 of record JAUPFT010000027.1, read on the forward strand.
CAATCAGAAAACTGTACCCCTGACGTAACCAACTGTTGACGATCCCGAAGATAGGATAATAACCACTCTAAGTTTGGAGATGAGAATCTGAGATAAGTAAAATAGATAGGGGGGTATCGTCGTGGACTGTGTTAAAACCATTTGAAAAGTCAAGAAACGCAACCACTGTAACATTCCGTTCATCCATCCCTTTTCTGTCATCTGTAATCTTAATAAGTGCAGTGGTCGTACTGTGATGAGAGCGAAACTCTGACTGAAAGATATCCAGTAGGTTATATTTTTTTATGAAAATAGATAATTGCTTATGCACACAGGCTTGGAGGCAGACATGCTAGAACTTTAGAGAGATATGGAGGAATAAAAATTGGACGATGATGATGGTATATTTAGGAGAGGACGTATATATGCTCTTTTTCATAATGTTGGTTACTAACCTGAGTCCAATGAGTAATTAATAACATGTGTGATAGCTAGCAGAAGGAAGTGAAGCAGTATAATAATCATAAATTTACTGATCTCATCACAACCTAAGCCAAGGAACTAATACAGCTTTATGGCTAATACAGCTTTAACTATTTCATCTTGAATTACAGAAAACAAATAGTCAGAAGTTGCATAAAAGCAATAGAAGCAATAGTTTGAGATTTAACAAAAGGGTCCAACGTAGGAGTTGAGACAAAGTCACAATTTATATCAAGATATTTTAAGAATCTCCACATATCAGCAGTTGAAATTTTGGTTAAATTACCATGATTGTAACGGCGTTTGGCATTTCGTACCATCTGACTGCATCTGTATCTTAGCAATTTAAAGTTAGACCAGTTTTCTTCTGTACGTGCTCTATTGTATTCTGAAATACATGATCTCGTCTGATAATTGCCACCTGTACGCCCTTAGTCCCAAAGGGCAAGAGGACGCCTTAGTCTTACTTGATGAACTGGCGCATGTGCGCTATAGAGATTCAGAACAACGGTGTTCAAAAAGGAAAGTTTGTCATCCATTGAAGAAGCTGCCACCAATTGAGCTGAATCAATAAAAGCAACGTCCGTCGTCAGGAGGAGTTGGTCAATATTGAGGCCAGACATTGCGTAAATGCAATATATAAGGAATAGTTTTATTCTGTTTAAATATGATCGTAGTGTGAATAACAAGGTACTGAAAGCTATCAGCGCGTGCCCACATCAAGTGGTCAAGAGAAATATAATATAATTTTATAAATAAAATATATCATACAATACAATAAAATATTTAAAAAAATGACCGGTTGAAAGTTACAAAAAAAATTACTTAATACCATGCAACAACCCATCAGCCGACTGTTTACAGATACAAAATGTTTATTGTATGTACATCAAGGAGTAAAGTAAAATAGGTATAGTATTTTATAGTTCCTTTTACAGCTTAGTTTTATTTTTACGTATTAGTAGTGTAGTTGTAGCACGAATGGGTCGGTTAGACCGGGGAAGGACCGCGACAGGAAGGAGGTAAAATTGCTATTTTACCTCCTTCATTTCGCAGCAGCTTAATGCTGCTGTATTTCGTACAGAGAGTGTAGAGTACCTTTTTTATAGAAGAGGAGACAAACGAGTATACGGTCCACCTGATGTTAAGTGACTACCCCCTTTACTGAAAACTAAGCATTCTATCTTAGTGCTCAGGGGTGACAACGGATCTGCATTTTGATTCCTATGCAAGGATAAACGTCTGTGGACTACAGAATCCACTTACCATCGGGTAGACAGTATGATCGTTTCCCTTTAAATAGTAAAAAAAGATAACATATGTAGGCACTCAATGTGATTACCCAAAAGTTTGAATTATTAAGTAACATTCCAATGGCAATAAAAGAAGAATTTATAAATTATTTAATTTTCTGTACAAAAAAAAACAAATCAATTATCCGTTAGAAACATATTTAAAATTACTACGCAAATAAAAGTTATTATTATTATCATTGAACACCCACCTGAATTCTCGTTTTGCAGTTGTGCGCGCATTACGGGAAAACTAATGGATAAACTTCAATTAAATTTTCTAAGTTTTATTTTTTAGACACTTGTCCCTTATCTAAAAATAAATTATTGCGATATGTCCATTTAGTATAAAGTTATTAAAGTTTTAAGAACACGGACGAAGTGACGGGTATCAGCTAATTTTTATCCGACTTCAAAATATATATCTTGTCGAAAATCTTCGTCAATGAGAGGTAATAATTTCACGCTCACCATATGTCGCTAGTTGGGCCTCATCATAAGTAAATTTTATTTATAGAAGCGGGGGCAAACGAGCATGCGGCTCACCTGATGTTAAGTGACTACCGCCGCCCATGATCAACCGCAACGCCAGGGGAATTGCAGGTGCGTTGCCGGCCCTTTAGAAAGGAGTAAGCTCTTTTATTGACGGTCCCCAGGTCGTATCGGTCCGGAAAAATCGCTGGTGGTAAACTATTTCACAGAGAGGTTGTACGCGGAAGAAAACTCCTCTTGAAACGTTCAGTGGTGGACCGCCAAGCATCCAGATGGTGTAGATGGTATCGGGAAGTTTGCCGCGTAGTGCGTTTACGAAATAAAAGTAAAATCACGAAATAAAAAGTAAAAAGTTGCGTTACAAATACAAGTTTTACGGTTTCTATCGTATATATAGTTATAAAGGTTTATACACAAAACACTGCTTCAGTGATTACTCTCTTTTTAATTCTTTTACTTTCAGGAATATCCGCAGTTTGGAATTTTTATCCAACTAATATAAAATATGACTAACACGTTTTAGAAAGGAACACTGAACTTAATAATTTAACTTTTCTCCCATAAAATCCGTCAAATAGAATTCATTCGATAATGGCGCCGCTATGGTTGCCGAACAAGTTGTGGAGTTGTAGATTTTAATGATTCGCTTTTATCCATTAAGGTTATAATAAAAAGGCTTCAGGGTTTGTTACATATTACATATGTTTGTAGAGGGAGTGATAGTTTAAGAATACGTTTGACTCTATACGTCGTTCCTGCAAATACCCGCTAATTTCAAATGCAAAGCGTTTTCACCTGTTAGGACGATTTTGAGTTTTTCAAGTTTTTTTTTAATTTGATGTTGTTGCAGCAATCGAGGCAGTTTTTTTGAACTTAACAAAAACGTTTATCACAAAAAAATTTGATTTGACGAAAATTTATCAAGTAATTTTAAAAAAAAAACACCGTTTCGAGATTTTTCTCGACAACGATGTCACTCGAACGAATCAAGCGATATTGATAGTTTCTTAAGTAGAAGAGATCTAGTTTCTTAAGTAGAAGAGATAATTAGATTATAAAATTTATCAAAACAAGGGTATCCAAGAAATTCCAAGAAAACAATTTTTAAAAATAAAAAAAACTCGAATTTTTGAGTCTTTCTCTGAATCTGCCGATTCGGTTTACATTAACAGAAAAGATGCCAGATACCGCTTTTCGATCGTACACACATAAACACACACACCATAGTACGCAGATAATGCTGTCCTTGTAATGGTGCTGAATTTCTATTAAAAAGGGCTTAAGTGAACTTGGATAATTTAGATTTTACGAATTCAATATTAGCTTTCCAATTAGGATGAATGTCAATATTGATACCTATAGTAGTAACGTATTAACAGTCTCTACTTGCGAATTATCAAAATTTACATTGATATCTTTGAGCAGTTTAGTTGTAAGATCGGAACATAAAGGTAAATTTAAATTAATTTTTTTAAAAGTCAAATTGAAAAATAAAGTTACAGTCTAATATTTCAGTGTCGGGTGCAGGCCTTCTCTCGTTTCTGAGAGGGTTTCAGAGCAAGGAATGTGTGTAGGAAAGACTTTTTAAATTTATAATAATTTTTTTTAAATAATTTTCAGACATGAAGGTTTCCTCGTAACGTTTCATGGTGAATTAACAGTTAAAATTGCAAATAAATATTTCATTGGTGGATTGAAGACAGAGTGCACAGGTGCTTGCGCACACATCTTATCTCGCGCAGTTGGTGTATGATAGTGGGCGGTAGTCTACGCTGAGACTGAGCGCTGTGTCCGAAAGTTCTATTTAGAGGAAATAGTAATAAAAAACATGTGTGAAGTTCACATGCGGTAGATGTGAAACCTTCAAATGAAAGAAATATAAAATATACATAATATACATTTAACGGTAAATGATTTATCTAAAATAATTTTCAACGGCGGACTGCGGCATTATATATAACATAAATGCTACAATTCTAGTTTTTGAACATGTAGACCTAAATTTAGTTTAATAAATCAAAATAATCTTTTGTTTCGAGTAAAATTGCTTTGTAATAGCGCCATCTATTTCATTCTATAGACAAAGTCGTTTCATCCAACAAAAATTGATTGACTCACAAGGTGGAATAAGTATTAGTGGTATTATATGTATTATGGATAGGTAATATTCTATCTCATTCTCTCGCAGGCTAAATTCTATAGACGTGTATAGTTGTCCCTTTTTAGTGTCGCTTAATTTTTTCTTTGAGTTTATAATCACAACAATCACAACAATTCTAAAGAAGTTTTCACTGCATAAACTCACCGAAATCAGTTTCTTGTAGCTGGTTCTTAGGACGTCCAAACTGACCACGACACAGTCCCAACAGCACCAGCACTAATATGCTCCTGTACATCTGGAAGAGAATAGGTATTTATGGATTCCCAATTTATCTTTTTATCGTATTTATGGCGTAGGTCACGCCATTTTGGATTGAGTCAGAAGTTCCCGATGTGTGCTACCATGAAAAAAGTCGTCTTTTAGGTATGATTTTGACGAGTAGATTATATTTTTCAAAAAAGCCTTGTAGAAGAGATTTTGCCACATATTAAAAATTTTACTTCAGGTCCTGCTATCAATCTCCTGATTGAGTTTTCTTCTTATGCCACTCACGACACCCATAGACCGATATGAGAGCGTTGAGAAGATTTTTAATTAAGTTCTGACACACGCATCTCTATTCTAAACAATAAAATATCATAAGTATTCTCTAAAATTATCCTGCTGGTTTTCTTGCCGGTTTTTACCAGGACGGAGGTATTTTTCTAACCAATAGTTAATAAAATAAGTGGTAAAGTTAAAAATTTTCTACAAACGACTTCAATACAAATAAAAGGAGAACATTATCGATGTAGTCGAAGTCAATTAAATACGCATTATTAAGGATAACTCCAAAACTACAGCTTAATTCTTGATCGAATTTATATGGGGCCAAGTTTCAAATAAACAAAATCGTTAATATTGGTTCTCCTAGAAAAACAATTCTGGCGTAGTACACATAAAAAATAAAGTCGAGTTGAGACTCTCCGCCTTTTTTTGAAGTCTGTTGACAATGATATTCAATTAAGTATTATGTAATAATCTATATTGTCTCAGGATCATTTTATTCTATTCTCCAATTTTTTACGTGGTAGAGCCATGATGCAGCTATATTAGTAGTTTAGTTGTAGCACGAATGGGTCGGCTCTACTGGGGAAGGAACACGCTCTCACAGAATACCAGCTTAAAATAATAGCTTAAAGTTGCTGTGTTTCCTTTTTGTTCTTAGCCTTTAGGGGTGACAATGCATCTGCATTTTTGTTCTTAATTGTGGATAAATGTAAATGTCTATGAGCCACAATATCCACTTACCATCAGGTGGACTGCGTGCCCATTATTAACCTTACTCTATAATAAAAAAGAGTTATGAGCCTAGTTCCCTCTCTGTCCTTTATCCCTTGAAACATACACAGCGGTCCAACTTTATCTCGAAAAAAAAACGTGGAGTGAAATTTGATATTGGAACATTCGTATTTTTACTTGTAAATGTTTATTTTTTATTTTTAAAATAAATTACAGACTCTATATCTTTCTGTGGGGCCTGTCGTACGTCACAACTAAGCAAGAACAGTTTATCAACTTTGCCGCTGTCCAATCAGTCCATAAGTTAAATGCGTCAGCCAGTCAGGAGAATATAAAAAATAACTAGTCATAATATTACCCACCCAATTAGTAGTAATTATTAATAGATCAATTCCATAATATGTTAATGTAAAAAAAATTGTAAAACATTAGTGCCATAGGCTTCTTTTGCGTTCACCTGCTACACCCTATTTTTCTAGACGGTTAAAACATCTCCCGGTATTGACGCTAACAAATATTTATTAGTGTCAATTCCGGGTAATTTTCAGAATTTATTTTATTTTAAGAATAATTAAAAACAATCTCAATAGCATGCGAACCCCTTGAGCTTCATAGAAGCCAGATACTTCAATATTACAGACAGTCACTAAAATTTTATTATGAATATAAATAAATGTTTACCGTATGTTAATTATTGAAAACTAAATTACGTGGTGAGCTAAAGTGTATATAAGTTTGCCTAGAGTTTAAATATTTTTCAAGTTGTAGATCTTCTTACAACCGGAATCTGTTAAACCATATTTTATTTATTAATTCAAGGGAATTCAAATGTAATGTAAAAAAATATTTATTAATAAAACTTCCATTAAATTAATTTATTTTAAAAGATAGAGTTAATTTTGTATTTATCCTCTTTAGTGTTAAAAGGCGAAGCTTGTTTAAAGAAGTTACCTTTTTATTGGACGTGTGTCGATATTTGAACAATCACTTCCGGACTTCAATACAATATAACTTGCACTTTTTTTCAATGCTACGTTATAATGTTTTATGTATGTTATAGTTTTTTTTACAAAGTGTTAAACAATCTTGTTTGACCACTGCCTAGATACTGGTCAAGTGTAGTGCACGATTGCATATTAGTGTCGTTCTCGATGCGTTTTGGTCCGAGTGTCCGATCGAAAAGCGGTTTTCGGCATATGAAAGATGCTCACTGAACTTAGATTTTCTGTGAATTTAGACCAAATCGGCACGGTTGATTCTGAGAAAGTCTTAAAAATTCGAGTTTTTTTAATTTTCAAAAGTTGTTTTCTTGGAATTTCTTTAATACCCTTGTTTTGTTCAATTTTATAATATAATCAGCTCTTCTGCTCAAAAAACGACGTCAATTGCCGTGATCACATCAAAATCGGTTGATTCAATTCCATAAATTGAAAAGGACGGTGTTGTTCTTCATCTCACGCCCTTAACAGTGACCAACCAGCTACTTGCCCCTTTGCTATACCGCACCTCGTTGGGTTTGGGAATCAACGCGGTGGGCGTGACCCCTGAAAGGTCGTCTGACTTAGAACCTTAACTGCTCTCTCAAAAGAAAGTGGTTGACGACTAAGATTACGGGCCCCAAGGAATGGTACCGGTCCAGACGTCAGTCATGAACTTAGTGGACTGTATATCTTCTTACTTCCCTACTTATAGGGTATGTTGAAAATGTGATACTGAAGCTTCACTTCTTTCATTTTACTTTTCCTAATTTAGTTTTCAATCTTAATTTAAAGCTGGAAACTATAGCTGGTCCCGAACGAATTTAAACGTAGTTTGTCGTCTTCATGCACCGAGGTGAATGCAGATATCGGGCCTCGGGGTATGCCCCCATTACCCGCGTTGTCCTCGCGGAAAAAGGAGGTTATCCAATAAAGTCAGAGTTGGCCTATTAGCGGCATTGAGGGTTGTTACTCGACTCTCTATTCGATATAGAGAGGAGTTCTCTTGGATAGGGTCGCCCGTCCGGAGGGAGAGTGTGTAGCGGCGCAAGTTGGTTTAGATGTATGTGCGGCCCGTTGTCTGCACGGTCGAACAGTCCGCGCGCCAACCGGGCCACAAACTCCTGGATGGTGTCAATCTTCAGGTTGGCCGCTATGACGTCATTCCGGACGTAGCGACCCGCACCGACGATGGTTCTTAACGTCAGATTTTGCTGGGCCTGCAGTCACCACCTCAGAGGCTCGCTCAGAAGCGCGTACCAGGCCGGAGCAGCATACGTAATTATAGATCTAATGTACGTTTTATAGACTCGCACTTTGGTGTTAAGTGGTAACTTGGATGCCAGGACCGGACGGAGCATCGCCCGCGCACATCGTGCTCTGCGAACGACGAGGTCGACGTGCGCAGTCATGCGCAGTGCCCGGTCGATCCGGCACCCAAGGTAGGTCACGGCCTTCTCGTACGCGATCTTCTGGCCATTGAGAGTTAGCTGAGGTGGTAGGTTCCTGAGGCGGCGAGTGAGCAGAGCGGTCGTCTTACCAACGTTGACGACCATCCTCCACTCATCTAGCCATGGTGGCAGCAGGCCCAGGAGACGTTGCAATCTGTAAAAAAAATGGAGTCCTGGCAGTGGCAATGTGGGCTCCTCTGGACGAGGTGAAATAAGCGCTATCGTCCGCGTATAACGCCAATTCCACGTCATCCTCCCACTCTTGCAGCCTTCCTGCCAGGGTAGGGATATCGTTGGTATCAGCCGCGTACAGGACTGGAGACAAACAGCTACCCTGAGGAACGCCGGCTCTGATGGTTCTGGTTGCGGACTCGGCGCCCTTTACGCAGACGTAGAACTTCCTGTCTGCCAGGAAAGACGCCACTAGCCGCGACATAGCAGGAGGGACACTGGTCTGTTCTTCTTGTTTATAAAGTAGTCCAGAATGCCACACCCTGTCGAACGCCTTCTCGATATCGAGAAAGACGCCCAACGTAGTGCGGCCACGGTTGTATTCGGCCGCAAGCAGGTGCAGCACTCTGGTCAGCTGTGTTGCTGTGGAGTGACCCCTCCTGAATCCGTGCTGTTCCGCCCGAAGTTGGATGCACGGGCGGAGGCGTCTTAGCAACAATCTTTCAGCAGTTTAGCTATATGTGGTAGCAGCGTAATCGGCCTGTAGCTGGCAGCTCTACGCCTGTCCTTCCCGGGTTTCGGCAAGACGATCACTTTGCCTTTCTTCCAGTCCTCCGGGAAGTGGGATGTCCGCAAAATCCCATTGTAGAGTCGACCAAGCTCTACTAGGACTCTATGGGGCAGCTGTCGGAGCGCAGCGTTGGTAATCCCATCGTGCCCCGGTGCCTTACTCGGTTGCAGGCGGGTTGCTGTCCACCGCAGTTCAGTGGGGGAGATGAACCACTCTCCTGCAAGAGGTGGCGCGGGCGACGACTGGAACTCCTGCACGCGACTCTCCTTTTGGGCATTAAGCTCCAAGAACTCCGCACTTGCTGGGTTCGGCATAAATTGCTCCTCAAAGTGCTCTACTAGGATATCCGCTCTACCCTTGGCATCGTAACGACGTTCGCCCGTGTTGTTGGTCAGCGGGCAAACGGGAGGTTTGGCTTTAGTTAACTGTCGGTTCAGTTTGTAGAGCGACGCATCATGCTCTTCCGCCTTCCATATACGCCGCTCCCAGGCTTCTCCTCTGTGTGCCTGGACTGCAACCGACAGTTCCTCCGACAAGGTGTTCAGTTGCGTCTTGATTCTCGGGCAGCGACTACGCGCCGAGAGTCTCCTTAACGCCCTTTTTCTCCTGATCTGCACGCTAATGTGCCGCGGCAGATCGTCTCTCCTTGTAGACATCGGGACGATCGTAGAGGCAGCGTTGAGGGCCTCTTGTATCGCCTTTGTTATGTTGGTAGCTGCGGCCTCTACGTCGTCCGCTGTGTTTAAGGGGTGGTGTGCTGGAGGTCTCTCCTGCAGGTGTTTGTGGTAGAGCCTCCAGTCGACACGTGTCTTAACTGTTCTGAGCGGCGTAGTCACCGCCTTTAAGCCAAGGGTAATTAAGATCGGGAGGTGCTGTGAATCCAGGTCGTACAGCACCTCTACCACTATCGGGTAGTTGATGTTCCTAGCGAGCACGATGTCCAATACATCCGGACGACTTCGTGGATCCGTCGGAACATGTGTGGGTTCTTCGGGACCTAAAATGTCATAGCCGTGTCTTTCGGCGTCTTTCGGAAGAGTGCATGACCCGGCGGGTTGATCTGTCTAGATCCCCACGCCGGGTGTTTGGCGTTTAGGTCCCCGGCGATGATGGTCGGTGTTTCGCCTTCCATTACCGTCCGGACGTCTGAGGAGCAAAATGGAGTCCCTGGCGGGCGGTATGCTGCGTAGATCCTAAGTTCCTCGCCCGCCGCCTCCATTTTTATGCCATTAGAGCGCATAGTTTGGTGTTTCGGTAGGTCAAGTTCTTGATGGACGATGTCCCTTCTCACTAGGACCGCTGTCCCTCTGTAGGCGGCCCCCTGAGAAGTGACCTCGTCTCTCCTATAAAGGTGGTAATTAGGCAGCTTTATGCGTGTACTCGGGTTCAATTTTGTCTCTCCCAGCAAGATGACCTGTACGTCTTCTTGTTGGGCGACGGTGCGGAGTTCTTGTAGTTTCTGCTGGATTCCACCTGGATTCCAGTAGAGGAGGCGCAGGTTAGATTCCTCCATAGTACCGAGCCAGGAGGTTTGCCAGCGCCTTCATAACTGCTGTGATGGGATCAGTCCCGGCTCTGATGTCTGCCAGGACCTGACTGCCGACTTCGATTGCTATACCAACCAAACGTTGGATGGCGTCAGCAGTCTCGAAGCCGGCTGATAGTGTTCTAGGTGCCTGTGCAGGAGTTGGCGCTGGTCTCGGGAGTTGGTGTACTGCTCTTTGTGTATGGGTAGAGCGCGCTCTATGTGTAGAGCGGGCTCTATTTTCTGATAGAGCCCTTTCTGGCACTCTACCCATTCTGGCTTTCTTCTCCTTGGTAACCTGCATCTGGGCTATCGTTACCGCTGGGGTTGGGGTAGAGGTTGCTGCCTGAGGAGGAGGCTGCACCTTCTTCTTCTTCTTCCTCCCCCGCTTACTCCACTGAGTGGTTTGTCGCTCTATGGCGTCGTTAGCGGGGGGCTGGAGAGTCGCCCCGGTGGTTGCCTTCGATGTGGTGGTAGTGGGCACCACCGTTTCTATGGGTGCCGTGACGGGTGGAGGGGGGCAGGTTGCCTTCCCTTTCCTCTAACTGTGGTCCACCCGTCTTTCTGGACCACGGCCCTGGGACGACTCTGGGGGACCCTCTTGGGCTCCTCTGGGAGTAGTCCCGGTAGAGCAATCCCCTGCTTCCTTGCAATCCTCCTCAGGACTGGGCAGCGGCGATCGTTAGCGGTATGATTCTTAGCGCAATTTGCGCATCGCGGTTCTTCATCTCTACCCCTTGGGCAGTTGCTGGCAATGTGATCTCCGGCGCAGTGAACACACTTCACTGGCCTGAAGCAATTGGTGGATGCGTGGCCAAAGGCCTGGCAGCGGTGCCACGGTGAAGGGCCCGCTCTTCCTTGCCAGGCCTCTATGACGATTCCTCTCATGAAGAGGAGCTCGTCGATCTGGTAAAGCTCGTTAAGGCGCTCCAGGCTCAGGTGGTCCAGCTGCGCCAAGTAGAGGCACCCAGGTCTGCCTCTACGGGGGGGGGGATCCCTTTCACATACTTAATCGGGAACCCCTTGGCCCTGATAGCCCCTCTATCGCGGTTGGATCCGTGCCCACTGGTAGCCCCCGTATGCCCACTTTTGTGGGCTTGTCCTCTTCGGGGGTGTAACAGTACCAGGACATAGCTGGTACTTTATCGGTCATCTCTACTAGATATTTCTGCACCGTCCGGAATTCTTCCGGACTCTGAGGGGTGAATCTGACCCCCTTACCGAACGGACGAGCATTCGGTGGGTGACATAACTTCTTATTAAGGACCTCGAAGTGCTTCGTCCAGTCCGGTAAGCACTCAGCCACTATAGGTGGGTATCTTTTGGCCGTTTCTTCCGGCGGTTTAGGTGCCTCAGCTGTCTTTGTCCTTGGTACTGCCGGGGCAGCTACCAGTTGGGCATAACTGGTCGAAGGCCTTTGGCCATCGTCCGATGGCCGGCCTGACGGGTTGGTTGTAGGCGCGGACGGTGACTGTCCGGCAGATGTACTCGGCGCTAGGGTCGCGTACGTGGTGGCACTCCACCCGTATGACCCTTCTCCTCCCTGTTCCAGATCAGCAGCATCCATGCTGGTGTGTTGTTCCTATGTTCTGGGGAGGGGGGTTTGCTCGGCGATGGCGATTTGGGTGGTGATCTCCTTATAGGTATTTCCGGTTGGTGGTCATATTCCTCCTCGGTAGTTGAATATTCCGAGGAGTTGGAGGATCCATTGCTTCTTTTCCTGTAGGGATGCTGCTATTTCGGGTGAAGTGTGCCTTCTCAGCGACTTCTTGGCCCGCTGAAGTTGGGGGAACGGTTCACACCCAGACGTACCTTCAGGTACGGTGGGCGAGAGCGCGGTCCTCGGTGCGGGCTCCTTGCCTGGTGACGAAGGTTTCCGTGTTGGGATCTGCGAGTAGGAGGACACTACTCGAGTCTGTTCCGGGTAAAAGATGTCACGGTACGCGATTGGTCGATCCAGTACTCCAGGACGGTCGGGTGGTCGTCTTGGTTTAGGTTTAGGTGGGGGCTCCCCCTTGTCCTTATCGGACATGCTGAGAACCTACCTAAAAGTCAGTCAAGTAATCTATCTAGTGGCCCTATCTAAAATACCAGCCGTTCGGCACGATGCGCGACGCGGATGGTAAGGTGTGAAATATGTTGGCGTAATCACATTGGACACTGCCTACCCCTTTTATACCAAAAGGATTGGGGAAGTGCGGAGGTGGCACCTTATAACGCGACTGGGCACAGGATGCACGGAGCGCATAAAGTGCCAAGAATCACCTAGGGGCCGGTGACCTCGACGCCTCACGGAATCACGGGACTCAACGATCGGCGGAGTATGTCGCACCGGCGGTCATTTGCAGTCACTGCTAACTACAAATAACGTACACCTAGGAGATCCTTGGATCAACGAATTTAAAATTATGCAACTTACTAAGGTACTACCGAACTAAACCGTAACGAGAGCCACGCGTGAAAATCCCCCAATGTACCGATAATTTTCACTACCACACTTTCACATGTTGTCCCATAACTTTATTTCCCGTTTCCGTTTGACGTGCAGACTGACTGCTGTAAATGGCAGCTTGTTATATATTATACTTACTTAAAAATATAAATTACTCTCGATCTCAAACTTCGACCACTAAGACACCACTGGTTTTATAAAACAAATAAGTGAATAAAAAGGTTGAACGTGATGGCACAGCACTATCTCTGTCACTTGGGGAGCAGTATGACGTCATCACTGGGTTTTCTTGTTTTAGGTTACGGGTCACCGATACGTTTACATGATAATAGAATGGATATTTTGTTGATATAATTACATATTATTGTAATTATTAATAATTGTCTTAAATTTTGGTAATGTTTATTAATTCCAGTTAAATTATCAACGTGTATCATTATTAACATCATCAACATTGATTAAACATCGGTATGAATTATGTATTTATTTAAACTTTATTGCACAAAAATGTACAAAGGCGAACTTAACGCCTTAAGGCGTTAAGTTCCTACCAGTCAACCCATGAGTAAGCAGAGAACACTACTTTGGAGATGCAATATGATTTAAAAAAGAAAAAAAATTAAGGATAAAAAATATATAAATGAAAATTAATACAGAATATCTAGACACGCGGTAGCGTGTCAAACCGACTTCAAGCAGAACGGCGAGCCGCACCATGTGTAATATTACACGAACAATTTGGAGCCACTTTTGACCCCCTCATAACTCAAAAACTATTTCACATGAACGTTGACACGTTAATTAGGCTCAAATAGTGAGACTTGCGAGATACATATTTGCTTCAAATTTCATAAACACATCTCAAACGGTTATTTATATACTAACGTCCAAAAATCGTCATTTTTATCACTGACTGACCTATAGATCAAAACTCTAACCCAGTTCCAGATAACCTTGAAAGTTCAAATTTGGCATGCATATAGGTAATTAGGTGAATACAAAGGAATAAATCAGAAACTGGTAAATATTTATAATTTTATTATAATTTTTCAGTTATTTGATTCTATTAGGAACACTAAACTTTATTAACAATTATATTATAACTGATTACAGTTATAAGTATAATATAATGTGCAATGCATGTGTAATGTGTGTTTGTAAGAATAAGCAATTGGCAATCAAAACTTATAACAGCCGGTCTTAAATATATAACGAGTTGAATACCACCCTTAATTTTTTTTAATACAAATATTTCCGTTTTAGTACTTATAACTAAACTAAGAGTATAGTCGATTTTCGTATTTTTTACGTTATTAACTGGGATTTGGTATTATAGTCAACCAAAATTGAAATTCAAATAATAACTAATCTAAACAACGACAGCTCATGTACTTGAACTGAAAGTGATTGAATAAATTTCTCTTTAATCTAGTTTCAATCCAATTTTTTTAAAATTGTGCCTCTAGAAATAAGCAGTTACAAAAGATACGAATAAACTGATAAATCTTGTGTTTCAAATTACTAACTAAATAATCAATATAGATTTTTTTTAATAATCGAATATTGTACGTTCCCATTTTTTGGTCGGCATGCCTGGTGTAATAAATCTGACAGCTGTCAAAATGTATTTCTTAGATTTGGTTGACTATAATTATTGTTTCAATATAACGCGCATATCAATAGTGTAAGATCGTTACTTATGAATAATTAAATAATAGGCATTGAGATATACTGATGATAATAGATAGGCATTTCGGTACACGGCGCACGGTGCGACCGTGCGACGCCGAAGGAGCGGGCGGGGAGCTCATAAACGCGAGCGCCGTCTTGCTGTCCGGTTGTCTCTCGATATCTGACCTAAAAGTTAGGAAACCACTTAAACCACCGGAGGGAAGGCCCCATTTAATAAAACCGTCACAAAGCCAATCCTGGACGTTGTCGACCTCAGTGAGCCCTAAAAGGAGCTCACGAACCATGATTCCTATCCAGAAGATGTACAAAAGGATCCCATGCCACAGAAGCTCAGCCAGGAACCCACCGTTAATGAAGACAGGGAGCTCCTACTGATTGTATCAGAGCTCACATACCAGGATTCCTATTCAGAAGATGTACCCAAGGATCTCATGCCAAAGAAACCTAGCCAGGAACCCGTCATAAGTGAAGACAGGGGCTCCGTCCATTTATATCGGAGCTCACATCCCCTATAGCCGTGCTCGCTGACAAATCAAAATTAGATAGTGCACCACTATCGTCGCATACTTTCTTAGCGTCGAAAGCTATAATGACACTGCCAAGCTTTAGCGGAGCACATACCGAGTGGCTTTGATTCCGTGCTATTTACGAAACTACCCGAGGCTACTTCAATGACATTGAAAACACTGCTAGACTAAGACGAAGTCTACAAGGAAGAGCCTTGGAAACATTCAGTTCAGAACTCATCGGGCATGCTAAGCCAGATGAGATTATGCGAGAACTGGAGCTACAATTTGGGCGTCCAGATTCAATCGCGCAAGCAGAAACCGAGAAGTTACGAGGATTAGCACGCTGTACAGAAGCACCCAGAGACATCTGCAAATTCGCGAGCAAAGTGAGAGGAAGCGTCGTCACTCTTCGAGCCCTAAAGCGAGATCATTACCTCGTTAACGCAGAGCTGCTACGACACCTCACCGACAAACTACCAAACTCTATACGTGCGCAGTGGTATAGAATCTACACCGAAAAATATGACTCTAGACCAGACCTCGGCTTTTTCAGCGAGTTTATTACCGAGCAAGCTCGCTTCTGCAGTGCATTTGCGCCTCCAGAAATTATAAACGAAGTACAAAGCAATCGTTTAGTACATAGAGCACACGCGGCTACTACTAAGCCGTTTCCAAAATGCAGAGTGTGCAAATAGGAAGGTCACTACGAATCCGAATGTAAAAAATTTAAGGAAGCAGATATCAACAAAAGATGGGAACTCGCAAAGCCAAATAATTTATGTTTCCGCTGTTTACACACACACACAGTTGACACACAAATTCAAAATCAATAAGTGTGGAATAGAAGGATGCACCGCGACCCACAATCGACTTCTCCATAATAATACAAAGGAGAAGACTGAGGTCAAACAAAAAGAACCTCAAGAAACCGTAGCTAACTCATTCGCTGTGTCAAAGCATCAAGACTATTTAAAAATAATTCCAGTGCGAGTAATTGGACTGGCGGGAGCTGTAAACACACACGCCCTGCTGGATGATGGGTCAACAGTTTCACTAATGGATGAAGAGATCGCCAAACAAATAGGAGCTACAGGGCGGTTGGACCCGTTTAAGATCACCGCTATCGGGAACACTACCCTCGATTCACCGGAATCCCGAAGAATCAAAGTATCGGTGAAGAGTCTCCACAGCAAAATGCCATTCAGAGCACGCACGGTCGCAAGCCTAAACTTGGGGCCACAAAATATGCGTGCAGCAGACAAAGCCAAGTGTTACCACTTGAAAGACCTAAAGAAACAACAAATATATGACTCCGGCAACCCAAGGATCCTAATAGGACAGAATAATTGGAGACTTCTGATAGCCACTCAAATCCGAAGAGATCCGCCGCACCAGCCAATCGCCTCGCTCACAGAATTAAGATGGGTGCTGCACGGGGCACACACTAAAGCCCCGTATCAGCACATCCACGCGGCCAATGAGCTGCACAAGAGCGAGGGGACAATAGATGACCAACTCCGCGAATATTCCGCGCTGGAATCTCTCATCATCAATCCGAGAAGACCAGACTCCGATCCAGAGAAGAAAGCTGAAGATGTACTAAATAGCAGCACCCGTCAGTTACAATACGGGCACATAGAAACAGCGCTTCTCTGGAAAGAAAAGGATATGAATAGCAAAAGACACTGGCGACGCTTCCAGATACTCGCTGACATGTTCTGGCAGCGTTGGGTCCGAGAGTATCTACCAGAACTTCAAAACCGGCGGGAGGCTCATGGGCGAGGTCCCAATCCCCAGGTAGGCGATCCAGTTCTAATTTTTTTGGAACGAATCAAAAGTATAGCGTCAATTCATGACGTCATTCGCATTCGACAGTGTACTGGGTTGTATTTCGGAACAACCTCTATGTATTCGTGATGGTACCTTGCGTAAATTGCCAAATTTGAAGAAGCTGTTTACGTATAGACCCTAAGCCTCAGGGCCTAAGGACTGTTTTCGCCTTCATTTCGTCATTACCTAGATCACTCCAGTATATATGACCAGACTGACTCCACCGGGGAAGAAACATGCCCGCACAGAATATCAGCGTGAAGAGATAGCTTAATGCTGCTGTGTTTTGTATGGTGAATGTAGAGAGTCGGAGACCCTTTTTACTAGCTACGAAGTATTCTATCTTAGTCCTCAAGGGCGACAACGTATCAAATAGATGTTTCTGACAATCGAGGATAAATGTAGGGTAGCTAGCTAAGGGCTACAGCATTAATATAATATCGGGTTGGCTTTTTAGCAATATTGAATCCCTGGTCCCGGTCTTAACGCATGGTAATATTGGTCTTCAGACCGGCGATCAGTCATAGAAAAATTATTTGGAGTCTTTTATGCTTTTAACAGTAGTTCAGAAAAAATATCTGTAAGGGAAGAACCACCAAGAAACCCAGCGCACTTTTTTTTAAATATTAATTTACTTAATTAAATTATTATTTATTTACATGTTAATTATAAGGAACATATTTAAAAAATTACATTACAAATATTGAAAAGAATTAAACTTTAAAAATAATTAAAAAAAAGTTTAAAATATCCTACAGTTCACTAGATGGTGCTTTCCAGCTATTTTACAGATATTTTAAAGGAAAGGGACCGGCTCTAGACAGTCGACGAGTTTGACCGATACAGCAAAGAATATGAGGAAGCCCTCAGATTAATTACTGCATTGCACTTACAGTTAAAGTAAAAAAAAGTTACTAAAACTAATGAGCAAATTTTGCAATTTAAACAATACATTTATATATATATATATATATATATATATATATATATATATATATATATATATATATATATATATATATATATATATATAACAATACATTGCAGGTAAATTTTTCTGGTGATAATTAAGTCACATTAAAAGAAGAGAGAAGGGAACAGAAGAACAAAAGAAGTAAATTAAAGTAATATATAAAAATTTATACATACATTAGAAGAAGCAAAATTAATTAAAGCTAAAATTAATACTAAATATTTTATAAATGTATATAAGGAAAAGCAAGAATTAATTAGCAAATTTAAATTTATTCAGTTGACGAGGAAAACATGAAAAATTGTTATGAGACTGAAATAGAATGCCTTAATTAAGAAAGTATTCATTTAAACTTCATTACAAATTATATGAAATAAATATAAATCAGTAAATAATGAGATAAAAGAACACATACTGGCCATGGAGAATCTGGTAGTCATTGATTAAAACTACTTTTACAGATTCTAGCTTTCCTAGATGTGTTAGTCATCCGAAATCCTAACAACACCGATATGTGATACTGTGTATAGAAAAAAGACTCATTAAAACTGATATTTAAACGGTGAATCACACCACCATCCCTCACTGTTAGCTACCGTAGGTAAATCTTTGTTACAGAGAGCACTGGGGATCCGTGACAGCAAAACCTGGCCGCCGAGCTTCAGCACGTCAAGCAAGTTCTGCACGACAACAAGCTTCGGGTCCCGCGCCTACGTCACAGTGACCGAGTGAAGCCGGCCACAATCGAGCGTGTGACTGCTGTAGTATCATATGTCAGAGGTATCACAAACAAGATTGGCTACATCTTGAAGCGAGTTTCTATTAAAACATTCTACACGCCGCCTAAGAAGATTAGTCAGTTCTTACCATTTGTCAAGTGTCTATTCCTCTACAAGATGCAGGAGTATACAAGCTCGATTGTGAATATGGTCTCTCATACATAGGTCCAACAAAAAGATCTATCAAATCCCGCGTAAGCGAACATATAGCTGACGTGAAGCATCAACGTTCCGGGAAGTCTGTGATCATATCCTAGGCGGCCCCAACCATTACATCTGATTTGATAGACCACAAATCCTCGTGAAAGAACATCGATTCCTAGCAAAGATAATAGGTGAGGCTATTGATATTAAAAAAACATCCTAATTTCAATAGAGAAGGAGACTGGGTACTACCACCTGCTTGAGACCTTGTAATTAATAAAATTAGAACTAAACTCAAGTATACTGCAAGACTTCAAGACAGAGTAAATTCATTATGCATAGATCAGGCCATAAACAATAATTAAAAAGCTGAAGGTACTCTCCCGGTAACATTGACATCGGGACGTCAGTCACCTCAGTCCCACGTGACCATAGGTGCTGGAAAGCACCCGAAACGTCTGGAATTAAAAATCATTTAAAATTAAGCGTGATCAAATCCGTAAAAGCAGTTTTATTCAATGTGTAGTGTTTGCGTAAATATAAGAAAATGGTAAAGCCTTGAAATATAACAAAGAACGTTTCGATTCCTTACTAAAAAACATCAACATGAGTATCAGCGCTCAATGGCAGGTTCTTTAAGGACAATGTGCGTTAATAACATGACAAGCAGTATTGACTCACTTTTTGCCAGTACCATAACAAATTAATTGAAGTAATATAATTTTTTTAATTTTTAAAATGCATGTGATAGCGATTTTTAAATGTTTTGGATAGATAACGTATAAGGATGAGATAATGTAAGTGTCAATAAAATTTTATTCTAGTAATAAAATAGCTATAAAATGAGAAAATTAAACAATATAATCAAATGTTTTAATTCTCCTGAAATTCTGCTTAAAAGTTTTAACTCATGTATTATAACTGTTGCATTGTATAAGATTATTAATGAAAATGTTACTGTGAAGTTAATAATCGGCATTTTAAATTTATGACTGTAAGAAATTGCTTGTAAATAGTGATATTTTGTTTAATATTTTACTAATTCTTTTTATCATGTGAGTGTTTTAATTGTTTTTATAATGCGTTTAATTTCCACTTTTTGGAAAATACAGTTCTTTTTGTAATGTTGTCATGGAAAATCAAGTTATAGGACAATATATGGAAACGTGATAGTGAAAGTTATCGATTCAGAGGAAGGTTTTCGCGCGCGGTTCTCGTTACGGATTAGTTCTGGAGTAGCTTAGTAAGTAAAAAAGCACGTATCATAAGGATCTCCTAGGTGTGCGTTATTTGTAGTTAGCATTGGCAAATTGCAGTGCAAATGACCGCCGGTACGACATACTCCGCCGATCGTTGAGTCCCGTGATTCCGTTAGGCGTCGAGGTCACCGGCCCCTAGGTGATTCTTGGCACTTTAACCGTTACGTGCATTCCGTGCCCAGTCGCGTTATAAAGTGCCACCTTCGCACTTCCCCCAACCCTTTTGTTTGCAAAAGGGGTAGGCAGTGCCCATAGTGAGGAAAGCCGATTACTATTTATCACCATTTTATATAGATAGGGCCTTCAGATTACAACTGACGGTGTTAGGTTAGCTACATCATGTCAGGTAGGGACAAGGGGGAACCACCCCCCAAGTCAAGAGTACCACCGGATAAGAAAGGAGTGTTGGAGAGACCTTTAGTCATCAGCGATCTGGCGAACCCGGAGTGCACCAGAACGGTGCCAGCGTTCTCCCAGATACCCATGAGAAAACCCGTCTCGCTGCGGAAGGAGCCCGCATCGAGCGTCGCGCTCACGCCGGCCGTGTCTGAGCACACGGTCAGGCAGGAACCGTCGCCCCAGCAGCAGCGGGCTAAGAAAACGGCTAGACGCCATACCCCGCCGGAAACCGAAGCCTCCTTATATGAAAAGAGGCAACGGATAGGCTCCCAGCTGTCTTCCGGTGAACCACCATCCACATCGGAAGACGAGAAATACCACCAGGTGACGACGCAGAAGGTGCTCAGAACACCACCGAAGTCACCCTCCCCACCACAACCCCCCCCCCCCCCCCGCTCCATATCACCGGATCGGCGAAGCCAAGATTCGGCCCAGGGGGGCGAGGATTCTTACTACAATGCAACCCTCGCAGAATCCGCCGGCCGATCATCGCCGATGGCAACAACAAACCGTCCGGGCTCCCGCAGGATGATGGTCAACGACCATCTACCAGCTATGCCCATATGGTAGCTGCATCAGCAGTACCACGACCAAAACCGGCAGCAGTGCCTACTGATAAGCCTGCCGACCAGGAGAAAACCAGATACCCACCTATAGTGGCTGAATGCCTACCGGATTGGACGAGGCATTTTAAGGAGCTCAACAGAATGTTGGGCCACCCTTTAAATGCCTGTCCGTTCGGGAAAGGCGTACGGTTTACACCGCAAAGCGCCAACGAATTCCGAACAGTCCAGCGCTATATGGTTGAGTTAACCAAGGAAACACCAACACTGTCGTGGTATTGTTATACCCCGGAGGAGGACAAGCCCATTAAAGTGGGCATCCGGGGTCTACGAATGGGCACGGACGTCAAGACAATAGAGGAGGCTATAAGGGCAAGAGGCTTCCCCGTTAAATACGTCAAGGCAATCCCACCACGTAGGGGCAGACCTGGCTGCATCTACTTTGCCCAACTCGACCACCTGATCCTGGAGCAGCTCCAGGATCTCTACAAAGTTGACGAACTCTTCTTTATGAGAGGGGTCGTCATCGAGGCCTGGCAGAGAAAAGCAGGACCGGCTCAATGCCACCGATGCTTGGCCTTCGGGCACGCCTCCGCCAACTGCTTCAGGCCAGTGAAGTGTGTGCGCTGTGCCTGGGAGCACATTGCGAGCCTTTGCCCTCGGGGTAGAGAGGAAGAACCCAAGTGTGCCAATTGTGGCAAAAACCACACGGCAAACGACCGCCGCTGCCCAGTCCTGAGGAGGACTGCTAGGAGGCAGGGGATAACTTTGCCGGGGCTACTCCCGGAGGACCCAAAAAAGATCCCCCAGAGTAACCCAAAAACAGTTACCATTCAAAAAGACGGGTGGGTTACCATCACAGGGAAGGGCGGGCAACCAGCCCCCCCCCCACCCGTAACACCTAAGGAAACGATGGAACCCACAGTGACAAGGGCAACCACAGGGGCGACTCTACAGCCCCCGCCAACCCTGCCACAGAACGACAACCCTCCAAGAAGAGGAGGCGGGAGAGGAGCAGAAAGAAGTCGCAGCCTCCTCAGGCTGTCACCTCTACCCCGACACCATCTGGACCAGTAGCCTCACAGGCGCAGATTACTCGGGAGACGACCAAAAGCGTGGGTAGAGTGCCAGAAAGGGCTCTACCTGAACATAGAGCTCGCTCTACAGGTAGAGCGCGCTCTACCCACAAGCCAAGAGTGCAGGACCAGGACCATCCACACCCGAGACAATTGCCAACGCCTTCATATAGGAGAACACCTACCGCCGGCCTCGAGACAGCAGACGCAATACAACGTTTGGTTGGTATTGCTATCGAGGTCGGCACACAAGTCCTGGCCGACATCAGAGCCGGGACAGATCCAGTGACGGCAATAATGAAGGCGCTGGCAAATCTACTAGCCCGGAATTACGGAGGAGAGTAATCTGCGCCTCCTCTATTGGAACCCGGGCGGAATACAGCAGAAGCTGCATGAATCTCCGCACAGTCGCCCAGCAACAGGACTTGCACATCATATTGCTGAGAGAGACAAAATTAAACCCTAAGACGCATATTAAGCTGCCAAATTACCATCTATACAGAAGGAACGAGGTCACCCCTCAAGGGGCCGCCTACAGAGGGACGGCGGTTCTAGTGAGGAGGGACATCGTCCACCAAGAGCTGGAACTACCACCTTACCAGACTATGCGCTCTATCGGCATAAGAATGGAGGCGGCGGGCGAGGAACTAAGGATCGACACAGCATACCGCCCGCCTGGGACTCCATTCTGCTCCTCAGACATCCGGACGGTGATGGAAGGCGAAACACCCACTATCATCGCCGGGAACCTAAACGCCAAACACCCGGCGTGGGGGTCCAGAGTGATCACCCCGCCGGGTCATGCACTATATGAAGACGCAGAGAAGAACGACTACGACGTTTTAGGTCCCGAAGAACCAACTAACGTTCCGACAGACCCGAGGCAACATCCGGATGTATTAGACATCGTGCTCTCCAGGAACGTCAACTACCCAGTAGTGGTAGAGGTGCCTTACGACCTGAGCTCACAGCACCTCCCGGTTCTGATAACCCTTGCACTATGGCGGTGACTATGCCGCCCAGAGCATTCAAGACACGCATCGACTGGAGGCTCTACTCACAACATCTGTAGGTGAGACCTCCTGTCCACCAACCTATAAGTACAGCGGACGACGTAGAGGCCGCTGCTACTAGAATCACCAAAAACATCCAGGAGGCCCTTCACGCGGCCTCTACGATCGTCCCGATTACAGAAAGGCGTGACGATCTGCCGCGAGAGATATGCGTGCAGATCAGGCGCAAAAGAGCGCTAAGGAAGCTCTGGGCGCGTACTCGCTGCCCAAGACTGAAAACAAAGCTTAACACCTTATCGGAGGAACTATCGGTTGCAGTCCAGGCCTACAGGGGAGAGGCCTGGGAGCGGCGCATATGGAAGGCGGATGAGCGTAATGCGTCGCTCTACAAACTGAACCGGCAGTTAACCAAAACCAGACCTCCCGTTTGCCCGCTGATCAACAGTGCGGGCGAACGCTGCTATGATGCCAAGGGTAGAGCGGATATCCTAGGAGAGCACTTCGAGGAGCTATTTATGCCGAATCCTGCAAGTGCGGAGTTCATGGAGCTTCATGCCATAAAGAAGAGTCGCGTACAGGAGTTCCTATCTTCGCCTGCGCCGCCTCTTGCAGGAGAGTGGTTCATTTCCCCGCTGAACTGCGGAGGACAGTAACCTGCCTGCAACCGGGGAAGGCGCCCGGACACGACGGGATTACCAACGCTGCACTCCGACATCTGCCCTATAAAGTCCTAGTAGAGATTGGTCGACTCTACAATGGGATACTGCGGACATCCCACTTCCCGGAGGAATGGAAGAAAGGCAAAATTATCGTCTTGCCAAAACCCGGGAAGGACAGGCGTAGAGCTGCCAGCTACAGGCCGATTACGCTATTACCGCACATAGCTAAACTGTTCGAAAGATTGCTGCTGAGACGTCTCCGTCCGTGCATCCAACTTCGGGCGGAGCAGCACGGATTCAGAAGGGGTCACTCTACAGTCACACAGCTGACTAGAGTGCTGCACCTGCTTTCGGCAGAGTATAATCGTGGCCGCATATCGTTGGGCGTCTTTCTCGATATCAGGAAAGCGTTCGACCGGGTGTGGCACTCAGGATTACTATATAAACTACACGAGCAGACCAGTGTCCCCCCTGCTATGTTGCGATTAATGGCGTCTTTCCTGGAAGACAGGAAGTTCTACGTCTGCGTAGAGGACGCCGAGTCCGCAACAAGAACCATCAGTGCCGGCGTCCCACAGGGCAGCTGTTTGTCTCCAGTCCTGTACGCGGCATACACGAATGATATACCAACACTGGCAGGCAGGCTTCAAGAATGGGAGGACGACGTTGAGCTGGCGCTATATGCGGACGATAGCGCCTACTTCACCTCGTCCAGAAGAGCCCATATAGCCACTGCTAAAATGCCGCGTCTGCTGGACCTGCTGCCACCATGGCTGAATGAGTGGAGGATGGTCGTCGACGTTGGTAAGACGACCGCTCTGCTCAGTCGCCGTCTCAGAAATTTACCACCTCCGCTGACTCTCGACGGCCAGAAGATCGCGTACGAGAAGGCCGTGACATACCTCGGGTGCAGGATCGACCGGGCGCTGCGCATGACTGCGTACGTCGACTTCGTCGTCCGCAAAGCCAGATGTGCGCGGGCAATGCTTCGTCCGGTCCTGGCATCCAAGCTGCCGATAAAGACCAAGCTCCGGATATACATCTTGTATATCCGGACCATTACCACCTACGCTGCTCCGGCCTGGTACGCACTTCTGAGCGACCCTCTGAGGCGGCGACTGCAGGCTCAGCAGAACCTGTCATTAAGGACGATTGTCGGAGCAGGTCGCTACGTCCGGAATGACGTCATAGCGGCCGATCTGAAAGTCGAGACTATCACCGACTTCGTGGCCCGGCTAGCGCGCGGCATGTTCGACCGTGCCGACAACGGGCCACACGACCATCTCAACGGCTTTGTGCCGTTGCCCACTCGGCCCCCGGACGGGCGACCTCTTCCAAGAGAACTCCTCTCTATATCGATTAGAGAGTCGAGTAAGAACCCCCAATGCCACTGAAAGGCCAACTCAGACCTACTTAGATCCCCTCCCGATCGGGTTCCCGCCTTGTCGTGGCGGGGGGGCTTAGTAGCCGTGGCTTGGTCTCCCGCGGTGAACAAAGAGGAACCCAAATGGCTGGTCCGAGGTGGAGGGCCGGCCCGAGGTTGCCACTCCGAGTGGGCTTGGGAAGCCCGCTTCAGATGTGTGTTGGTGGACTGCGGTGAGAGGTGTGTCCTCCCCACCTACCGCTGCAGCCGAGGTGGAGTCGCGGAGGAAGAGGAGTGTTGGTATGGCGATGCGCCACTCGCCCTATCCTCCGCGACTCAAACGGGGCCGCACCGTTGATGCGGTGGTGGTGGGGCTGCGGGGGGAGAGGATTGTCGGTATTGCGAGGCGTCGCTCTCCCTACCCTCCGCAGCCGAATCTTGGTTGGCGGCGGAGCCATAGACCAGATCCGCCGCTGGGGTCGGGAAGGCTAGTACTTCTAAGTGCTCGTTTTTCCTGGCCCCATGGCCTTCTTGCATTGGACGCGGGGGCGTTCGTTGCGCAGATGAAATTGGAGGCCGAGAAGGAAGGCGCCCCATGTGTTCTGGTGCGCCTTACCTGTGAAGGAGAACGGGGAGGAATATTCCTCTCCCGAGGAGGTGCTGCCATGGGGCGGCAGGCGCTGGTGGGGCTGCGGATGTGTGCGAAAGCGTTCCCGTGGCCCTGCTAATAAGCGACAAAGGTGGAACACCATGGGGTTTTAGTCGGTGCGAATCCGACATAACCCGTCCTTGCCCCCGCGAGGCGGGTATGCGTAGGCATTTCCCCATGTAAAAAAAAAAGATCTACTTAGATAACCTCCATAGACAACTTCCTTTTGTCCCGTAGTCGGCGAACTACGGGAAAAATCTTATCCGGCTACGGTATAACCCGTAGTATCATCCACGCCAAGAATAGGCTACAATGACTGTCCCATAGTCATGGGGCATGAGGATTATCCGGGCAATGGGGTATACCCCGAGGCCCGATACCTGCATGCACCTAGGTGCAAGAAGACGACGTTCAACGTATGGCTCGTATTCTCGTCCCGACGGCTCTATTGCCTTCGAGGACGAAGAAAAGGCTGAGTGCTTCGCCGACAGCGTCGCCGCTCAATGCTCTTCCAGCTCACAACCCACTGACCCCTACACATCAAACTAGTGGAGGAAGAGGTTCGTCGCCCGAACTCGCCCCTCACCGCCTCTGACCCTATCACTGTGTCCAAAGATAAGATTTCATCTACCATCAAAGGACTTAAGCCCAACAAAACACCGGGTGCGGATGGCATCTCCAACCAAGCCCTCAAACACTTTCCGGAGCAGGTCGCCTTATTGGCCATAATCTTCAACGCTTGCTTCGAATTCAGCTACTTTCCCACCTCTTGGAAAGAGGGAACTGTCATTGGCATTCCCAAGCCAGGCAAACCTCACCACCTCCCTTCCAATCACCGTCCCATCGGCCTCCCCAAGGCCATGGGCAAACTTTTCGAATGAGTTATTCTCGTGCGCATGAGGCGCCATTTGTATCCCACAGACGGCGACCCTCTTGTCATCCCTCAACACTTCGGGTTTCGAGTCAAATACTCGTGCCCCCAACCAGTTCACCGCATAATGGAATATATCCTCAGCGGTTTTAATCCTCGTCGTCAAAAAACCATCGCGGTACCTTTTTCGACATTACCAAGGCATTCGACAGAGTCTGGCACGAGGGCCTTATCTACAAATTGTACGACTTAGGCCTCCCTGACCGTCTCATCCGCCTTGTAGCCTCCTATCTGAAGGATCGTACCTTTCGCTTTAGGCACAAAGAAGGCACGCTATCCTCTACTCGTCAAATCGAAGCCGGTGTCCCTCAAGGCTCTGTGCTTGCCCCCCTCCTATATATACTATTCACCAACGACATCCCTATCCCGTCGAACGGTGTTAAACTAGCCCTCTTCGCAGATGATACAGCCCTTTACTCTAAAGGCAACTCACTGCCACAGATTCGGAACAAGATCCAAAAGTCAGTTAACGACTTAGGAGCTTGGTTCCAAAAATGGCGTATCGACGTAAACCCGGAGAAGAGCTCCGCCGTTTCCTTCGAATATAAACGACGCCGTCTCACCACCACTCCGCCAATCAGGATGTTAGGAACCCCTGTCCCATGGCGAACAAAAGCCAAATATTTAGGCGTCACCCTTGATACAAGGCTCACTTTCGAGCCCCATATCAAGAAGGTAACTCGCACAGTACGATTTTATATGGGTAGGCTCAACAGCATGTTGGGCAGACACAGTAAAATGTCCCTCCGCGACAAGCGAACCCTATATGAGGTCTGCATAAGTAGTTCAAAATCTATTCTGTCGTAGGGCCACTAACTCACCCTATTATGTCCGTAATGCCGACCTACGCCGAGACTTAGAGCTCCCAATCATCCCAAATCCCAAACAATCCAGGAGTTCCTTAAATCACTCTCTGAGAGATTTTTCAAAGCCTCAGAGTCCCACCCAAATCATCTCATTTGTGAGACAGCTGCCTATGCAGCCGCTATCCACACTCGCTATAGTATGCGCAGACCGAGAAACTCTCTCTCGGACCCCCCCAACAAGCTTTCGGCTTTCTTTTTTTAAGCTTCTGACCTGAACTGCCTCCTGGCGGCTCAGGCCGAGCCTACATAACACATCCCTTAATCTGCCTTTGTTATGCACACTTCTAAGCGGGTTTTCGCCGCTTGCGCGTTCGTATACGACTTAGAGATCTCTCGTCAGATCAGTAAGCCAATGCATAAAGGCGGTGATTAGTGGGTAAAAGTCTCCACATAACCACGCAGTCGGCTGCGTGGTATGCTATGAGCATTCCCCACCTCCCTCCCCCACTTTCCGGAGGGTTGCCTATATTTGTTTCGGGCGCAAAAAAAGCATGTATGGCAGCGTACGAGAAGGTCGTGACCTATCTTGGGTGCCGGATTGACAGGACGCTGCGCATGACCGCGCACGTCGACTTCAACGTCCGCAAAGTCAGATGTGCGTGGGCGATGTTCCGTCCAGTCCTGGAATCAAAGCTGCCGATGAAAACCAAGATCAGGATCTACAAGACATACATAAGACCAATTATCACCTACGCTGCTTCGGCCTGGTACGCACTTCTAAGCTATCCTCTGAGGCGGCGACTGCAGGCCCGGCAGAACCAAGCACTACGAACCATTGTCGGTGCGGGTCGCTTCATCCGGAATGACGTCGTAGCGGCCAGCCTCAATGAAGAAACCATCCAGGAATTTGTGGCCCGGTTGACACGCAGCCTGTTCAACCGCGCAGACACCGGGCCACACACACCTTAACAACTTTGTGCCGCTAGACACTCGTCCTCCGGACGGCCGACCTTATCCAAGAGAACTTCTCTGTACGTAGATTAGAGAGTTAAGTAAAATTCACAATGCCGCAGACAGGCCAACTCCGACTGTATAATAGACAACCTCTTTTTAATTATAAACTAACCGACTAATACTTTTAACCGACCACGGAAAAATAGCCGTCCAGCCATCAATGCCTAAATGAGGCTCCTAAGACCGGCCAATAGAAGTGGGCCGTGAGAACAATCCGGGCAATGGGGCAAACCCCGAGGCCTGAGACCTGCAGATCCTAAGAAGCCCTTGCAGAAGACGACGTACGTATGGCAACAGTCGCCACCAGTCACGTCCGCCGGTCGTCGGCTTCCGCCTGGGAGGGAGAAGTACAGTGCATCGCTTCGCAGTGGGTGTACGTGCCGTGGGGCGAACTTGGCTCGCGTCGAGCTTCGAGAACGCCCTGACCCCTCCTGGGATGATATATCCCCAACTCTGCGTGTCATCTAACATGCTGGGAAGCGAGCTCCGGAGGCCCAGCGTGCTGCTGTCAGGAGAGTGCATGCCTGTTGGTGACATCGACTCCGCGTCGAGATCTGTCTCCGTGGAACCTGGAAGTCGCTGACTCTTTGGCAGATCCCTTCTCAGAGGTGCGAGATACGCCAAGAATGCCTAGGTCTAGGCCTTCCTAATTATAGGCCATCACCTATAATTAGGAAGGAGCACCTGAGGTCCGGAGTGCTGCTACTCGGGAGCGCACACCTGTCGGCGGAATTGGCCATACGTCGAGACCTGTCCTCTGCGAGTCACCGTGGGGCATTGAGACTGCTGACCCTTCGGCAGATCCTTCCTAGGGGCGCAAAATACGCCAAAGCTAAGATAGCCAACAATGCCGTTCCTTAACGGCTTCCAGGACGAGGCCGGAGACCTGCTGGGCAGAATATGGTAGTATGGCAAAGTCGCGTCCAGATCGCGTTCTCCGCCGGTCGTCAGCTTCCGCCTGGGAGAGAAGAGTACAGTGCGCCGCAGTGGGTGTACGAGTAGAGTGTGGCTTGCAAGACAATGTTGTGACCAATGTGTGTGGTGGGATTAAGAAAGGAATGCTTCAGTGGTTTAGTCATTTAGAAAGAATGAATGAGGAAAGACTGACAAAACAAATTTATGTTTCGGAAGTGAAAGGCAGGACGTCTTAAAATGGGCCAAATTAGGAGTACCCTTAACCGACGAGCATGTATGCGTATGTATATGGAGTGGAAGAAGCGAAAGAAGCGTGTCAGGATCGTTCCAAATGGAAGTCTGTAGTCTCTGCCTACCCCTCTGGGTGACAGGCGTGAGTTTTTATGTATATAATATATGTATGTACATATTCTGTGATTTAATTTGTCTACCAATTACGTATCGTGAGATACAGTCCGCTGACAGACAGACGGACAGACAGATGGACGGACGGATGGACAGCGGAGGCTTAGTAATAGGGTCCCGTTGGTTAGCCTTCGGATACGGAACCCTAATAGAATAGAATAGATTTTTTTTATTATTTATTTTATTAATATTGATTATTACATAATACTATGAAAAGTAGTTATTAATTTACCGTTACCAGTTACTCTTACATCCTATTAAAGCTGCCTCCCCCATAGGTCACCTCACAGGGGGAGGGGCACTTACCATAGTAGCCACGCTTGGCAGGCGGGATCGCAGCCGTAGTATTTTATTTTAATTTTTATTAGAAAGACGCTGCTACCCATATCCCAATTCGTTCCCTACATCGCCTCCAATGACACCTACGGGATGATATGGTGGACATAGAATACTATGGGTATGTTCCGAAATACAACGCAGTGTACTGTCCAATGCAAATGACGTCATCATTTGACACTTTGTTGTACTAGCGTGCCGCCGCCATATTGTGTCGGATATCCGGCCATAATAAAACAATTTTTAATTGCGTATTTGCCGAATGAAGCATGCCAGAATTTGTTTCTATTTATTCAAATACAAAAAATTATAGAATAATTGATGGTATATCCGTTAGGAGGATATAATGATTTTTGGAGCACAAAATGACAAAATAATCGCCAACACTTTTCCAAATGGCGCAAAAGTATGACGTCATATACTGTCCAATGTTTTGGAACGAATCACCAGTATAGCGTCGATTCATGACGTCATTTGCATTGGACAGTACACTGCGTTGTATTTCGGAATACACCCTATAATTCATACATAATAGAACGAGGGAATGAGCGGAGCCACTAACATGTCACTAACACGTCATTTCACACGTATAAATGTCAACAAGAGATGTGTGTTGACGTAACAATCGTTTCCAAATTTCGCATGCAAATTATTTAGAAAATACCGAATTGCACACTATTTACTTATAAATATGTATTAAAATTTAAACTTTTTTTAATGACGGTTTTGAACGTTAATCAAAAGTCTAAAATGTGTAAATTTACTCAGTCTGTCAACACAGCGAATCGGGTTTGTAGTAGTGAAAATACGACGTAATTGATTGTATGTGTACTCCCGGCGACGCCGAATCTCGTACAAAATAAGTTTGACAGCCATTGAGATTGTGTATTATAGTATTCTAAGGTGGTGGATAATCTTACACCGCCAGGTTTTATTAACCACTGATAAATACCTCTGCCCTGGGAAGGACACCAGCAAGATACCAAGCGGGATAATATTTTTGAAATAAATTTCAACAGAACCCGCATGGTAGCGATCACCTCATCCCCGTGGGTTATTTCCTTTCATGTAATAAGCCATTTTGTACAATTTTTCTTTAATAAATCTTTCACACTTGTTTATGGACAAACTTTGAACAATTTATGTTCAGATATGGTCAAATCTGTTTTGATCAGAGATTCGTATCAAAGATACATAATATTTAATGCTTTTATTTATTTATACAGTTAATTCTATTTTAAATTTTCAATAAAGGCATATACAACATTGTCTGCCACCAGGGCGGCGGCACTTTGTAAAGAGGTACCTAATGTGTTTGACAGATCTCATTGTGGAGAAGTTAAATTTACAGAGTTCACTTTTGTATACCTGAAATCTTAAAATCACATAACATTTGAATTTTATCTTCTTATATCAACAGAGCCGACAACTCGTGGCATCGGCTGGAACTAGTACATTATAATACGACAAAATCGAAAAGCTATACGTTTGACTTTAAATGTTCTTTTGGTTCATCTAAATTTAATATGATAATAATTGCGTTTTTCAAGTATTATTGTACTAAGATTCCATGCCCTGGTTAAATTGTTAGAAAAATGCAATATAATTATGTTTATTTCTAAATATTAGTAAGCTTTTGTATTAATTTAATTGGAAATGGATAAATCGAACTACGGATATTCCTTAAAAGAAGAATTAAGATAAAGTTTAAAATGTGTAAAAAATTAAAGAACGTACCACTGAGGCATTTTTTTGTGTATAACATCA
This sequence comes from Parnassius smintheus behrii, assembly GCA_036936625.1. Classification (NCBI taxonomy): domain Eukaryota; kingdom Metazoa; phylum Arthropoda; class Insecta; order Lepidoptera; family Papilionidae; genus Parnassius; species Parnassius smintheus. The sequence continues at coordinate 22,026,860 of JAUPFT010000027.1, forward strand.
TATACAAGAAACCGAAAAGCTTTTATTTAAAACACAAAGGAGACAATCCTGTTTTGACCCACTAGAAATTTTAACTACCCTCAATAGTATCACACACAAAAAAAGATAACATTTTATTATTAAATATAGCCTAAAGATTTTTTGAAAACCTAAACGTAATCAAGAAATGTGAAAAAAAAATGATTTGTTTTGATATTCGTGTTCAGATCTTTAGTTCTGGTAACGTAATATATAAAAACGTTGTTGTCTTAGATATGTACCTACAACTCGGAAAAAATCGACGAGTTAACTCGAGTTGAAATTCAGGTAACTCGAATTGAACTCGAGTTACGCAATTCAAATTAGCTGAACGAAGCTGTTGTTACAAATTATTTTTATATTTGTTTTTCCATCCAACGCAATTATTATTAATAAACTTAATAGGTAGCTATACATTTTCGGTTTGCGCATCGACAATTTTCACAAAATAATACACTCTAACGTTATGACGTAGGTCTTAATGTTATTAATAAATAATTTAACTTTCACAAATTATACTTATTCAATTTGTATTCTAGATAATATAAATTAAACTGGCTCCTTTCTCACTAAACACTAAAAATGGGCCAAATTAAGAGTACCCTTAACCGACGAGCATGTATGCGTAGGTATATGAATGTGGAAGAGGCGAGAAAGGTATGTCAGGATCGTGCTAAATGGAAGTCTGTAGTCTCTGCCTACCCCTCTGGGTGACAGGCGTGAGTGTTTATGTTATGTTATGTTATGTTATAATATAAATTAATATTACATAATATACTATTATATAATATCAATTTATAATGATATTCGCCAGTAAAACTGACGAGTTTAGGTTTATTAATATAAGAGTATGTATGTAATACAAGAGTTTACTTTTCCAGCTAGAGTTTGTGAAATTCTATTATTAAGTATGTTGAATTACCTAAAACAAATGACAAATAGCTCTCAGAATATTATTTGTATCTTACAATTGACAAAATATGAAATTTATGTTATTAGTAAAATCTAAATTGAATAGTAAATAGAATAAATACACAAAATAACTTTTTGTATTTGTTAAAAGGAAATTAGAGCCTTTGGGTCGAGAGATTTAAAGAAGATTCTCTATTTGATGCAATTTCATCGGCTTTCAGAGTTTTCATTTAACTGCATTTATGTACAAATAGGTGCCTTATGTATTCAACATGGTACATATATTTATGTGGAAATGTAGTAATTACTTGTACCAGAAGCAAATATAAAGTTGGAAAAATAGTATATTATGGTATATAAGTTTGCATATAATATAGTGTGATGGTTATATCCTTGAAGTTTATGGACCATACCGTGTCATAGAATCAGATGCTTCCATTATGCTTAGACAGCTGTGTTGTTAAAGGAATATTATTTTGTCATCTACGGTCAGATCTCAATATAAAAATAATATCTTTTTCTCCTACATGAAAGCAGTGAAAATATAATTGAAAACAGTGAAAAAAACTTTTACAAAGTCGAATATTGTTGTAGTTAGTCAATAATTACTGCTTCTGTATTTGTTCAACTGAAGCTGATTACGAGTAATTCTGTGTAATTTATAATAATTTCTTTTTTATTTAACATGCAGGCAGAGATAACAAAATGCTGATAGAAATATGGAAACAGTTTTTTTTGATATTGAAGGCATATTAAATCTAATTGTGAATCACAAATGTAAATCAATACAAAATGTCCCCACTAGCTATTTATATTGCAATAAATATAGAAAAAATTATATAATTGTAAGAATTTTTATTTAGTTAAGATACCTATACGATATTCATTAATTTCTTTTCAGGTAGATCGCTTAGAACAAATCTGTATGCCTTGCAAGCTGAAAGCTTGCAGGGCTGCCCGTAGGCAGAGACAGAAAAGTATACGGATATTGAAGACAACGGTCTTATACCATACCTTTTATTATTAAATATGTCCTTCTGATTCCTTACAATATTGTTACGAGCTTGAGGTTCGTGACAATAAAAATTGCCGATAGAATTACCTAAATTAACACTTTAATTCACTTTACACTAATTAAAGTTAAAAACACTAATGATTAATCACACTGATTCACTTTATTCTGCTGCGAAGCTTCGCTTGTGTCGCCAACTCCAATACTTCCCCGACCGCATCTTGCAGCGCCTATTTATATAAATTAGCAACGAAATATCCAGAATATTCAAGTAAACACGCGCAAGGTACCAAGAGTTCGTGTTGCAACTTCAAGAAGTTTAGTTCTTCGGTTCGAGACTAGATGGCGCTAGTGCCGTCGACTTTAGCGCGTAACACTGCCCCCTCCTAAGACATGCTTGTCCCGAGCATTATCAGCCCCATAATAACGCGCCAGGCTATCCACATGGACGATCTTAGAAGTCCCTCTTGCGCTTTTCTGTATCCGATAGGTTACATCGTTGATCTTGATCACAATCCGGTACGGGCCGTCCCATTTAGCTTGAAGCTTAGGAGATTTCCCTTTGCTGCGGACTGGATTGTGTAACCACACAAGTGAACCTTCGTCAAACCCCTTTGTTGTTCATCTTGCGGTCGTACCGGGTTTTCATCTTCTCAGACATTTGCTGGCCCGATTGTCTGACGTGCTCATAAACGTCATTCATTTTGTTCCGCAAGTCATTTGCCGATTATCGGTTATACTGCGTGGAGCATCAGGTGGTATCCCGGTGATCAGGTCCGCAGGCAGCCGTAATTCTCTCCCAAGGTTTGCGAAAGCTGGTGTCACTGATGTACTTTCGTGAACAGCGCTTCGATATGACAACAAAAACGGTTGTATGTGCTTGTCCCAATCTCGTTGCCGATTGTTTACAACTTTTGCTAGGTACCTCTCCAATGTCTGATTAAATCGTTCTACCATTCCATCAGATTGCGGGTGATAAGAAGTCGTTCTTGTTTTATGAATACCCATAACTCTGCAAGTTTCCTGGAATATTTGAGACTCAAAATTCCTTCCTTGATCGCTGTGAATCTCTAAAGGTACTCCAAAACGACAGAAAACTTCATGAACTAGTTTATCTGCAACTGTTGAAGCTTCTTGATTTAGAATGGCGAAGACTTCTGGCCACTTAGTGAAGTAATCCATCACAACCATGAAATACTTGTTACCGCTTTCACTCTCCGGAAACGGCCCCGCCACCTCAATGGCTATTCTCTCCCATGGTGCACCAACATTGTACAACTTCAATGCACCTCTACTACGAGTCTGAGATCCCTTCACAGCCGCACAACTTGTACATTTGCGACACCAGTCCTCGATATCGTTTCGACAGTGGACCTAGTAAAACCGTTCTCGGATCTTTAGTAGAGTCCGTTTAACTCCCAGATGGCCTCCTGAATAATCATTATGGTACAGCTGTAAAACATCCGGTACTTTAGTTTTAGGGACAACCATTTGCAAATGACAGCTGTCTCCTCGACCATTGTCCCATTCACGGCACAGGACTCCATCCTGAAGCAGCAAGCTGTCCCATTGGGCCCAATAGCTTTTCGTGGTTGAACTCATCGCTGAGACGTCCCTCCACTTAGGCTTGGTAGCACGGGCCTTCATCCATCCCAGAATCGGCTTGATGTCCGGATCTTCCTGCTGTGCATGTCGTAGGCTGTCCTTCCACCCGTTGCTGAGGTGGTCTGTCCTGAGCATCCTCACGGATACCACTTCCTTACTCTCTTGCCTACTACAATGGTTGAAATCTTCAGGACAAGGTCTTCTTGACAATGCATCTGCGTTGCCATGAGATTTCCCGCTGCGATGTCTGATAGTAAAGTGGTATCCCGGCTGCTGCTGGGCGGTGATGTTAGCCGCACTTCCCTTCTGAGATCGTTCACCTTCCCTTTCTAGGGTTCGCTTAGGGCAGCTGGATCGTAGATGGCCCTTTCCCCCACAGCCATTGCACCTAGGGCTGAATCCTTTGTTGCGGTCGCGAACTGTAGCTGCTGCGATCTCCCTGACGCGATGGGAACGATGATCCTGCCGCACGGCTTCTACCTCCAGTGCATGGGCCAAGGCGTCCTTATGCGTCTCGTGGTGCCCGAGCCTCACAGCAGCTCTGACTTCCAGGTCGCGGATGCCGTCGATGAATGTCTGCACCAGGTTCCCTTCAACGAGCGCAGGTACAGACCGGTATGCTTTTCGAACCATCTTCTCCACCTCAAGGGCCCACTGCTGCAGGTTTTCGTTGCTGCGTTGCACGCGATCTTTAAGCTGCGCGCGAAAGACGTGTTCCAGGTGAGTGTCACCATATCTCGCCTCCAATGCCTCAGGAAGCTGCTCGTAGGTCACTTTCTTACCGAAAGCTTCCAACACGGTTAAGGCTTGGTCGCGCAGGCCTAAGGTGAGTGCAGTCATGGCCTGGCTTTTATTCCAGCCGTTTGCCTCCATGACGGCCTCGAACTGGACTTTGTAGGCCGACCAGGAAGAAGTCCCGTCAACGGCGGCACTTTGAATCCACGTAGCGAAGGTGCTATAGCTACTACGGGAGCTGCAGTTCCATCCCCAAGTTTACGGTCGTTCAGCGTTTTCTTCACGTCAGCCATCATGTTGTCAACCCGATTGTTCACATGGTTGATTCGGGTTTCATGTTCATCGATTCGGGTTTCAGCTTCCGACAGGCGGTTGTCATGTTGAGCAACCCTATCCTTCACCTCCCTTATCTCTTTCGCAAAGGTAGCGTGAAGGTCCTTCATGAGGAGCATCGTTTCCTCCTGTCGGCGGGCCTCTTCCTCTTGTCCGCTCTGCAGCTGCTCTTTCAACTGACGGACCTGTTCCTCCTGTCAGCGAACCTGTTCCTCCTGTCGGCGGACCTGTTCATCCTGTCCACCCCGCAGCTGCTCTTCCAAGCGACGGACCTGTTCCTCCTGTCGGTGAGCCTGCTCCTGCAACATCACCATCAGAGCATCTAAGTCAGGTGCTGCAGATGTAGGAGCTACAGACGGGCCTGCAGCCGGTGGCTGGCCCTCCGACGTCTGCGTCGTTGCACCACCAAATCTTCGTTGGTCTGTCTCCTGCTGGCGTTGACTTCGGGTACGGACACCCTCCGTTTCCTCCTTAGGTAAAATCGGCATGATTTTATCCCACTTCTGACACCAATTGTTACGAGCTTGAGGTTCGTGACAATAAAAATTGCCGATAGAATTACCTAAATTAACACTTTAATTCACTTTACACTAATTAAAGTTAAAAACACTAATAATTAATCACACTGATTCACTTTATTCCGCTCCGAAGCTTCGCTTGTGTCGCCAACTCCAATACTTCCCCGACCGCATCTTGCAGCGCCTATTTATATAAATTAGCAGCGAAATATCCAGAATATTCAAGTAAACACGCGCAAGGTACCGACAGTTCGTGTTGCAACTTCAAGACGTTTAGTTCTTCGGTTCGAGACTAGATGGCGCTAGTGCCGTCGACTTTAGCGCGTAACAATATCATGAATGTACATGCTACCATCAAGTTACTTTAAAAAATCTTTTGAAATGATGATGATTGATAATCTATCTACATAAAACAGAAAAATGTTTCTCCCGTTTAAACCGAAACCATCCAAATAATAGAAAAGTTCTGTGTGTGTTTAAATGGATACCTAGATGGTTTACATTAACATTTAGACCCGGTAGATGGCGCTGTTGTCGAGATCCATAAATCACCAGTGCAAAGCCGGTGCGGAACTCTAGCAATAAATACAGTTAAATTATACCTGGGTTTTCGTAATCCTTACACATACAGTTTAAAATATCTTACTTCCTCACTTTTTATCAGTATGTAATAACTTTGATATTACCTAGTCATTTTGATATGATAATAACCAATCATTTTATTACGATAAACATATTAAAACAAAGTCTTGACACCGCTCCTGCCTGTCTATCTCAATCAATCATCAAAGTTTAAAAACTTTATTAAACTAAATTTTTATAAAAAGCATTATTATAGTAAATAATTTATGGATGAAACCTTTTTAAACGTGGTAGAGCCATGCTGCAGCTATATTAGTAGTACAGTTGTAGCACGAATGGGTCGGCTCGACCGGGGAAGGACCACACTCTCACAAAATACCAGCGTAAAATAGTAGCTTAATGCTGCTGTGTTTCGTATGGTGAGTGTAGAGAACCGGAGACCCTTTTTACTGGTAATGAGGCATTCCATCTTAGTCCTCACGGGTGACAACGCATCTAAATTTTGATTCGTAATCTAGGATAGATGTAGATGTCTATGGGCCACAGCAACCGCTTACCATTAGGTAGACTGTGTGCTCGTCGAGAATATCCCTATAATATAAGGCCATATCTCAGCACTGATGCAACATAGCCGTAATATCGGTTATCGTAATATCTTAAAACTACGATCATAATAGTTTCTTATATTTACGCGAACATTACATATTGATTGAAACTACTTTTCTTACGGATTTTATCGCGTTTAATTTATTTTATTTAATACCCGTCGTTTCAGGTGCTTTCCAGCACCCATGGTCACGGGGGTCTGAGGTGACTGACGTCCCGATGTCAATGTTAACCCGGAGTACCTTCAGTTTTTTAATTATTATTTGTGGTCCGATCTACTCAGAATGAACTTACTGTGTCTTGAAGTCTTGCAGTGGTACGCTTGGGTTTAGCTTTAATTTTATTAATTATAGGTTCCCAAGCAGGTGGTAGTAACCAGACTCCTCGTCTATTGAGATTAAATGTGAGGCTATTGAAATTAAAAAAAACATCCTAATGCCTTTTTTGAAAGAGAATTTTAGCTTATTAACTTATGAACCTCATCTCCGGGGTGATATTTCAATTATTGATAAAAGTTATCTAACTAATAATATTATCCGACTAAATGTAAAGGTGACAAAATGGAACTATTTTATTGAAATATATTTAATTTTATATTTGTTTATAATATACCGTTACTGCCTATTAAAGTCCTCTGTAAAACATAGGCCTCCCCATGGATATCATTATAGGGGGGATTTGCCTTAGTTGCCACGCTTGGCAAGCGGATTGACAACCGCAGTTTTTTAGTTTTAGTCGTTATTAGGAAGTCGCTGCTGCCTGCATTTGTTTCTCTCTATCACCTCTTACGACACCCACGGGGTGGTATGGGGTATTGGATATTCTTAGACCGGCACAAAATTATAACCCGACCAACTAAAAACGTGACAATGGAATTATTTTATCAACCGATTTCAAAACAAGAGGACGTTCCTAATTTGACTGTATTTTTTTAATGTGTGTTGCCTGAGAACTTTTCTCTAGGTGAACGGATTTTGATAATTATTTTTTATTTGAAAGCTGGTGCTTCTCATGTGTTCCATAAATTTGATCAAGAACTGACCAGTAATTTTTGAGTTATACTTAATAATGCGTATTTAATTGACTTTGACTAGATTCATGATTTCCGATTTTATTTAACACTTATTCAAATAAACATCTGTAATTTTTCATTTGTTTACTATAGGTTTATAATAGGTTTCCTATATGTTGTCTTCTAAATAACTTTTATCCGATTATTGAAAATTAAAGCCTTAATAATAATACACCAACCAAATAGTTCGTAAAATAACCCTGTTAAACATGCACTTTGCAATATTAAATGCAGATCAATATGGAGAACAAAACGTTCTTTGTATTTACGATTCGAGCAATAGTGCGAGCAATAGCGATACAGAATTTAATAATACAGTTAATGACAATGACCAGCAATCAATCTACGCACTCACACAATCAATTACACAGATAATTAATTTTAAAAAATACAGTTTAACAATGAATTAAAGCTACGATTTCAGAAGTTTTTAAATTATGTAGCAGAGCCACGGTTCAGATATACTGTGGTTGTGGCGCGAATGGGTCGGCTCGATCGGGGAAGGACAACGCTTTCAGACAATGCCAGCGTGAAATAACAGCTTAACGTTTTTGTGTTTCGTATAATGAGCGTAGAGAACCTAAAACCGTTTTTACTGGAAACATGGCATTCCACCTTAGTCCTCAGTGGTGACAACACATCAGCATTTTGTTTCTTTTTTAAGGATGTAGAATAAAAATAAAGTAGATGTCTATGGGCCACAGCATCCACTTACCATCAGGTGGACTGTGTGCCCGTTTGCCACCCTTATTCTATAAAAGAATTCATATATACGTTTTCCTCATCAACGATACTCGTTGTTATCGAATTATGTTTGTGATAATTGCCTTTAAAAAGCACGTTTTCTTAACACTATGAATGCCTCCCGTATCGTGAAGGCTTTACATATGTAAATTACACACGGAAACACTCAAACTCAGAATAATTTATGACCTACTAGTGATATATAGCGAGTGATTTTTGGATCTAGACGTATATTGTATGTATAAAAAGATTTTGGTTCTGTTTCTGTTAAAAAAATAGCAACCTAGGCTAGGACCACATCAGCACCCCTCTACCAAGTAGTTCTTGCAATAAAACTTTATTATAATTTATAGTTTTATTGCAAAATAATAAGGACTTCCCCACGATAGGATGTATCACTATTTCCCGCCATGCTAAATGAATCTGGCTTTACTTTGCGAAAATTCGTTATATCGATGTTTTGAAGAATTGAGGGAGGATGGGAGGTGCTCTTCAAAGTGGACTGGACACGTCATTCTATTTCATTACGTGATAAACAAATTAAGTTTTAACAACTTCAATACAATAGCTAAAAGCCAATTGCAGGATCAGAGCTCAACATAAAATCCGACTGAGGTGCCCAGTACTTCACGATAGTAAGGATTCTTACTACGCAAGTTCGGTTGTGTATTTTCTATAGAATTAGGGTAACAAGGGAGAACAGAGTACACCTGATGGTAAGTGGATGCTATGGCATTATAAATATACATTTAATCGTTTCAACCGTTTTCGAAAAATCGGTAAACATCATAGATATAAGAAATTATATTTCTATGGTAAACATACATTAAAAGTTACTAGAAGTGTTCTTTCTCGCAAAACTTCCTTGTGGAATCAACTACCATCAGTGATTTGTCCTAACGATGCCGATACTGACTTATGGATCTTCAAGAAAAGAGCTTACTCTTTGTTAAAACGGCGGCAACGCATTTCAAATTCCCCTGGTGTTGCAATTATTCATGGACTCACAGTCTCTTACGTTGGTCTTAGGTTGTTTTATCATGCTCATTTCCCCCCTCTTAAATTAAAAAAAAAACATGTGTCATATATAGACCACTAACAATGTAATAACAGTAATTTACAGAATTTACTCGTTTTCGTTACTCGGTTGAAAATATCAACAATATATGCATAAAACTTGCTATAACTAGGTACCTACTACAGGTTCGTAATTACTGTGTCGCTTTTGTATTTATTTAAAGATGTGTTGTTTCTATTTCGTATTAAAATCACCCAACAATTTTTTTAAAGTCAAGGACATGTTGACCTTGACTATGACCCTGGCGTATAAACAAATAAAGAAAATTAAAATATCTCGTAACCGATTGAGTCAGATGACGTCAGCAAAAAAAAACCCATTAAAAATATTTATTTTTCTTCGCAAAAGGGAAGGGAAGGGAAGGCCCATGTACAACAGTTGATTATTATTGAAATAATAATAATAATTATTATTATTATTTCAATAATAATCAACTGTTTATTTATTATTATTATTATATATTTTTAAAACATGGTATGAAAAAGTTTTTACAAATATTATACAATCGAACAGCATGTATTGCTACAATTATACATTCGATTAGATAATCGGTATTCTATGTCACATGTATTTGACCTCAGCGGTCGAACAGAGATATAAATTCGACAGTCTTGTGGTCAGAGCATTTTAATTTATTCTCATAAGGTATAATGAGTCTAGGTATTCCATTTTCGAGATATACAGAGACACATATTATATTATATTAGAGAAAAATAAGAAAACTTTAGATACACAAATGTATGTATTAACTTGGACTTTTGCTGATTTGTTTTATATGGCGAGTGTAGAGAACAGGATACCCTTTTTACTGGAAACAAGGCAATTCATCTCAGTCCTCAGGGGTGACGACGCATCTGCGTTTTGATTCATAATAGAGGATAAATGTAGATGTCTATGGGCCACAGCATCCACTTACCATCAGGTGGACTGTGTGCTGGTTTGTTACCCTTATTCTATTTAAAAAAAATGTAAATAGTAATTTATACCAAACTACTGTAAAATAGTAATTAATACTGATGAATCTAAAGTGTGGTTTGCAAGATTGTGTTGTAAGAAAGGAATGCTTCGGTGATTTGGTCCCGTAGAAATAATGAATGAGGACGCCCTGGGTTAAAGTTTATCGACCAAATTGGCAACATATTAATAATGGGCCAAATTAAGAGTACACATGTATGCGTAGGTATATGGATGTGGGGGAGGCGAGAGAGGCATGTCGGGATCGTGCGAAATAAAAATCTGTAATTTTTGCCTGCCCCTCTGGGTAACAGGCGTGATGTTTATTTTTATATATTATATGTTTATGTATATACTAGAAACAAGCACAATATAGTAATACCAATTATTCGACTCCATGGACTACATAGGACAATCAATGTAAACGTTTTCTTAAGTCCTAAAAATGATTATGTAGGACCTAAATGTTAAAAAAAATTAAGCCAAAATTGTTTATTATAACATCCTATATTTTCACTGCGTAAAGTTACAGCCCATATAACAATAATAAAAATGATTATTATTATATATTTATTTGCTTTAAACATGGTACGAAAAATATTTTACAAATATTATACAATCGAGCAGCATGTTTGGCTACAATTACACACAGCATGCAAAAGTTTTTGCTTATTATTTTTTTTGCATTAAGAGTTAAGACCTAAAAATTAATACAGTCCATAATGCTATAGAAAATATTCTTTATTAGGTATTCCTGCAATTTTGATTTAGATAATCTAGTGTTTAACATTTTAAGATTAATTTTTAGCTTGTTATATAAACGCACACATATGGAATATTCAGTTTTTATTACATTAACTTATTTTAGTAACCAACCTATGTAGGATTATCACTTAAAATTAGCTTGTATGGGTTTCGCCTGATCCGAGTCTGTCAATCTGACGTGTTAAATAAATATTTATGCTTCCATAGAAACATAAATATTTCATAAATACAAAGACATGGTAGGGGTAATAATCCATGTTTTTTAAACACCAGTTGACAAGATTCAGTTGGTTTTGAGTTGGTTGGCTCGTGTTGTCTTCTGCGTGAGCTTTCTGCCCAGCAGGTTTCGGGCCTCGGGGTATACCCGGGCATTCTTCACGGCACACTACAGTGTGCCGGTCCTGGGTGCCTTATACTAAGGCGATGTAAAAAAAATTCTGGCGGCTTTAGCCGTAGTAGGTTAATTTATAATAAAAGGAGGTTGTCCTATATTTTGTGTTTAACAACAAAATATTTGGTCAAAGTTGGCCTATCTGCGGCATTGAGAGGTTTACTCGACTCCCTAATCCATATAGGGAGGAGTTCTCTTGAATAGGGTCGCCTGTCCGGGGACCGTGTGTGCAACGGCGCGAAGCCGTTGAGGTGTTCATGTGGCCCGTTGTCGGCGCGGTCGAACATGCCGCGCGCAGGCCGGGCCACAAATTCGTCAAGGCTCTCGATCTTAAGGTTGGCCGCTATGACGTCATTCAGGACGAAGCTACCCGCACCGACTATGGTCTGTAGTGTCAAATTCTGCTGGGCTTGCAGTCGCCACTTCTGTCGATCGCTCAGGAGCGCATACCAGGCCGGAGCAGCATCTGTCAGTATAGGTCTTATGTACATCTTGTAGGTGGTAATCTTCGACTTAGTCGGTAGCTTGGATGCCAGGACTGGACGGAGCATCGCCCGCGCAGATCTAGCTTTGCGGACGACGAAGTCGACGTGCGCAGTCATGCGCAGCATCCTGTCAATCCGGTGCCCAAAGTAAGTCACGGCCTTCTGATATGCGATCTCCTGACCACTGAGGGTTAGTGGTGCTGGAAATCTTCTGAAGCGGCAAGTAAGCAGAGCGGTCGTCTTATCAACATTGACGGCCATTCTCCACTCATCCAGCCCTGGTGGCAACGGGTCCAGTAGACGTTGCATCCTGGCAGTGGCGATGTGGGCTCTTCTGGACGAGATGAAATAGGCGCTATCGTCCGCAATCAGCGTCAGCTCTACGTCGTCCTCCCATTCGCAAAAGTGACCTGCCAGGGTGGGTATATCATTGGTTTAAGCCGCGTACAGGACTGGAGACAGACAGTCGCTCTGTGGCACACTAGCTGTTATGGGTCTTATTGCGGACTCGGTGTCCTCTACACAGACGTAGAACCTCTTTTCTGCGAGGAACGACGCCACTAGCCGCAACATAGCAGGAGGGACACTGTTCTGATCTTCTAACTTGTAGAGTAGTCCAGAGTGCCACACCTTAGCGAACGCCTTCTCGATATCGAGAAAGACGCCCAACGATGTGAGGCCCTGGTTGTGTCCGACCGCAAGCAGGTGCGGCACTCTGGTCAGCTGTGTTGCTATTGAGTGACCCCTTCTGAATCCGTGCTGACTGAGATGGATTGCCTCGTTTCCAGTAAAAATTGTCTCCGGTTCTATTGCTCGGTTACGGTATACGGTTGTTTTTATTTCTCGGTATAAACACAACGTGGAAAGTACTCACAGTCAACTTTTTGATTAACTTTGAATTAAAATTTGAGTTTGATCAGTTTTTCAAAAACTGGCCATAATTTTATTTACGAATAAAATCATAATTTTATATTATACTAAAAAACCCTTCACTCCTGGCCCTATAAAGAAGCTCAAAGTCGCTCAGCGAGCTACTATACTCTGAGTTTTCTGCATGATAAACATATAAATAAGGATATTCACAGTAGAACCCTCTGGTTCTACTGTGAATATCCTTATTGTGTAGTGAATCTAGTCCAATGGATTAGTAAGCTGAAGTGGCAATGCGCCGGCCATATAGTTCGAAGAATCGACAACCGAAAAAGGTTCTCGAGTGGCAGACTCGTACCGGAGTGCAAGGTGAACCTCCAATAGATGGAGTGACAACCTGGTAAAGTCGTCACTCCATGCACGCAGGAAGTCGATGGAGGCAGGTAGATTAGAACCGTGTTTTGTGGCACCCCTTGGGGGAGGCCTATTTGCAGCAGCGGACTTGTAAAGGGCTGTAGGTAATGAATTGAAAAACACTAAATATCACTTTTACCAACGCTGAACTGATGCGGACTACGATGATTTGTTTAGTGATAAAAATATCGACATAGTCTTCGTCTTACGTTGCTTCCGCATGCAGACAGCGGCACCAGTGTATCGACACGTGTACAATTTGATGGTGTGTGTAAATGCAATGAACACAAACACAAATGCTGTAGTGTGCGTGTATATTGACGCGATTCAATATTGCATTTGTATTGAAGTATACAGTAGTGTGTTTTTGTTGCGCCCTCCCCCCGACATTGACAGACTTTTTGTTTAGGAATTAACTCGCATCGCCTCTCGTGTTTGTTGAATACTCAAAGGCTCAGACCCGTCTAACTACGTGTCTATCGCAATCGTCTTCGCCTTCTTGTTTTCCAGAATCCATTATAAACTGCCGGCTCATACAGTACCTTGAGGAACACCAGCTGATTAGTAACCACCAATACGGTTGTTTTCGGGGTCGATTAACTAGTAATGCTATAATCGACCTGGCTCATAGATGGGCAGAGGCAAAAGAGTCCAAGGGGGATGCATTGGCCGTTAGTTTGGACGTAGCGAAGGCCTTTGATCGGGTTTGGGTTTGGCACAAAGCGCTTCTTTAGAAGCTCCCTTCCGCCACCTTCCTTTTCCCTAGAGTACTGCGGTAGTATATTGGCGGTCCATAACGGAACGAATTTTCCACAAGTGAGAGCACTGAGTAGTGCTCGCAGTGTATATCGGAACACGGGTCAAAATCCTTGACGCTGGCAGAATCAACTGGTTGTTGCCAAACTAATAAAAAAACTCCCAACTTTTTATTGATATTACGTAATAAGGAAGAAGACTTGGACTTAAATGGCTAGTTAATAAGGAGGAGCAGTTTTATAGATAGGTCTCGGAACAAAGAAATAAAGAGACGTAGTGACGCAAAAACCATGCTCAACTTCTTGACTCATACTCAAGCACGTATCTTTCTTCTTCATTTCGTTAAAGTTCACAGCTCGACGCACACATATATATGCACGTAAAGTCATATATTTCATTCTAAATAATTTTAGATGCAAATGTGTTCATGTGTGTGCAAGAAACGAGCTTACTGCCGGCCGGCCGGTATTATAGGCCGGCAATGCACTTGCAATTTCCCTGGTGTTGCAGTTATTTATGGACGGCGGGTGAAACTTAGCATTAAGAGAATATAGTAAGTCAGCTCAAATTCTAATTTGGCCCCCACTTCCCCGCGCGTCGTACGCTATGTACCGACACGTTTGTAATCACTAATACTGTAAGTAGATAGGTCGTTAGATACTTATTTCATTATGTTTATCATATTTATGCCTGTTTCTTAACGCCAAGCCAGTTGCTTCTTATTTTTATCACGGTTATTTCCCATTTTAATTTTACGTCGTCCTGTTGCGTAATGTGTATTCTGATCGTAAGCGACACAACTTCCCCCTTCAAAGGCCGAAGCGAAACGGGCGGCAGGAATCAAGCTTCAAGATGCCGATAGTTTAGGTAATTTCTTTTTACAGTGAAAATAGTGATATTTAAAAAAAAAAGTAAATAACATAAGCACTGCTTTATAGTCAGTTCAGTTAGTATGCAAAGTTTCATGATCATGAGTATTGTTTATTTTGGAGGTAACGTTGGATTTTTTTCTATCGAGAAAATTTTACGGAATCGTGTTTTCGTCTAACATAGCCCTTAAAATTAATCCTCAACTTTACCATATATTTATTTCAAAATTAATGCTGCAATATTTTTGGCATGGCGGAGGATCTTGCTAAGCCATTTGAGGTTATATTTCCCTTTAAGTGAGCGTACTTATGCTGATGTTCCATTTGCCCCTCATCTAATAAAAATGCGCATGGTATTGGCTTGGTTTTTACGTGACTTGATATGTGCAGTGATAGCAAAAATAACAATAACTAAACTAAAGTAACTTAGTAATCTATTTATTTAAACGCAAAATATTTGGTTAATAATTGCATAGTAATGTTGGTCCAATTTTCGCTTTCTATTAATAAACGTAAGATTGGGTATCATAGCCATGGGTGTAGACCTGTTGTTCCACCCAGTCATAAAGTACCGGGACGTTCACGTACACACCGGGAATATCAGCCTGGCCGCATTTCCCGACGCCGTAGGCAACCATGCCGAAGATAGCAAACCGCGTACCACCGACCTGGTGAAATAGTATAGAAACTTAAAATGAAAACAGTTTTTATAACAACTAGCGATCCGTCCCGGCTTTGCACAGGTGATTCGGAATTCCCAATTAAAATATAAATACGTTGTCACCCTTACCAATAACTACTATTAGTAAATTTTTGCTCTTGCCTTGCCAGCTAAGGCAAGGGTGACAACGTTTTTGCATTTTATTAATAGAATGTCGCTTTACTGTTTAAGGGGTCTGCAGCTCCCTTCACTCCATTATCCATCGGCCTCCCCCATAGATTGCCTCATATGGGGGATTTCCCTATAGTTGGCACGCTTGGCGAGCGGGTTGATAACCGCAGTATTGATAACTTTGAGTTGTTATCACGAAGACGCCGCTGCCCATCTCCTGGTTTGCTGTTCTCTGTTTCCTCTTTGGAAACCCAACTTAGGATGACATGGGGTTGTGGATATCCTTACACCGGCACTAAATGTACCCTTCACCCAACAGTTATCGTATGAATCACAGCAGCATTATAGCAGCATAATGGTACCGTGTTTGACACATTTGCGTTTATACTCCAAAAACAAATAGAGAATCGGTGACCCCTTTGACAACGTATCTGCATTTTAATTCTTAGTCGAGGATAAATGTAAATGTTTATGGGCAACAGCATCCACTTAACATAAGGTGGACTGTGTGCTCGTTTGTTTTAAAAATATCTAAGGCAAAAACTGTCGCATTCTACATGCCCTGTTACTTGTAAAAGTGGTTTCCAGTTCTCATCATTCACGTATTTAACGTTAGTATTTAGCGAAAGCGTAGTCTTTCCCCAGTAGAACCGATACGATGCTGCCGAATATACAACTGCAGCGTGGCTCAACCACGATATTCTTTACCATTTCATAATAAGGTCTTCCATACTGAATCTCGGTGTGAAGTGTTTGAGGGTATGCGCAAGTATAGGTACACTCAATTCTTTCTACTCTCATAGTCCGATAAGACGGTAAACCGATACGATCGGAGAGAGATCAAGCGCTGTATAAACGGCTCTACGTGCTTTCCGAGGCACGGAGGTGAGGCACCGCCAACTTTCTGACTACCTGAGAAGCCGTTCCATATATATATATATATATATATATATATGATGATTAAAAAAATCACACGTACGCCAATCGGACAGACGAGGGGAGAACCTCCATCACCCTTGCATGTGTCGATGCCAGCCTGACCGCCAGCACAAGTGAGAGACGCGTGGAGACGGAAGATACGTCCAAGTCTTGTCTTCTGCAACATCTCCTCGCACCGACTGTGCTCTACTAACGGCAGTTTCACCTGTAAATGGCGTTAAATTGTGGTTTAGTTTTAAAAAAACCAACGGCCTACTGATTATATACCTTTCAGTTTTGGAAGGATTATACAAAAGGAAGGGACGCGAGATGTTACGTTTTGTTTTAGTGCTTACCTACAAGTAGTGCACCTAAGAAATGAGGGCATTCACGACTTTTTCTGCCACCAGGGCAACTCCACTTAAAAATAAGATGTAATAGTTGACAGATTTCATAGCGGGGAATTTAACTTGTTCAAAAATGTAAAGGTTTATGTTTCTTTCTATACTATAAGTTATATTTTTTATTAATTAGATTAAAAATGAATAAACCAAAAAAAAGAGCCAACTCCTTCGATTTGACCGCATCCAGCGCAAAACAGTTCGAATCATCGGCGACTGAGCACTTTCTGATCAGCATGACTCATTTGCGCTGCGAAGCGATGCTGTATCTCTTTGCGTATTCTATCGTATTTACGATGGGAAGTGCTCAGAGGAATTTAACGAATTAACTCCAGCCGCTCAATTTAACCATCGTACATCGCAAGATCACCTAATCACCAACACAACCACAATAAAATCTTTCCTCGCACAACTTCTTTGTGGAATCTACTACCACCTGCGATTTTTGCGGACCTTTACCATTTTGGGGCTTTATCGGACCTCATAGGGCCAGAAAGGAGCCTACTAACGTGGCCTTTTAAAAAGAGTAGGCCGGTGTTGCAGTTGATCATGGACGGCGGTAGTCACTTACCACAAGTTGAGCCGCATGCTCGTTTGTCCCCTCATATATTAAAAAAAACTTTCGAATATTAAAATTGTTATACAGTCCTACCCCCGTGGTATCGTGCCAAGAACGCTGGCTGCGTTTCCTCGCTGTGTTATCTTAGCCTATGAGTGAGGAAAGATATTATATTTACGCGAACACTTTACATTTAAATATTACAAGTTTTTACGGATTTTATCGCGTATAATAACTTTTTAAATACCCGACGTTTCGAGCGCTTTAGAGCACCCATGGTCACGGGGGGGGGGGGCTGAGAAGTTTAACGTCAAGATGTCATAGTTAAGACTACGTCACAGAGAACGAGTGAAGCCGGCCACAGTCGAGCGTGTACCTGCTGTACTGCCATATGTTAGAGGAGTCACTGACAAGCAAGATTGGCTACATCTTGAAGCGCGCTTCCATTAAACATACTTCAAGCCGCCGAAGAAGATTGGTCGGTTTTTACCATCAGTGAGGTGCAATGTCCCTCTGCAATATACAGGAGTGTACAAGCTTGATTGTGAATGTGGTTTCTTTTACATACGACAAACTAAAAGATCAATTAAATCCCGCGTTAAAGAACATATAGCTGATGTGAAGAATTGACACTCCGGGAAGTCTGCAGTCTGTGAACACGTACAGGATCGCCCCCGTCACTACATCTGATTTGATAGGCCACAAATCCTCGTTAAGGAACATCGATTCCTTCAAAGGATGATTCACGAGGCTATTGAAATCTTTAGATTGGGATCATATATTTAATAAAATTAAATCCCAACCCAAGCATACAACTGCAAGACTTCAAGATACTATGAGTTCTTATTGTGTAGATCGGAACAAAAATTAATAATTATTGTTACGCGCTCCAGTCGACGACACAAATAGCGCCATCTAGTGTCAGGAACGAGAGCGAGGGGAGCGTTTCAGTTTATGACATCACAGATCTTTCGACCGACAGCGCCACCCGAAGAACTAAGTTTCTAGAGAATCTATACTCGAGCTCTCGGTACCTTGCGCGTGTTTACTTGAACATTCCGGATATTTTGCTGATTTAAATAAATAGGTGGCGCAAGATGCGATCGAGACAGAGTTGAACTCAGCGACACAAGCGACGCTTCGGAGCGGAATTAAGTGAATTAGTGTGTTTAATTATTAGTGTTTTAACTTTAATTTGTGTAAAGTAAATTAAAGTGTTAATTTAGGTAATTTTATCGGCAATTTTTATTGTCACGAACCTCAAGCTAGTAACATTATAATCTGTGGTACCCGCGGTTAACTATGATATCTGGATGTTAAACATCTCAGTCCCTCCATTATCTATTAATGTATTTTAACACGTATTATATACATGCTGTAACTCCCTTTATCCCCATCCTAGAGGTTGAATTTTTCAAAATCCTCCCTTAATAGGTGATTACGTCGAGGAAGGAGCATATATGCGAAACTTCAAGTCAATCTGGCGTATAGTTTTGGACATCTCGTGATGAATAAGTGAGTCAGTAGTGTTTTGCTTGTATATAAATATATTATATATATGCATAATGTAGATAAACTTTAGTTTTCTGCACTCCTATTCCATATAAACTTTAATTATGCTAAATCTCACACTCTTTCGAGTGCGCAAAATACTTAACTAACAAGGCTAATACCGTTTAAAAAAATTCGACTGCGTAAAAAAATACTAATAACACTCATTATAAGATTATATAAGAACTTTATCGCAGATTTATTATAAGTTTTGAAAATTTAAGCGAGAATGGTCGCTAACAAACTTAAAATCGTTATAGATCCTGAATAGTCACTCAAAATGAAAAATGACTAGAACATAGTTCGTGGACTTTAATTTTTTTCTTGTAAGCAATATGGCGTCTAATTGTCGCCATATTGAATTTTGATAATAAACATGTCCTTAGTGGATTAAGCCAAATCGATTGATACAGGAATTATGCAGAAATAAACATACATAGGCAGATAAACACGATACCGTCCGCAGTCGGGTAGCAAGAGAAGACACAAAAAAGGGTACTAGGTTTTAGTTTTTTTTTTTAATTGTAAAGTAGCGATCTGCCCCGGCTTCGTATGAGTAATATCTGGATTCTAAAACAGTGCTAGCAGCAACTACGTCTATAGCCTTCGCGCAAGTGCAAGCAATATGTTGACAGTTTTACTGCAATCTGATGAACGGTATGGTAGTGTATAAAATACGAACAATCAAATATTTAGGTATTTTTGTATTTATAAATTAGTTTATTGTTGTGTACTTTAATGGTCTGGTCTGTGTCAAAATAAAGAGTTTTTTTCTTTCTCTAAACAATGAAAATGTTACCTTCTTCAGTACCGCCGCGAAAACAGATTTGTTGTTGAAGTTTTCAGCACCCCAACCCATGCTGAAGCAGCTAGTGTTTGCCGGTGGCATCTGTTTGCCAAGACATCCAATGCCTATATGCGGTGCGTCTGTCAAATTGACTGGCTCTTCCAGAAACAGTAGCGCTATGTCGTTGTATGCAGACGCTGTAATGTGAAAGCACATACTTATTATATTGACTCATTCAGTTGATAGAACAGACGAAAATTCACCATCTTGTTACGATCAGTGGGAGACAGCGCCATAAAACCTTGTAACGCCGGTCTATGCCAAAGACTCCTTTCTATATATACTGGCAGACCAGCAATCAGAACAAAACTGTGTGACAGCTGTAGATCAGTAGCGGGCGGGTTACTCGCACGACAAATATGCCTCGTAGTTGTATTTTCATTTACGATAGGTAATTAATGTTTGAACGCAAATACAAAATAAATTTATCCTAAGAAATATACCTTTAAACGAGCAATTTTTGTATATATAATCGGAATCTCAGAAACGGCTCCAACGATTTTCATGTGTCCAGGGTGTTTCGGGGGCAATAAATTGATCTAGCTAGGATTCATTTTTAGAAAATGTCGTTTTATCCGTGTTTTCGGGCATTGAAAAACTACTACAATATCGTTAGAATAAGAAGGTAAATTTTGACAGTGTATTAATGATTATAAATAGCTCAATTGGGAAATCGGGCGATCACAAAATCGTAGTACCCTGGTACGAGTCCCGTCTTCAGACCGATTTTTTTCATTTTTTTTCAAATTCCCTTCTTTTTTGAGAAAATCTATTATTTTAAGCCCTTTTTTTAGTATTTTTTTAAAAACACGAAAATTTAAATTGAATTAATTGCACTCATGATATTCAAGTTCAGTTTTGTCTATTATGTCGCTAAGATCAAAAAATATTATTCGTATTTCATCAGTATGTACTTTTGACGTATAACATTAATCATTCCGCTACAACTTTGCACAAGCGTACTCACACAATTTAAAATAACTTTTCAAGTAAATCCGAAGAATTATGAAGATATCTATATTTTATTACAACGTGTATAGTTTTTTATCACTAATTTAAATACGAATCTTTCAAACAAAGCAAAACATTAAAAAATAACCAGTATCAACGTTTTTACTTGACGTCGTTTCAATGATATGTCACTCAGAACCTTACCGTAGTGTTTGGATGATTAAAATTAGGTGTTATGCCAATAATCGGCAAAAATATTCAAATAATCGGTAAAAATATTCAAATAATCGAATCATTATTATTTTTTATGTACTATTTGTTTAATTAAATTACATACATACATACATACATAAGCACTCACGCCTGTCACCCAGAGGGGTAGGCAGAGACTACGGACTTCCATTTGACACGATCATGACATACCTCTTTCGCCTCCTTTACATCCATATATCTACGCATACATGCTCGTCGGTTAAGGGTACTTTTAACGTGGCCCATTTTCAAAATATCGCCAATTTGGTCGATAAACTTTTTTCTAGGGCGTCCCTTCCCGACTCTGCCGTTCACATCTGCCATATAAATTTGCTTTGTCACTCTTTCCTCATTCATTCTTTCTACGTGACCAAACCACCGAAGCACTCCTTTCTTAATCCTGGTCACAACATCATCTTGCATACCACATTTATCTTTTATCACGCAATTTCTCATCCTGTCATTCAGATTCAACCCTAGCATACACCTTAAAGACCGCATTTCTACAGCATTTATTCTACTTTCGTGCTTCTTCTGCCACACCCAGCTTTCACTACCATACATTAAAGTAGGGACTAACACAGCATTATAAATTACCATACGTGCCTTTTCTGATACATTCTGGTTCTTCACAATAGAGTGTAGTGCCCCATTTACTCTATTCCCTGCATTTACTCGTCGTTCTATATCCTTATTATATCTACCATCCCTGCTAAATACACATCCCAAATACACAAACTCATCCACTTGCTCAATTAACTCTCCTTCTATACTTATTTCACATACCGTTTTGCTTTCCTCTCTTTCAAAAACTATTACTTTCGTCTTACTTGCGTCCACTTTCATTTCCCCTTTCTTTTAATGCCCAGTTCATTAATGTAACCATCATTTGCAATTCAGCCGCCGCTGACGCAAATATGACTTGATCATCGGCATACAAAAGGCATTTGACGGTTAACTCGCCCATTCTTAACCCACATTCTTCATCTTTCAAAGTTTGCAAACACCTGTCCATAAATAGGTTGAACAGCCAAGGGGAAGCCACACAGCCCTGTCTGACACCTTTTCGGATGCCAAACCAGTCCGAGTAGACCCCATTGATCCTGACACAAGCACTAGAATCCCTATAAAGAGACCTCAATGCCTGTATCAAACCAGCGCTCAACCCATATGAGTTCAGTGTTTGCCATAACACATTCCTGTCCACTCTGTCATAAGCCTTTTCCAAGTCCATGAACGCACAAAAAACTTTCTGGTCTTTAGCCAAAAACTTCTCCGCAATCATGCGCATGGAAAAGACTTGATCTGTACACCCCATTCCCTTTCGAAAACCCGCTTGTACATCCCAAATTTTTCCATCAGTTTCTTTCATAACTCTTTCAATTAACACCTTAGCATACAGTTTACCCACAATACCAAGCAAGATGTGATGTGAAGACTTTAAATTAAAGGAAAAGGGTCACAGCAGGACTGCAAAAACTACCACGGTAGTTTTTGCAGTCCTGCTGTGACCCTTTTCCTTTATATATTGGTACTATAACTGCTTTACACCAGTCATCCGGTACCCGTTTTAATTCCCAACACAAATTAAACAAGGTGTACAGCAGGCCTGCCACCACTCCCTCTCCAGCCCTTAGCATCTCGAGTGATACTCTATCATATCCAGCTGCCTTACCTGCTTTCATATTTTTCATTGCTTTCATTATTTCATCTACACATATCTCCATACCCCTTTCCACTTCTTTCGGAATTTCTTGTTCATTTAATTCAGATGACTCTTCACTCATAAACACGCTTTCAAAGTATTCCTTCCATCTGTTTAAATTCGAAACTTCATCATTCAGAATACATCCATTCTCGTCTCTTACAGCATTAATTATAGGCTGTTTTGTATTTCCCCTGGCAGTTCTTACGAGTTTCCAGAACATTTTTATATTAGCCTGGAAATTATCAGATATCCTTCCACCATTCTTATCCGTTCTTTCTTTCTTTTTCCTTCCAACTACTTCTTTTACTCTCTTATTTAGACGTCTAAATTCTGCCTTTTTTCTTTCTATCTCATCATTCATACCACCAGAATTACCAGCTTTAGTTGCTAGTAAATCTAACCATGCTTTCTTCTTTGATTCAACTTCGACCCGTACCTCATCATCCCACCACAACATATTCCTTTTCCTTTCATTTTTTCTCTTACTTACACCACATACTTCGGTGGCTGCATCCACCAAACCTTTCTTAATATTATCCCACACAATATTCAAGTCTAAATCATTCATACACAACCCATTTAAACACCTAATATTTTCTCTCAGTCTGCATTTATACTTCTCTTTCACATCTTCATCTTGTAACTTCTCTATTCTTATACGCTGTAACGCAGTGGTAGACACAGATGTCCGATGCCACCAACGCTTGAAAAGACCATTAATTCGACATAAGACCAAGTAATGATCCGTCCCTACGTTGGACCCCCGGTAAACCCTTGTATCTACGACTGCGCTCCTCATTCTTTCATCCACAATTACGAAATCTATCATGCTTCTATCATCACCTCTTTCCCATGTATACATGTGAATCTTCTTATGACGAAAAAAGTATTCGTCACAAAGAGATTCTTTTCCACACATACGGTGAGGAAGTCTTCACCATTCTCATTTATACTTTCATCACCCAACGTTCCCAATATCCTTTCATAACCAGACCTCCTCACCCCAACCCTTCCATTAAAGTCTCCTAACATAATAATCTTTTAATTTTCCTTACATTTTGTCGACACCATCCTTACGATGTCCCAAAACTGCTCTCGGATGTACGTAGGCTTAGACATGTCTGGGGCGTACGCTCCTAGCAAGAACAGCTTCTTTAAGCCCACTTTCATTCGTATCCATAGCAGCCTCGGGCTTACACATTCATACTCTTTCACACATTGACCCATTCTTTCTGAAAGGACGAAACCGACTCCCTGGCATGCCCGTTCGGTATACGTGCCATGTGCAGTGGCATCCTTTCCCTTTCGTTTCGTCTCATTTACACATAACACATCTATTCCTCTGTCATTCATCATTTCGCATACTTCTACTTTAAATTAAATTATTATTTTAAAATTCCTTAAATTACATGAATCATGGAATAGTGGATAAAAACAAGTTTATTTTTTTATTTTGTCAACGCAAATTTGTGAAGAAAAAAAACTCACATACAAGGCCGCCGAAAAAACCAGTACGTAATTTCAATTTCCCGCCATTTCGGGAGCTTACTGTGCGTTATTTTATGATTTTGTGTTTGTCTTCTTTTGTGACTCGACTTTTTCTTCTATATTTGTTGAAGCATATGCCCATGTCGCAAAGGTTGATTGAGTAAGAGAGAGAGCTCAAGTTGTACTAAAGGTGATTGAATAAATTTATTTTAATCTAGTTTCAATCTTAAATTTTTATAACTTTGTCTGTAAAAATAAGCAGTAACAATAAATATGAAGAAACTGATAAATCTTTTTTTTTAAATTATCCGTTTCTAATTTATTCTGGTATTATTCGAACCAAACTGTAAATGATTACCAACTCTAAATATTACTCTTCACTGAATCGATTCAAAAACCTCTCGAATCGGACTGATTCATCTGATTCAAGAACTAGCGATAAAATACCCAAACTGGCTAGGGTAATATACCGCAGTTTTTTTTTTAATTTTTTGCTGTTGGGTGACGCAAAAACAACCGATCATACTTGGTTGATAATTTGAACACAATATATATTTGAATAAAATAAATGTTTATGAAAGCATCCAACAATATTGAAAAGTTGTCATTTCATTTTCATTTCTAAAGGTGAGGGTCGGGTGCCGGGTGGCTCTAATGAGCTGTGACCTTAAAATTCTAATTCTAATCTTACCTGTGGAATGTTGGTCTAGCTTAATCTGTGCTGTGAACAAAGACTACACATACATACCTACTACAATATAATATTATAGCTGTGAACCTGTTTGAACTGTAAACTTGTGAATTTACTTTATTTATTATCAAAAATATACATACTGTGAACTGTAAGACAGAGTACTTTTTAAATGCCTAGATATTGCATATATAGTAAGGAAATAACCAGTATTGTGTTCGTGTAGCATTCGTTTCAATTTGATAAATAGTGAGTTATTAGATTGAAACATTTATAGAGATTTATCGAGAAATGTACGTTGCAGTTTGCACTTTTGTTAAAATATTGTTGTTGTTTTTAGCCTAAAATGTCAAATAAAAGTGATACATGGAATCACTTTGTAAAAATCGAGTGACGTATGTGCGAACCACTCCTAACACAAGCGTTTCAGGCTTACCAGGAGTGTTAAAAGGAATATTAGTAATGTTAATTAATAAGATTACTAATATTTTATTTTTAAAAAAAATATTAAAGTTCAATTAAAGAAAAATTTCATGTTTAAAAATGTCGCGATTAATCGAAAATCGATCTTTTAATCCTCGATTTAATCGATAATCGTTTCTAGTATCTTCGATTCAAATCGATTCCGAGACCGTTTTTTTAAGAGTGAATCGACATGCCTACAGTCGACTGATGAAGTTATGGAGACCGTAACCAAAGAATATATACACTACGCGAACCGTAACTTAGTGCGCAATGAGTTAAGGGCGTATATTCAAATATGCACAAGTCAAAATCTATAAGATCATTCTGGAACAGCGTAATATTGACGCACACTACAATGTTATCTCTGTGTACGTGTCTGAGTGACTGATACTATTGAAACTAAAAGAATAAAATAATTTCCACATAGTAGCTTATGAAGTTGGTGCTAAGACGTGGTGTATAGAGATCGGAAGCTAATATATCGAAATTATTTTTTTCTTTTAGTAAATTGAATTCGTCTTTACATTTTTGCTCTATTGAGTTACTTACTCAATGTATATAATATATGTTCTAATTGAAATATATTTATTATATAAAATGGATATCGTCTGATAAACTTTTATTCTGTTTCATAATGTAAACACAATTCATCAAACTAACAATTTCATTAGTGTCGGTGGAGATTGAACCCGGATTGGGCTATATTGGCCGGGATTGGTTTACAGTGAGCACTTTGCCTTTGAGTAGGTCAAGGACAAAGTCCTGGCCTTTGAGCTACTCAACTCAAGCACGGCTCATATCTTTTTTATTTCTTTATTTATAATAAAGTTTTACCCCACACTAGAATTTTATCCTAAATTCATCGTGGGAGCAGTTAACATAAGTATATTTATTTCACAGGGACAAACATCAACAAACGACCCGGAGCAATTATTTATAGGTTAAACAAATTTTTGTTCCGTGCGCAATTCAAACCCGCAGCTTTCGATGATACAATTAATTGCCAAGTCCTTCCGCCACGGAGCTGTGAAATATATATTTTATAGTAATAAATATTTTTGTTCCGGACGGCGAAGTGAGCAACCGCCTGTCACCCCCCACACCTTACACCGCATCGACACGTCTTCTGAAGCCTGCACCGTAGTACTATTATTAATTCTGTGCCTGCACTAGAAAGCGAAGCCACGGGCCGCGCAACCAATCAGAGCGCGGCCTCTCCGCGAGTGCTTATACGAACTCGGCGTCAGCGCAACCCCGGTGGCGGGAATAAAACTGAGGTCACCGACTAGCGCCGCCGAAAATATAAAACGTCATCCACAGGTCGTGGCTAGTGTTTATGGTACTTGTGAACCAGATCCACAGTCTGGAACTTCAAAATCCCAAAACTTCAAGGTTCCGGGATTATTTCCGGAATCCGGGAATAATCCAGCTGAAATATGGAGCAGCAGTGATAAAGAGTAGTTATTGGACAGTTTATAAAACGATAGAAATAAACGCATTAGGAATACAAATTAATAGTAATATAAATATATACAACAAAATTAATACAATTATAGCAGAAAATAGTCTAGAAAAAGAACTATCAGTTATACAAAAACAAATAGACTGGTTATTTAAAGTAGTTCAAGACAAATATGATCAAATAAGTCCTAGACATAAAAGAAAAAGAGCCATTATGAGTCTTTTGGGTTCTATAATAAAAATTATATCAAGTAATTTAGATGAAAATGATGCTATCAAATTCTAAGAGGAAGTTGCAAATTTGAGAGTTAAGGAAAACTTAGTAGAACGTAAAATATCTTCAATGCAAAAAGCGTTTAATGCGTTAACCAATATATCGAGGCTATCAATAATAATGTTGTAAGCTTGCACTTTAAGTTTAAACATGTTGACAAACTAGAATCAAAAACTGACAATCTCATTCGTACAATGAATAAATAGGCTTTATCAAATTCTTAATAACTTTCGTTATATTTATTAAAATATCCAAGAAATAGAAACAGTTATATGAGCATATAGTAAATTACGCACCCAACTCCAATCCATCATTAATTCTACGAAATTACTAAATGTTTTCAAAACAATAGAACAAAATGCACAAACTATTTAGCCTGTAACAAAAAATAAATTATTAAAATTAGAACGTAACATTATCCTAAAATGGTATATAGATAAAGACAAATTAGTTTTTATTTTAGAAATACCATTAATAGAAAAAGAAACTTATAACTATTACAAGATTATTCCAATTCCTATAAATAAATTGACCCACACCTATACTATAATTCTTAAATACGCCTACCTATTAGTGAATGGTTTCAAATACAGAAACGTAGTAAGCTCGTGTACCCAAATAGAACCAAACAAACACTTTCTTCGGACGAAAATATGCCACCAAGAAACATGTATTGAGAAAATAATGCTTATTAAAAATAACTTCATTAATTGCCATCAACATCAAATGAAAATAGAGAAGCTGAAAATACAGAAAATTACTTTTGACCACTGGATACTCTATGCAGAAGACGATGTTATACTGACGGAGCAGTGCAAAGATTGAATCTACACGGGACATACATCTAGACGGCGAGCATAGTTTGCAGCATACAAATGGGAAAAATAACCATTGGCCTATCGAGCAACATGTCGGAAGCCAGTCTACAGATACCACTTGTGAAGAATCCGGAGGTGCAGTACGACGTGACGAAATAAGAACAGAAGTTAGACTTAACAAACGTGGATTTCAGTGACGTAAAAGAAATTATGAATAGTGCTAGAAATAGTAATAGTGGAATTGTGGTGGAAACCATAGTGACTAATAAAATAAGTATACGGACTTTATGTCTTTATGTTGTGGCACTGGCAATTACAATTTTTATTGTACTTAATTGAAAATTTCATAGTTTAAGTCAGAGGCAAAATTCTTCAAAGTCAACTTCGGATAAGTTTTCTCTTGGGGAGGAAGAGGTTAAGTGTGATAACCCCTCTAATTTCTGCTTCACAAGGAAGAATTAGGCCGGATCGCTTAATAAGATATATTTTAATATAAATACTAGGTTAAGTCAACTGTATGATAGATATTAGTTTTATAAGTAATTATAAGGTGTAACGCTTCTACTTTTTATAAATACTTTTTTAATAGAGTTGTTATGTCAACATAATTCACACGCGTGCGCGTCATACCTCTGCTAACTGCACTTAGGTCGTGACCTCGCCGCATCACTCAGCTATTATCACTTTAGTAGTCGATTAACACAACTTTACCTTATATACTTTTTATACCAAACGATATTCACTGAAGGTCATACAGGTTTACGCACCAACCTCGGCACATCTCGAAATGTATGAAGATATTTTCGGAGCCATGCATTCCTACAAAATCTACTATACGGTGTTGATGGGAGACTTCTACTGTCTGGAGACTGGGAGTAGGGCAAAGGAACCGAAGGCCGACTTTATGGAAGAAGAGACTCTTTATGATGTACTCTTTCTTCCCGACGCGGCCCCATAGGAAGTGGACCTTGTCGAGCCCCGACGGTTCGACAAAAAATGAGATTGACTTCATTATGACAACCAGACGCCACTGTTCAGTGATGTCTCAGTGATAGCAAGGGTGAAAACTGGCCGCGATCACCGAATGGTTAGAGGCGCACTGGAGCTAAACGTTAAGTTGGAGAGGTCTCGTCTAATGAAGTCAACGCTCCGTCCCCCTCGTGCTCTAATCCAGAATCCCGAAACTTTTCAGCTCGAGTTACGTAACCGCTTTCATTGCCTAGAAGGTTGCAATGCAGTGGACGATATGAATGACAAGCTCGTGGGAACTGTCCATGCGGTCGGAGCTAAGTTCTGCAAGACCCGCCGCAGAAGAACACAAAAACTCTCCGTTCACACTCTTAATCTCATGGCTGTTAGACGAGAGATGAGGCTGCAATCGTCCACAGATTTGACAGCATACAGGCAACTGAACAGACAGATCTCCAAATGCATGCGGCAGGACTTACGCAACTTTAATACTGCTCGTATTAAAGAAGCGATCGAGCGGAAACAGGGCTCCAAAGTCTTTGCCAGAGATCTTGTCTACTAGTAAGAGCCACGTGTCAAAACTGAAGACTGAATGTGGCAGCATCGATTCCGGGACACCTGAGATTTTGAGTGAGATTGAGAGGTTCTATGGGCAGCTGTACATATCATCGTTGGAGCCACACGCAACTGTGAGTAACGATCCAAGAGCAAGTCTTATCCGACACTATTCCGATAATATCCCGAACGTGACGTCAGTCTGAGCGAGATTAGAATGGCTCTCCAGCATCTTAAAAACGGCAGGGCCCCAGGCGAGGATGAAATTACAGTGGAGCTTCTGAAAGCGGGTGGAAAACCGGTACTTGAAGTCCTTCAGAAGCTCTTCAATTCCGTCCTCCATGGTGGCACTACTCCGAAGGCGTGGAGCAGAAATGCGGTGGTCTTGTTCTTTAAGAAAAGCGACAACGCTCTCTTGAAGAACTACAGACCGATTTCCCTTCTGAGCCGCGTCTACGTGCTGTTTTCGAAAGTCATTACGAATCGTCTCGCACGCAGACTCGACGACATCCAACCCCCAGAACAAGCCGGTTTCCGAAAAGGCTTCAGTACCATAGACCACATACATACCCTGCGGCAGATTGTACAGAAGACCAAAGAGTACAGTCTGCCACTTTGCCTGGCATATGTGGACTATGAGAAAGCCTTTGATTCCGTCGAAATTTGGGCGGTGCTACAGTCCCTTCAGTGGTGCCAAGTTGACTGTCGGTATATCGAAGTGCTGAAGTGTTTGTACAGTAGGGCTACGATGGCTATCCAAGTACAAAACCAGACTTCGAAACCTATCCAACTGCAGAGAGGTGTAAGACAGGGTGACGTCATATCCCCGAAACTCTTCACCGCTGCGTTGGAAGACGTTTTCAAGCTACTGGACTGGAAAGGATACGGTATTAACATCAACGGCGAGTACATCACTCACCTTCGATTTGCCGACGATATAGTCCTTATGGCAGAATTGCTGGAGGACCTTAGCTCTTTGCTCAATGACCTCAATGGTGTCTCCCAACGGATAGGTCTTAAAATGAACATGGACAAAACAAAGATCATGTTTAATGTCCATCTCACACTCATGCCGGTAGTTGTTGGGAGCACTATGCTCGAAGTTGTTGACGAGTACGTTTACCTGGGACAAATATTCCGACTAGATAAGTACAACTTCGACCGAGAGGTCAATCGACGGATTCAACTCGGCTGGGCAGCGTTCGGGAAATTACGACACATCTTCTCGTCAGGTATACCTCAATCTCTGAAAACTAAAGAGTACAACCAGTGCGTGTTGCCAGTGATGACTTACGGATCTGAGACGTGGTCCTTCACTGCTGGCCGTATGAGGACGCTCAAGGTCGCTCAGCGAGCTATAGAGAGGGCTATGCTCGGAGTCTCTTTACGTGATAGACTCAGAAATGAGGATATCCGCAGTAAAACCAGAGTGACTGACATAGCCCAACGGATTAGTAAGCTGAAGTGGCAATGGACCGGCCATATAGCTCGAAGAACCGATAACCGATGGGGAAGAAAGGTTCTCGAGTGGCAGCCCCATACCGGTAGGCGTAGTGTTGGGCGGCCTCCCACTAGATGGAGTAACGACCTGGTAAGACATGCAGGAAATCGATGGATGCAGGTGGCTCAGAACCGTGCTTTGTGGCATTACTTGGGGGAGGCCTATGTTCAGCAGTGGACTTGTTGTTAGAGGGCTGTAATGACGATGAATGATAACACAACTTTTAAAAATTTATTTCGACTGATTGTGGTAATTATGCACAAATACTAAATTATCACTATGTCTACTTGACGACCACGAAGATGTTGTTCAATATTTCCACCCGGTACCTCTATACATTTGAGACACCGCATTTCCGCATCGGTATCACATGTTTTTTGGAATACAGACTGCTTAATCGTATCCCAGAGTTAAAAATCTAAAGGTCTAAAGGTAAAAATCACATGATCGCGCCGGCTAGTTGACCGGTCCACCACGGCCAATCCATCTTTCACCGAATGCAGTATCCAATAATTTCTTACACAAAGGGAGAAATGCGGTGGTGCCCATCGTGTTGAAACCACATGCGACGTACGTTTCATCAAGTTTATCGTTTAGTTCTCGCAAAAGGCGTCCGTAGTTTTCACCGCTCATTGTGTGGTCAAGAAAATACAGATCAATAATTTTGTCACCTATGATATCCGCCCACAAAATCAATTTTCCGTCGGTGTTGAAAGTGACTTAGTTTGTAAGAATGCAGATTTTTCGTTGCCATACGTGTTCATTATGAGCGTTAAATACACCTGTTCTAACTAAGGAGCATTCATCCGTGAAAATAAGCGGTTCAAAAACTCGGGATCTGCTTCACCTTCATCAACCTTATCGAGTAACTATTTTTACAGTAATCCATTCTCGGCTCGTAGTCGTTAGGAAGAAGACACTGAACTGCAACGATAATGATACGGGTGCTTTTTTATAGGAGAGGGGCAAACGAGCATACGGCTCACCTAATGGTAAGTTATTATCGCCGCCCATGAGCAGCTGCACCAGGCAGGGGTATTGCAGATGCGTTGCCGGCCTTTTAAAAAGGAATAGGCTCCTTTCTTGAAGGTTCTTAAGTCGTATTGGTCCGGAAAATATCTCCGGTGAAGTCGATTCCACAAGGAAGTTGTGCGAGTAAGAAAACTTCTTTTAAATCGCTTATCGCAAGTTTTGTCGCGATGTGCAATGTCGAAACTGTGCGCCTGGAATTAGTTCGAACAATTTCTGAGAGAACTCTCCGTGGTAGATGCGATAAAATACGCAAAGAGATGTAAAATCTCTTCGCAGCGCTGGTGAGTCAAGCCGATCGGAAAGAGCTCGGTCGCCAACGATTCGAACTGCTCTGCGCTGGATCCGATCAAGGACGGAGCTGGCACTGGGGAGCCCCAGCCCAGTGATGGGAATAGTATTCCACGTGCGGCCGAACCTGCGCCTTGTAAAGTTGCAGGGGTGAGCCGACATAAAATACTGTCCCACTCTGCTGAGCACGCCAAGCTTTTTAGAGGCCAATTTGGCCTTCTCTTCCAAGTAACCACAAAACTGCACGTCACTCGATATGTCGACGCCGAGGATTCCGATACTGGCTGAGGCAACAAGGGGAGTGCCTTGAAACTGAGGAGATACGGCGAAGGGGTTCTTTTTAGCGGTAAACGCGCAAACTTGTGTCTTCGGGGGATTAAACTCGACTAAATTAAGTCGCCCCCAGTCCGAGATTTTGTTCAACAAAGTCTCGACTTCAGACACAAGTTTGTCCCGGTTTGTGTTGACCATCATCTCCGAAGGCTCTCCATAGGCGTATATTTTTCGCATCTAGTTTATGTGCCACCGAGTGGGTGCTCTACAACGTAATTTTGATATTTTCTGAACCTGATGTAATTTTTTAATAAGGCAGAGCCCGTAAGTGTTATTAAGAAATCAAATTATAGCTAGGATTAGTAAAAATAAATTAAAAAACTTCAATAACAAGAAAAAATTTAAAAATTGTGGGAT
Source organism: Parnassius smintheus behrii (assembly GCA_036936625.1). NCBI lineage: Eukaryota > Metazoa > Arthropoda > Insecta > Lepidoptera > Papilionidae > Parnassius > Parnassius smintheus. Next base: position 22,059,830 of record JAUPFT010000027.1, read on the forward strand.
AAATCCATACAATAACATATGCTTAAACTGTTATACTGCTGTGTTTTTCAGAATTTATTAATTAGCATTTTTTACCGACCGTCGACAAAAATATTTATTTTTATTTCTATTCTTGACTACTGAACTGTAGCCAAATTTCAGTTTATAAAATTTTCCATGTTTTAAAATATTACTACTAAAGAAAATAATAGATATTGGATCAAAATAAATTAGTCGGCATATAGTGGACGCTACCTTTGATCACTTGAAGAGTGGGTTTTTTTTGGCTATTTCTATACCTAAGTCGTTCATCGGCTAACGGTTTTGAGTTTAAAGGGCGCGCGGGACGTCGCGTATTTTATAGCAATTTTGTTTTATTTATTACATTCTCGAAATAAGCAATAATATTGTTGCGCGTCATAATTAATGCCACCAGCGCCATCTAATTTCGAGTAGCAGTACTAGGAGATCCTTCTAGAGAATTCCATACTAGAACATTCTAAATCTAGTTGGTCGGGATCGGTATTTCTTTATCAAATAAAATTTTATATGAAAAATACATACCAAATTTCACCTACGGTGCGTTGCGAATTTCCAATTGTTCAATAAATTTAATGCTTGAAACAAACTTAAAAAAAAACCCAGATATATTTAGTAATATAGTGGAAATTTATAGCATGAATATTCAATTACAATGTGTTGTATTTGAATATTTATGCTATAAATTGGTTTGTTAGCGACGATGAAGTGAATTCGAACATTTAATCTTAATTATTTCTTATCAGTGAATTAAAACTAAGTGTTAGCATTTAATCTTAATTATTCCTTATCAGTGATTTAAAATTAAGTGATAGTATTAATCTTAACTGTTTCCTATTCGTAAAATAAAGCTAAGTGTAAAGACTGATTAGTGCTGAAAACAGGAAAGTAAATTAAACACTTCTATTTTTATCTTAAAGTGACCTATATAAATCTATTTAATATTATTTAGGTCTGATTAGAACATTAGACGCAAGTATAAGCTTATTTTCTAGTAAGATTTCTTTTATCATAACTTTAAGAGCTATTAACATATAAGTGATTAATATAATTCATTTTCCTTTAAAGTAATTCAAAAGAAACATTAATATGTCAATTAATCGCTATATATTGTTATTCCATTATGAGAAAGATTTAAATTTCATGAAAAAATATTGTATAGATTCTTAAGCATTATTCCTGAAAAAGTGTTGTACATTCCTACCTCTTGGCGGCGCCACTTGTATGTTCGGCAAAAAATATAGTCCTACTCCGGAGCTAAACCGTGAGGCGACCGCGAAACTATTTTTATTTTTTATAAATGTAAAATAAAGGTTTATTGAATGATTTATGTTTAGAATAATAGAAATAAGTTGTATCTATCGTTAGGAATAAATATAAATATTGTAAGGTATGTTTTACCACGTTTATTAAGGAAATTGTAAATCTCTCTTAGAAAGGGTTACTCTGTGCTCTGATTGGTCAATAGATTCACTAATGCCGTGTGCGATTTTTTTTCAATTATGATTGGTTACAGCCGCTTATAAAAAAAGGGGCGTTTTATCGTGGTAAATTATTCCAAATCCGGCAATGTAATAATAAGGAATCAAGAAATAAAACAAGAAGAAATTCTCAAGAAGTGTTATTTATTGCTCATCTAACTGCTACTGTATGCTCTCCAGTTAACATCCCGCCAGCAAACCCGCTCTATTTATCAACGCTCCCTTATACGAGCAATTACATTGGTCCTTCGAGAAGCCGGATCGGGTTTAAGGAAAACTAGGAAGATGCCTTCAAATACAAGATCAAAATCAGTGCAGTCGAAGACTACGAGTGAAAGCAATGCCACTACGGGTACCAGTACGACGGATTGGAGCATGAATACGCCGAGTGATTCTACAAACACGACGGCTACCAACACGTCAACTTCAGATCGATCGACGCTTACAAGAGCATCGCCCAGCAGCGTACACAGACAACCCGTACTTCTTAACAAGAACATTGCCGGAAAAGAATCAACACCGGGGGACGTAACCCATACCACTCCCCCGACACGCACCGTCGAAGCGTCAGTTCCTCACCAAGAAGGAAGTCATCCAACGCCGCAGATTCAAGAAAGAAGTGTCGCAATGAAGACTCTGCAACAGCCTCACCCTAAGAAGACGACCCGCAATCCAGACACGCTTTCCGTTCGCTCGTCGCATAGGAAGAGAGCAGAAGCGCAAGCAAAGATGTTAATGGCATTAAGGGAACTAGAATTGGCAGAAGCGCGGTCAAAAGTTGCTCAAGCGGAATTAGAACTTCTCACCGCGGAATCAGAAGAGGAAGATGGTGCCGGAGAAGAGCTGTTCGAACGAATTCGAGAAGTCGAACGCTGGTTCATCCAGACCGGAGACATGCCTAATAAGAACCACAAACCAATAGAGGCAGAAGAAAAGAAAAGTGACATCCAGGAACTAGCTTCAGTCATACTAAAGCTATCAGAAAAATCACGTGACACTGTTTCACCGAAGCACCTAGAACTCCCTCACTTCAACGGGGCCTGCGAAGAATGGTTAGCCTTCAAAAGATCATACGAGGATACGGCTGCTTCTTTCAGTAGCAATCAAAACCTAGCGCGCCTTAGAATAGCGATCCAAGGAAAAGCTAGAGAAGCCGTCCAAAGCCTGCTATTCACGGCCGAAGACCCACGCGAAGTGATCAAGGGACTGGAAGCAAGATTCGGAAGACCTGGCGCACTAGCATTAGCAGAACTAGAAAAAATGAAGAACCTCCCAAGAGTCGGCGAAAACCCGAGCGACATACGTATATTTGCAAGCAAAGTAAAGAACGCAGTCGAGACAATCAAAGCCCTGAAGAAACCACAGTATCTCAGTTCACCTGAAACGCTGTGAGTTATAGTAGACAAGATGCCGACGTCAATGAAGTTCCGTTGGTTCGCCTACCACAGAAGCAGAAGAGACGAGGAAATTCAGGAGCTATTACTTATCGAAGCGTTCCTAGAAACAGAAGCCGACATGTGCGGAGACTTCGCCCCGCCCGAAGCGTCCTCAGAACAAAGAAGAGGAATAAGAAAACCCGTTCATTTGGTTCAAGAAGCGTCAAAAGAGAAATATAAGAAGTCGTGTCCGTTCTGTGGGGAAGAACACTTCGCATTAGAATGTAAAAGGTTCAAACAAGCCAACCTGAATGAAAAATGGGATATGACCAAGAAGGCAAAGATATGCTTCAAGTGCCTTCGATTCAGACACTCAAGAATCAACTGTAAAGCACCAGTCTGCAAGCTGTGTAAAAGATGGCATCATACCATCTTACATTCTGACAAACCACCGGCGTCGATAGAAAAAGAAGCAAAAGACACCAATAGCATCTCAGAAGAAAAGGTCGCCTCAATTCATAACGCCAAAGGAGAAGAAAAGGCCTACCTAAAGATGATCCCCGTGAACCTCTATGGCCCAAAAGGACAAGTTCGTGTATTAGCACTACTAGACGAAGGGTCAACGGTCACACTCTTAGATGCATCAATTGCTGAAAAAATCGGAGTCGAAGGAAAGAAAGAAAAACTCACGATCGAAACCGTTGGCGGAAAGGTGTTAAGAAAAGATAGTTCACAGAAGATCGAGTTCAAAATAAAAGGGGCTCATAGAAAAGAAAAGAGAACTATCGTAGCAAGAACCATCAACGACCTGAAGCTGTCTGAACAATGCATAAACAAGGACACCGTGAGAAACTGTGAGCACCTGAAGGCAATTGAAAATCAACTCCTCTACGTCTCCGAGAGGCCCAAGCTACTGATAGGTCAAGACAATTGGGGACTGATAGTGACAAGAAAGCTGAAGAAGGGCAAACCATCAGATCCTGTAGCTTCCCTCACGAACTTAGGGTGGGTGTTACACGGATGTGAAACAGGAACAACTGCCACAGTACACTTCACTCATTATGGCAGAGCGACCACTGGCAAGGAAGACAAAGAAGACCTCGTCCGAGAACACTTCCAATTAGAGTCTCTAGGGATCCAAAATCGTTCACCATCTAACGACAGCGACAGAAGAGCATTAGAAACCCTCGAGAAAACTACCAAGAAACTGCCAAGCGGTCAATATGAAACGGGACTCCTGTGGAAAAAAGAAGATGAACACCTGCCCAACAACTACAATCAAGCTGTTCGACGCCTGGTCAGCATCGAGAAAAAATTGGATCGTGATCAAGAAGCAAGAAAGCACTACGAGGAGCAGATCCTGAGTCTAATCGAAAAAGGATACGCAGAGAAGGCTCCAGAAACCTCTAACAAAGGAAGGACATTCTACCTACCCCACTTCGCTGTTGTACACCCAGTCAAGAAGAAGCTAAGAATAGTGTTCGTGTGTGTAGCTACCAAAATATGAAGGAAAGAGCCTCAACGACGCCTTGCTCTCGGGCCCAGATCTGCTACAATCATTATTCGGAGTACTGCTGCGTTTCAGAGAGGGACCAGTAACCGTCATGGCAGACATACAAGACATGTTTCTTCGAGTAAAAGTCAGAGAAGACGACCGAGACAGTCTCAGGTTCCTGTGGCGCGGAAACCGAAGAACCGGCAAGTCTGAAGAGTATAGAATGTCTTCAATCATCTTCGGGGCAGCGTCATCACCTGCAACAGCCATATACGTAATGAACAAGAACGCAGAGGTATTTAAGAACACTCATCCTGAAGCAGTGAAAGTGACTGGGACACACGGGCAGAGGAAGGCCGAATAAAAGATGGATCGATTGCGTGAAGAGTGATATGAGAATGAAAGGAGTAAGTATGGAAATGACGGCTGATAGAGAGGAATGGAACAAGAAGGTTTACTGCGTCGACCCCAAATAATGGGAAATGGTTTAGAGAATGATGATGATCCTGAAGCAGTGAAAGCAATTAAGAGAAACCACTACATGGACGACTATCTGCAGAGCTTCGCATCTACAACCGAAGCAAAGAAAATATCCAAAGAAGTGAAAGACATTCACGCAAGAGCAAACTTTCATCTGAAGGGATGGGCCAGCAACAACTCGGGGGTAATATCAGAGGTAGAAGACGCAAACAAAGAAAACTCCTTACAACTGACCAAGGAAGAGAAGACTCTGGGTCTAAGATGGCTGGTGAAAGAAGATACATTAGCCTTCAACGTCGGGCTACGCAACACGCCGGAGGACCTGCAAGATGGCAGAAGGACTCCAACAAAAAGAGACGTCACAAGCGCAGTAATGTCCACCTTCGATCCAATGGGTTTTGCTACACCAGTTCTAATACAAGGAAAGAAACTAATCCAAGACATCTGGCGAAAGAAAATAGACTGGGATGAACCAATCAACGAACATCAAAAGGAAGTCTGGATGAAATACCTGGAAGAAGTGTCAACATTAACGAGGCTGAAGATCGCGAGATGCGTCTCACCCAAAGGCAGAAAAGGACAGCTACACACATTTTTCGATGCGAGTGAAGAAGCCTATGCAGCAGTAGTCTACTGGAGAATAGTCGAGCCCGGAGGAAAGGTCCATGTCTCCATGATCGCCGGCAAAGCAAGGGTAACGCCAACAAAACCTGTGTCAATTCCAAGGCTGGAGCTACAAGCGGCTTTACTCGGAAGCAGACTAGCCGCCACAATCGAAGAGGAATCAGAGCTCGACATATCGAGAAAGGTTTACTGGACCGACTCCAGCACAGTACTGCAGTGGATAAAGTCAGAACCAAGGAAGTTCAAAACCTTTGTGGCCAACCGACTCGCCGAGATCGAAGAAAGGTCCAAGCCAGAAGACTGGAGATGGGTGCCAACCAAGGAGAATCCAGCGGACGACGCCACGAGGGGAACCCCAAGCGAATTCGACCACAACGCCAGATGGTTCAAAGGCCCGTCATTTCTCCGTCGACCAGAAGAAGAATGGCCATTTCACGACTTCATGCCAGAAATTGTTATGCCAGAAGAAAAAAGCAAGCAAAAGGTATTGGCAACAATGAGAGCAGAAGACACCCTATTAAACCTAGAAAGGTTCTCGAGCTGGGAGCGACTGCTGCGCACTACAGCCAGAATGATCGCCTTTACACACCCACTAAAGAAGAGCCGTAAAGCGACCACCACCGCCGCACGCCAGAAGGATGAGTCTTGGAAACCACAAAAAATCCAGAAGAAAGAAGCACAAAGCCTATCCCGGACCAGACGGAAGAACCAGGGTGCTGGACGTGCGGACATCAGGCGGAATACTTCGCCGTCCAACTCGACGTGTCATCGTGCTGGTGCCAGCGGAGTCGTCGCCTCCAGAGGATGCAGTGCTACGCACCGTGGGGGAGAATGTTAGCGACGACGAAGTGAATTCGAACATTTAATCTTAATTATTTCTTATCAGTGAATTAAAACTAAGTGTTAGCATTTAATCTTAACTATTCCTTGTCAGTGATTTAAAATTAAGTGATAGTATTAATCTTAACTGTTTCCTATTCGTAAAATAAAGCTAAGTGTAAAGACTGATTAGTGCTGAAAACAGGAAAGTAAATTAAACACTTCTATTTTTATCTTAAAGTGACTTATATAAATCTATTTAATATTATTTAGGTCTGATTAGAACATTAGACGCAAGTATAAGCTTATTTTCTAGTAAGATTTCTTTTATCATAACTTTAAGAGCTATTAACATATAAGTGATTAATATAATTCTTTTTCCTGTAAAGTAATTCAAAAGAAACATTAATATGTCAATTAATCGCTATATAATGTTATTTCATTATGAGAAAGATTTAAATTTCATGAAAAAATATTGTATAGATTCTTAAGCATTATTCCTGAAAAAGTGTTGTACATTCCTACCTCTTGGCGGCGCTACTTGTATGTTCGGCGAAAAATACTATCCTACTCCGGAGGTAAACCGTGAGGCGACCGCGAAACTATTTTTGTTTTTTATAAATGTAAAATAAAGGTTTATTGAATGATTTATGTATAGAATAATAGAAATAAGTTGTATCTATCGTTAGGAATAAATATAAATATTGTAAGGTATGTTTTACCACGTTTATTAAGGAAATTGTAAATCTCTCTTAGAAAGGGTTACTCTGTGCTCTGATTGGTCAATAGATTCACTAATGCCCTGTGCGATTTTTTTTTAATTATGATTGGTTACAGCCGCTTATAAAAAAGGGGCGTTTTTCGTGGTAAATTATTCCAAATCCGGCAATGTAATAATAAGGAATCAAGAAATAAAACAAGAAGAAATTCTCAAGAAGTGTTATTTATTGCTCATCTAACTGCTACTGTATGCTCTCCAGTTAACATCCCGCCAGCAAACCCGCTCTATTTATCAACGCTCCCTTATACGAGCAATTACAGGTTGAAAGAATATTCACTAACCCAAATCGTCTCGTGGGTTTGGCACCATCACAGCATATTCTTAACAACAACCGTATCCCAATAAAAAAACTGCGGTTGCGGTCCGTCTGCCAAAAGTGAAATTTATGGCAAATTACCCTACTTTTGAGATTATCTGTGGGGAAGCCAGTATGTTCAGTGATGTTTAGTAGTTGACTTAAATATATTGTAACGAACGTAATTTCGGAAACTGTTAGATCTCGTCAATACATCGTCATCTATTTAGCGGGTCTGAGAATCATTCTTGTTAAGTGACTTCGTAAAATGTTATTTGTAACATATTACAAAATAAATATTAGGTAACAATTTAAATATTGTTAGGTATTCAAGAAGGTAAATCGAATATTCATAAACTGCCAGCAGATTAGTAAAAATTATTTTTCATTATAACTTCTATAATTTTTTTATTTAAAATTTCGGGGAATAACTGTGTCTAGATAGGTATAATGATTTATACAAAAACCTTGGGAAAGCACGCGCTGCTCAGCGGCTTGCTTTAAGGTGGCCGTGTCAGTGACCTCATAGCGGCCGTAGACAGTATGTCGGCACGTGTCGGTAAGTTCAGAAGCAAATAATCCATACTAATATTATAAATGCGAAAGTGTGTTTGTTGGTTTTTTGTTTGTTTGTCCTTCTTTCACATCGCAACAGAGCGTCGGCATGGCATGTTTTTTTGTATGGAGATAGTTCGGTGGCCGTAGAGTGACAAAGGTTACTTTTTTCCGCGAAAAAACATCTCATTCCCGTGGGAAAATAGAATATGTTGCAAAAGTTTGTCCTTCTTTCACGCCGCAACAAAGCGTCGGCATGGCATGAATTTTGGTATGGGGATAGTTCGGTGGCTGTAGAGTTTTTAGAGTTTTTCAGCGGAAAAACACATCATTCCCGTGGGAAAATCGAACATATTGCAAAATTAAATTCAGCTAGGTGGCGCCACTGTGATTCTACAAGGCGGACGACGGTACGATGCACGAACACAGAAGGTCAGAATATCTGGGTTATTATGTCTTTTTACCAAAATTAAGACAAAAAATGTATGGATATGTATTTTTCCACGCAGGACTGGGAAGAGAGCGATAAAAAACATAAAATTAATTATAATATTAAACATAAAATTAAACATAAAATTCACCAGCTGATTTTCTTCAAACGTTTTGATGCATTGTAATTCACAGAATAGGCGATAACCTCGCAGACGATATTAAGTAATCCGTTGATGCTCCGCCTACCCTGCAAGGGTTACAGGCGCGATTATAAGTATGGATCAGAAATACTATCACAACCACTGGTTTTAGTTGATAAAATTTTTTTTGGCTATCGTTTTCGGATTCGTGTTGTGTCTTGAATTGGTTTTGTTGTTTTGATATTAAAAATATTTAAAAGGAAATTGAATTCCTTTTAGGTTTTTTAACGGTTTTTTATAAACAGGTTTTTTGTTACTTCATAATGCCTCGCAAACGTAAGTCCAGCCTTTCAAGAGTATCTTCTCAAAGACAAGCGAAAAGATTAGCTCGATCGCTAGAATCTTTAGAAGATGCTGAACTGAGAAGGCAAGAACAAGCAGAGAGTCAGGCTGCTTTTAGAGCATGTAAGACACCTTCTCAACGTCAGCAAAGGTGTCTTGAACAGACAGAGCATCAGGCTGCTATAAGAGCTTCCGAAACACCTTCTCAAAGTTAAGAGCTACTGAAACACCTGATCAAAGTCAACAAAGTCGTCTTAAACAGGCAGAGCGTCAAGCTACTTTAAGAGCTACTGAAACACCTGATCAAAGTCAGCAAAGGCGTCTTGAACAGGCAGAGCGTCAAGCTACTTTAAGAGCTACTGAAACACCTGCTCAAAGGCAGCAAAGACGTCTTGAACAGGTAGAGCGTCAAGCTACTTTAAGAGCTACTGAAACGCCTGCTCAAAGGCAGCAAAGACGTCTTGAACAGGCAGAGCGTCAAGCTACTTTAAGAGCTACTGAAACACCTGATCAAAGTCAGCAAAGGCGTCTTGAACAGGCAGAGCTTCAAGCTACTTTAAGAGCTACTGAAACACCTGATCAAAGTCAGCAAAGGCGTCTTGAACAGGCAGAGCGTCAAGCTACTTTAAGAGCTACTGAAACACCTGATCAAAGTCAGCAAAGGCTATTCGAACAAGCGGAACGTCAGGCCGCCTTAAGAGCTGCGGAAACACCTGATGAAACTCAACACATACTCATTGAGCAAGCTGAACGTCAATCTACTATAAGGGCATCTGAAACAACAGAACAGACACAGGCGCGAAGAGATGCAAATGCACAGCTCCAAGCTAAACGTCGACAAAATTATCAAAGAAACAATTATTTGGTTTTTAATGACGCAGCATTCAATTATGATCCGTTGATTTATTATAAAAATCACAGGTTAGTTGTTATCGGACTGATGGACAAGGCGTGTCGATTTTGCAGCGATTTAAAATGGAAAGATGAGACCGCAGGCATGTGCTGTTCCAATGGCAAAGTGTCTCATCCGTTACTTTGGGAACCAGAAGAACCTTTGAAAACTTTCTTTTCATATGATGCTAATGAGTCACGGCGCTTTTTAAACAGGATCCGGAAATATAACTCATGCTTTCAAATGACGTTCTTCGGAGTTGACCGGGAAATAATAATGCCGTGATTTTCGCCTACATTTACGGTGCAAGGGCAAATTTATCATAGAATAGGTTCACTTTTTTCAGCTGAAAACGAACAGCATAAATATTTACAAGTATATTTTATGAGTGAAGAAGAAATTAGGGTAGACCGTCGCTGCCAATTTATCCAGGGAGTTGAGAGAGTGTTTCTTGCATGAACGTAACATTTTAGTCAAAAAATTTAAAACTGCTTTAGAAAACCTACCTGAAGAGGATTATAAAGTCGTCATTCACGCAGATCAGACCCCTCGGGGAGAGCATGAAAGGCGCTACAATGCACCTTTGATAAACGAAGTAGCAGCCGTAATTAGTGGCGATCAATTTTCTTCACGAGACATTGTCTTGCGAGCACGTGATGAGACGTTGCAACGGGTAGCCGATACACACAAGTTTTATGACGCTCTGCAATACCCATTTATTTATTGCAAATGACAAGTGGGTAATCATTTTTAAATTCCACTCATTAACCCGATCACAAAGGAGCCTACTCCGAACAAAAAAGTGTCATGTATGGATTTTTATGCGTCTCATATGATGTTGCGAGAAAATGATTTTGGCCTCTTAGCCCGGTGTAGACAATTATATATTCAATTTTTGGTCGTCTCCGTTATATATCTTTAAATCAAAAAAGGCTGCGCGTTGAGAATTACTACTACTATTAATAATTATACATTTACAAGATGCAGTTTCTAGCGACGCCAATGTAAACCCCATAGATTTAGGTAAAATGGTAATTCTGCAATCATCATTCGTTAACAGTCCCCGCTACCTACATGAGTACATACAAGACGCATTCGCCTATGTACGAACTTACGGAAGACCTGATCTTTTTGTTACCAAAAAAAGGCCAAAAAAGTACTGACAGACACGATTTAGTTGCTAGAGTATTTAGATTAAAAGTACAAAAATTTATATATGTAATTAACAAAGAGAAAATTTTCGGAGAGGTGCAGTGCTTCATGTATTCAATTGAATGGCAAAAAAGAGGATTACCACATGCCCACATTCTTATATGACTTAAAGAGAAGTTTCGGCCCAGCCAAATAGATGACATAATAAGCGCTGAGATTCCGGATCCTGAGCAAGATAAAGAATTGTATGATACCATCGTACGAAATATGGTTCGCGGTCCATGTGGAGCATGAAATTCAATATCGCCATGTATGAAAGAAGGAAAATGTACAAAGAAATTCCCTAAACAGCTATTAAAAGAAACAGTGCACAATGACAATGGCTACCCTTTATACAGACGCAGGGCTCCCGAAGATGGTGGCAGGAAAATTATAATCAAATCTCGCTCTGAAGCGTTCGAAACCTTAGATAACAGCTGGATTGTCCCGTATTCGCCCATTCTATGTAAAATGTTTAATGCCCACATGAATGTTTGTCACAACAAACTTTGTCAAACCGACCCCTTTGCAAAAACGTTGTTATAATCTGAAGTCCCCCACTATTATACTTGGAACACATTTAGGAAGGAGTGGAAAGGCCGTATTCAAGGCGCGCCTGTTGCAAATTGGCCCGGTGTAAAGTCATCAGATGCCCTTGGTCGTGTGTATACCGTCCATGTAACTAATTTTGAATGTTTCTGTTTACGATTGCTGCTGCACCATGTTCGGGATCCTACAGGATATAAAGACCTTAAAACTATCAACGGTCAGGAATGCGCAACTTATAGAGAAGCATGTGGAGCTCTGCATCTTTTAGAAAACGATAATCACTGGGATGAAACCATCGAGGAAGCTGTGCAGTGCCAGTCACCAGCCAAAATTAGGGATCTTTATGCAACTCTCATATCATCTTTCCGGCTTTCTAATGCACATGAATTGTGGGACAAATATAAAGAGTACATGGTGGAAGATATTTTGCGAAGGTTACAGCAGACACACGCGAACATGACATACAATGAACACATTTATAATGAAGCACTTGGAAAAATTGAAGATAAAGTAATGGCAATGGTAGGCAAAAAATTAAGCGACTTTGGAATGATAAGCCCTCAGCGAATAACCGAAAATGAACTAAGTAATGAAATTATACGTGAAACAAACTACGATATATCAGCTTTGCAGCAGCAAGTAGCCGAATTTGTATCTCGCTTGCTTCCCGAACAAAAACGAGTTTTTGACAAAGTATTAGGACTTGAGTCTGGAAATGGTGCACTTTTCTTTTTAGATGCCTCTGGAGGAACTGGGAAGACATTTTTGTTAAATTTATTACTAGCCCAAGTACGCAAAGATAAAAACATTGCTGTGGCCGTAGCTTCCTCCGGTATAGCCGCCACGCTGCTAAGCGGGGGCCGCACTCTAAATTTAGCCCAGAAAAAATTGCCGATCTGCAACTTTAGCAAAAATAGTGCACGGGGTATAATGCTACGACAATGCAAACTTTTAGTGTTGGACGAAAGTACAATGTCGCATGAAAAAGCTGTAGAAGCACTAAATTGAACGCTCCAGGATTTGCGCAGCAATACCGGTGTAATGGGAGGAATGGTTATTTTACTGGCTGGTGACTTTCGCCAAACTTTACCTGTCATTCAAAAGGGCACACCTGCAGATGAATTTAAAGCATGCCTCAAGTCATCTATTTTATGGAACAAGGTGACAAAATTCAGTTTAACTACGAATATGAGAGTGCATGTGCATTATCATTATATGATATCAATGCTGGAAACTATGCTGACGTACTATTAAAAATTCGCGATGGGCGGTTGGAAACGGATGCTGAGGGCTGCATTAAATTGACGAGAGATTTTTGTAATTTAGTACAGAGTCATTCCGAATTAATTGCGAGCGTTTATTCAGATTTAACGAACAACATGCATGAAAACAAACGGTTATGTGAAAGGGCGATTCTTGCACCAAAACATGAGAGCGTTAACAAAATAATTAAGCGAAGTAGCAGGAGAAATAACAGAGTATTTGTTAGTAGACACAGTTATAGACACAGAACAGTCTTCTTATCCCGCAGAGTTACTAAATTCTCTAGAGTTGTCAGGTGTGCCCTTACATAAGCTTCAATTAAAATTAGGCGTCCCAGTCATGCTAATGCGAAATTTAGATGCTCCTCGGTTATGTAACGGGACAAGGCTGCGTGTGTCACACATCTTGAACGGAACATAATCGGTGCTACAATTTTGACAGACGTAGGAAAAGGTGAAAATGTTATTATACCACGGATCCCTATAATTCCAACAGATCTTCCTTTTCAATTTAAAAGGTTGCAGTTCCCTATTAAGCTCAGTTTTGCAATGAAAATTAATAAAGCGCAAGGGCAAACGTTACAGGTAGCAGGTAGCTTTTCTAAGTTTACCACTTAGAAAAACCGTGCTTCTCTCATGGTCAGATATATGTAGCATGTTCGCGTGTGTCAAATGCCCAGAATCTCTACATTCTTTCCCTGAATGGAAAAACATATAACATTCTGTACAGTAGCGTCTTAAAATAGTGTTCAATTAGTATTTTGTCCTAAATTCCCACAATCAATTAATCACAATTCCCACAGATCTTCCCTTTCAATTGAAAATTTCCTATTTACCTTAGTTTCTTTTTAATTCCAAATGCTGCACCTCTGACGGACCTATTAAGCTCAGTTTCCTTTCAACTCAAAAGGCTGCATCTCTGACGGATCCCTTATTTGGCTCAGTTTCCTTCCAATTCAGAAAACTGCATCTCTGACCAATCAATTTAGCTCAGTTTCTTTTCAAAAGTCTGCATCCCTGACGGATAATTATGCTCAGTTTCCTTTAATTAAAAAATATCCCATTTCCATTTGGAATAAACAGACTATTTTCATGCTTTCCTATACGCTGCGTTTCAAAACATTTAAATAGGCTGACGAATCAATTTTGCTCAGTTTCCTTTTAATGGCTGCATCTCTGAAAAATCTACAAAACTCAGTTTTCTTTTAATTCAAAAAGCAATGGATAGTTAATTTCCCAGTGACCATGCGGGCGAAGCCGCGGGTAACAGCTAGTATTTTTATAAATATTAAATTTAGTAAGTTATCTGATCAGAAACTTTAAAACCCGAATAAAGCAAAAAAAATATTATCATAATTGCCATGCCTATGTGTACACGTATACGTCTTTACCGGCCGGTATATATTTAGCACATACTCGTATAGTAATACTACACTAGTAATTCACAATTCTTTGTTAGTTCCTACTTTAATGTATGGTAAATAAGTTATGTGTGGCAGAAAAAGCACGAGATTAGAATAAATGCTGTAGAAATGCGGTCATTACGGAGCATGGAGGTTAGATAACGGCAGAACGATCGCAACGTTTTTAAGCCTGTCCCTGAAAATTTGTAGAATTTATAGCCGCGCTGCCGTCGGTAAGCACCTAGTATCTGCGACGTAATTTTTTAATTATTGACAAAAAGAAACATTATAAAATGGTGAAATATTATTATTTATAATAATAATAATAATAAATCAATAATAATTAATAATTTATATTTGTAATATTTATAATAATTAAAATTATAAAAACATAATTTATAATTTATTTATCAATAAATAATTATAA